>JASUUC010000026.1:0-144585 GCA_031216235.1 Syzygium jambos | reverse complement strand
GGCAGTGAAGATATTGGACTATGTGGAATGCTTTCCTGATTGATACAAGAAAGGAACTAAAGTAGCCAAGCAATGTGCTGATGTTGGTATAGAAGGCTTCCCTACATGGCTGATAAATGGTGAGGTATGGGGATTTCCTCATTTCAGGTGTTTTGGCTTGTCCTAGAGAGAGAATGGCTTTGTTCTTAGTCTGCTTTAATTCAGATACTCACCAGCAGTTTTGGGTATTGCTTTTGTTTCTGTTATAGTTGATGATGGCATGATCCATCAATGATGAAATGCCGAAAGGGGCCAAAATTACCTTCTTTTAATTTGCTGCAAAGCATTGGGAGTTGATGCTTCTCTTCTAGGTAAAAAAAGATTTCTCGCCGAAGCGCATTCGGCAAGTTTTGAGCGGAGAGCAAGAATTGTCGGAGCTCGCTGGATTTGGCGAGGTCGAGCCTCGCCGGCAGCTGGGCGAGGCACGAACTCGCTAGATCCGGAGAGGTTGGGCCTCGCCCAGACATAGCGAGGCTCGCCCTCGTCGGATGGCCGCGAGGGCAAGCCTCGCCATGGCTAGGTGAGGCCAGATCATCTGGCGAGGTCGAGCCTCGCCGGCAACTGGGTGGAGGAAGGGGGGAGGAGAGGAAAAAAAATAAGAAAATAAATAAAAATTCAAAAAATATTACAATATTATTAAAAGTTGTCCACGTAAGTGCCAGTAACCGGTCAGCGTCAACGTCAGCAAAATCCGGCCAAAATTGGCCGGAATGATTAAATTGGTACAAAGACAAAAGGTTTATGATTGAATTGGCGCAAATACAAAAGGTTTTATGACTGAATTGATATCAAAAAAAGGTTTAAGACTAAATTGACACTACTAGCAAAGGTTTAGGACTTTTTTTGTCACTTTTCCCCAACAACAACTCAAGCATAAGAATTCTTTAGATAGCTATTTGACATGCACAAGCATCCCCAACATTCTATTTCTAAATAAACGGGTCCTATGTTGCACCGATGAGATAACATACAAGACCATCAACTCACAAAACCTAAGCATGCTTTTGGAGAATTGACATAATAATCAATCGAGCAAGAAGACGAAGTGTCTATCACATGACAAGCGCGTGCAAGTCGACAACACCTGATCAAGGCCGGTAGGTGGGCTCGGCCCAAATAATTTAAAAGCAATCGGGCGGGCCTCCGCTTGTCCACCATATTGATAGCGAAAAAATTTCACTTTGGAAAAAGTAAAAATTTCTTTACTTCTCTTTCAAAAAAATTTCCGATTTTTATATATGTGATTTTGATCATTTTTCTTTTTATATTTTTAGGTGGTTATTTTTTGTTTTATTTTTTTGGGTTTTTCTTTGTCTTTTTAGTTCTTTGTAAGAGTAAATTTGTAGGAATCAGGAATTGAAAAGATAAGTACTTGAAAGAGGTGATGTCTACGAAAACTCAACCATAAAGCCAAGCTCCGCTTATTTTTCTAAAAAGCTGGCCATCACAAAATTGCTGTCTCCATAATTACCAAATAATCTTTTCTGTAATTACCAAACGATCGTGCCATGTCGCATGTCCAGATGCCCATCTCAAGCAAGCATCGTGACCATCGAATCATCATCAAGTGGAAATTGATTGCATGAAATATATATCGAAAGATTCTAGAAGAAATCGATCGACGTTCTCATAGAAGGAGGATAAAAAAATAAAAAAAAAGAAAAAAGAGGAAATCGCTCCATGAGAAAGGAGCGGGAGAAATTTTTCTAGATCCTCCTCCCATCCGTCCGCCGTCGTCAAACGCCGTTCTATTTTATGTTAGGAGATCCACATAAAAGGAAAACAAAATGGAAAACGAAACCCTAACGTAAAGCTCGCCCTCGCCCCTCTCTTTCTACCCCTCTTCTCCCCCTCGCGAACGGCTTGCAAGCGCCCTCCATGGCTGAGAGATCAGCTTCGCCTGAATCAGATCCCAATGAAGGCAAGCGTGACAAAAGGAGGAGAGTCGACGACGTATCGACGACGGAAGCGAGCTTCTCCCCCTCGCCCTCTCCCTCTCGCCCTCTTCCCCTCTCGCCCTCTCCCCCCCTCCCCCTTGGCGACGACTCGGAGGGCCTGGGCCACTCCATTGTGAGCCCTCCACATAATATGGCTGAGGGATTAGCTACATCGCTTGAATCAGATCCCGGGGAAGAGAGGGCTGACAAAAGGAAGAGAGTCGACGACGACGACGTAGTATCGACGGAAACGGGGACGGTAGACCTCTCCTCCTCTACCTCTCGCCCTCTCATCTTCTCCACCTCTACTTCTGGCCCCAGTATCAACCTCACGGAGGAGGATGACTCGGAGATTGCAAGCGCTGTTCCATGGACGAGAATGGACGAAATCCCGGCGGCAGAGGAGGGGACTGTAATTATTAATGAGGGCAGGAGTGGTGAACTCTTCATCTCAACGAAAGAGATGGGAAAGGGAAGTAATGGTACCACCGTTTTCGAGGGCCTTTATGGTGAACTACCTGCTGCGGTGAAGCGATTAATCCGGGGTCATCTTAATGTTTCCTTCGACGTGATTTACCGTTTGATGGCACATTACCCACTTCATCCAAATATTGTGGAGTATTATGGAGCGAATTTTGATTTGGATTTCGTGTATCTTGCGCTGGAGCGATGTACTTGCAGTTTATATGATTTAGTCGTAGCACTTTCAGACTCTGCCTCTTATCCACCATCAATGATTAAATATAAAAACAATTTGGAATATCTTAGAGATACGATGGAGGATGTTAACTTGTGGACTGATGGGCATCCCTCACCTTTGTTGCTGAAACTGATAAGGTAATTGTTATGATTTGAATTTGAATAAAAAGATAACTTCACTATCTTGCTCTGCTTATTGATTTGTATTTGGAGTGCTTATGCTGACACTGACTGCCACAGATTTGTATTTGTAGTGCATATGCTGACACTACATTCATGTGGGTATGCATGATACGGCAAATTAATAGGCCACTTTGACTCTGGTTAGCCTATTGTAGTCTAGATCCATAGGAATGTCACTTCTTCTGCTGAATCATCTTATGCACATGGTGTTGTGATTGATACGACGGTGGATTCTATATCGTTTATGTCATAATATCTACTTTATACTATGATGCAGGGAAGTGGTATCGGGACTCAATCATTTGCACTACTTGGAAATAATCCACCGGGACTTAAAGCCTCAAAATATCTTGATCACTGGGAAACCGTTAGTTGCTAAGCTTTCTGATATAGGCATTAGTAAATGGGATAAATTTTCCTTGGGATATCATGCCACCTGTAAGTGCTTAGACCAATCTCTATTTTTATAGATTATGGTTTCTCTGTATTGCTTTTTATATTGTGGCAAAGTTTGTGGAGATTTAATGCCACAGTCTCTCTTTATTGACCGGTGAAACCATCATTTTTATTGACCGGTGAAACCATCATATTTATCTTGTGATCTCTTATGTCAGGTTGTGGAACATCAGGATGGCGAGCACCTGAGCAGCTTCTTAATGAGCATCAAACATCAGCGATGGATTTGTTCAGCTTAGGCTCTGTGTTGTTTTTTTGTCTTACCGGTGGAAGACATCCATTTGGTGAAGGTGAAGAACGTGACATCAATATTCGGAATAACAAAATGGATCTGTCCTCGGTGGAATTCATGCCAGAAGCTCATGATTTAATTTTGCATTTGCTAAACCCGCTTCCTAAATTGAGGTGAGAGTGTAATCTTTAATTTGCATCACTCTGTTTGATGAATTTTGTCACCATTTTTAATTTCCATTTTCCCGTATCACTCAAATTTCATGAGTAGGCCAAAGGCATCGGAGGTGCTTCACCATCCATTTTTTTGGAGCTTAGAGAAGAGAATTTCCTTTCTTGTTGACACCAGCGATAGAATAATACTGGAAGCTGATACCGCACCCAATTCAGATCTTCTGGGAGCAATGGAGAATACCGCACCACTGGTTTTGGATGGAAATGACTTTAGCCGAGTGAGAGACTTGTTGCAATCCGTGCGAAATAACTGGGAGCTCTACAAAGAAGTTTCAGAAAAAGTTGAGGTACTCTCTGTCTCAAATTGTTGATCATTATGCAGCTGCACAGTGCATGCAAGGCTTCTTCAGTATCTTTTCATATGTCAGATTATGTGAACTTGTGGCTCATACCGAATCTGTTATTGGGTTCGATGGTTTTGGCAGGATTTCCCTGGACCGGGTCCCGATGGTCATGACATTTGCTTCACTAAACGATATCCGAGACTCTTGATAGAGACATATGGAGTGGTGTCCGAGTTTTGCAAAGAAGAGGAACGCTTTCAGGAGTACTTTGGAAGAGATGCGCTTTGACTCCTTTGGCCAACTTCTCACGGGATTCCTTCCTGAATTCAGTTGGTGGTGGCCATGTTGCAAAAGTTCCTCGAACATTTTATTTATTCCATCTGTTGTTTGTGTTGTGATCACTGTCTTGATCACGAGGATTAAAGTCGGACGAGCTTAGTTACCTGTTTGAATATGGAATGAATTGTTCTTAGTATCAAACTTCATTTACTTTTTAGTAACTGTTACCTCATATTTTGAATGTGTAATGTATTGTTCTTCGCATTGCAAAAAAAAAAGAAATTCAATTTCGTGCAATTTTTAAAGAATCACATTTTATCAATTAGTTTATTTGTATTTTTCTCAATTAAAATTTACTTTTTTGAGTTAAAAAAAAGGTCTGGGCACGTGCTTGGGCTGCTATGGGAAAAATTCCAAATAAGAGCCGGAACTATAAATCGTTTCAAATAAGAATCCAAAGTGTTTTTATTTTTTCAAATAAGGAACTTAACGGCTTGACCTCACCAGCTTAAGGGAATTTTCGTCCTTCATTTTTTTGATTTTCTTTCCTTTGTCCTTTTTTTTTTCAAAAAAGGAAAAAAAAAAGCTAAAACTAAAAAAAAATTCACAAAAAAAGAAAAAATCCACGCTCTCCATTGTGGTCGCCATCACCAGTAGGGGTGATCTGTTCCCGGTCTAGTACAGTCTCACCCAAGAATCAAGAACCGGACCGGGAGAACCAAACTTTAGACTTTGTCCCAATTATATTATAAACTTTTTTTTGTCTCATAAAAAACCTTAAACTTTTACTTTTGTCCCAAATCTATCACCGTTAACTTTCCGTCCAATATGGCCGTTATTGATTCTACATGGAATTTCCACGTCATCATTTTTTTTAAATTTTTTCTCTTTGTTTTTTCTTTCCTTCCTCCCCATGGCCGCACCAGCCAGGGAGGCTCGCCCAGCTCCGGCGAGGGCGGAGCTCGCCCATCCATGGCGAGCCGTCCTCGCCGCCGCTGGGCGAGCCTCCCCAGTGGTCGGCGAGGTCACCTCACCGGCGAGCCCCCCCGGCCAGTTCTTGGCCAGGGGGACGAAGGAAAAAAAAAAAAGGACAGCCATGGCGAGGGCGAGCTCGACCTTGCCAAATCTGGGCGAGGTCAAGCTCGCCCAGCAGTGGCGAGGGCGGCTCGGCATGGTTGGGTGAGCTCTGCCCTCGCTGCCGCTCGGCAAGGCTCGCCCAGCTCCTGCGAGGGCGGAGCTTGCCCAGCCATGCCGAGCAGCCCTCTCCATGGCTGTCCTTCTTTTTTTTTTTCTTTCCTTCTTCCTCCCGGTCAGGACTGGCCAGGGGGACGCGAGCCGGCGAGGTGACCTCGCCGACCATTGGGAAGGCAAGGTGACCTCGCTGACCACCGGGAAGGCAAGCCCAGCGGTGGCGAGGACGACTCGCCATGGCTGGGTGAGCTCGACCTCGCCCAGATCTGGCGAGGGCGGAGCTCGCCATGGCTGGGTGAGCTCCGCCCTCGCTAGAGCTGGGCGAGCCTCCCCTGGCCAGTCGGACCGGACCGGCTAGGGGAGGAAGGAAAGAAAAATAAGAAAAGAGAAAAAAAAATGATGACGTGGAAATTCCACATAGGATTAGCAACGGCCATATTGGACGGAAAGTTAACGGTGGTAGATTTGGGACTAAAGTAAAAGTTT
This sequence comes from Syzygium jambos, assembly GCA_031216235.1. NCBI lineage: Eukaryota > Viridiplantae > Streptophyta > Magnoliopsida > Myrtales > Myrtaceae > Syzygium > Syzygium jambos. The sequence continues at coordinate 138,566 of JASUUC010000026.1, read as the reverse complement.
GGGGTTTTTTATGAGACAAAAAAAGTTTAGGATATAATTGGGACAAAGTCTAAAGTTTGGGGCTTTTTTGGGTATTCGGCCTTATTTTTTTTTATTTTCTTTCCTTTTTTTCTTTTTTTTCTTTCCATAAAAAAGATAAACTCAAAAAAGGAAAAAAAGGATAAAACTTAAAATAAAATACACAAAAAAGAAAAAATCCAGGCTCTCCACTGTGGTCGCCGCCCCATCACCGGTAGGGGTGATCGATTCCCGGTCCGGTTCAGTCTCACCCAAGAATCGAGAACCGGACCGGGAGGACCAGTTCGTAGTTTCTAGGAGCGGGAACCGGACCGGATGGTCCTGGGACTGGGAACCGGACCGATCGATCATTTGGCAATTCCGCCTCCGAATTTCAGCATTGCGAAGGTGAATCCTTCCCCCAAAAATAGCTCATACCGGACCAGGGAGCATACGACTCAAAATAAGGTCTCGACCAATGCTAGTAATCACTACTCATGAAGGAGTGGGCTGTAATATTACTTCTCTCCCGCACCTCCTCATTTTCTGTTACTCCTGCCTTGCATAATCAAGACTGGCTCGACTTGGTCTCGATGTATCATCTTCTTCGTAATCATGTTCCATGTATGGATTTTACAAATATAACAATGACAAAGAGTGTATTTGTCGAAATTAGGCATTCTTGGAGACATTTATGTGTCCTGTTTCTTGGTAGTTCTGGGTCCTCTTTTGGCTTATTTTCCGTCAGGCATATAATAAAAATGATATGGAAGATGTTTATATAGTTTTTGGGACAGCTGCAGGCTCGTGCAATTTCCAAAGGATGCTTTGGCATAATCTTTTTGAAGACTTAAAATTCTATTATTGATGTAAATAACATCCTTACATGCTATATCACCATAATCAAAAGATTTATTGTCTCATCCGTTAGCATGATATTCTCAGTATAGGGAAAATTACCAAAACAGCCTTAAACGTATGGTAATTGTGTCAATTCAATCTTGAACTTTCTTTTTGTGCCAATTCATTTTTAAACCTTTTGTATTTGTAACAACTCAGTCCATCCGGTCAATTTTGATTGGCCAACGTTGACATGGACGCCGGCCGGCTAACGTTGACATGGCAATTTTTTAATTTTTTTTTCAAATTTTTATTTTATTTTTTCCCATTTTCTTTCTCTTTTCCTTTCTTTTCTTTTTCCTTTTCTTTTTTTTTCCTTCATCTTCAACCTCTGGCCAGTCGCCGATCTGACGACAGGCCAGAGGTGGGTGCCGGTGAGGATGAGCCATCACCAGGCAAGGTTCGGACTTGTCGGCAACTGGCAAGGTCGAGCCTCGCTGGGGCAAGCGAGACCTTTGGTCCGGTCTTTCTTGTTGGTCTCAATTTTTTGGATCCAGTATTTCTTCTAGACCTTTGGTCGACAAAATTTCGCAACTGATTTGCTTTACCTCACCCACCTCGTTTTGGACACACTGCGATTGATTTCATCAGCCTTACCGTATTATTTAATATCAACAAATTTGATCCATTATTTGCCCAACTGAACTTGAGGACTTCAGTTGGGCTGAGGGTGACTCATAAACTGTTTATAACTATCCTTCCAATCGCATGCCTTTGACAAAGAATTTTGAAGTCTTCAACGGTTCATGAGTCACCTCAGCACATTATGTTTTGAAAGGTTCTTGCATTCTGTACCAGTTGTGACGCATTAAAGAAATTATCAGAGCTTCGTCAGTTTTCTAAGCTCTGGTCTGTCCCTCATGTCTCTATTTTTGTTGTTTTAAAGGTAAAGAAATGATAGGCAGAAATTTGCAAAGCAACCACTGAAGATAGTGCTTTCCTCCTGGGTACTTCGGAGAAATGTATTTCCGCAACAGTTATTTTTGTTCATCACTCCTTTCTTGGCTGGAAGCCCTGCCAAAAGTATTTCTTTGAGACAGTTTCAAGTTCTGACATATTCCTAACTCCCTCAGTGAACGTATTGCATCGCACCAAATCTCTTATTTATTTTTCGTTTAAATGGTCATGGGACTTCCAGTTTTTATCCTGAATATAAGAAACTCACGTGGCGAAATCTAAGTGGAATATAATATTCATAGTTAACTCATTGAAAGCTTCTTTTATATTGCCGGAACAATGTTTGTTAGAGTGTCTAACTCACATGTCATGACTTCCTCTGGATATTTTACTTCTAATTTCAATTATATACTTTTCGAGCCTGAATTTTTGCTTGACTATAGAAGCTTGATCACTTGTTCACCGGCGAACCAAGCTGTGATCAAATCCTAGTTAGCTCTGACGACAATTAAAGAGGAGAGCTCTTCTAATTTTTGCAACGGTGGGATTATGTGCACGGACTAATTTTTTTACCCTTTAGTTCGCAACGGTATTGAGACCCTAAGAGATGCGTCAAGATGCTGGTTGCAGCTGATATTGAGTTTTATGCCATTTCACTCTGTAAGAAGCATGGCCAAAATAAACTTTTTATTCCATTTCACTCTGTGAAAAGCTTGACTGAAATAAATTTTTATGCTGCTAATTTCTGGGTGCATTGTTTTGGTGGTAACTTTTAAGCTACACTTCTCAGCAAAAAAGAAAAATATTAAGCTATATAATTACACCGGCTTCATGCTATTCTGAGTTAAAAAAAAATGTTTGGACAGGGCTAATATGTATAACTAAATAAAAAGCATGTTATGTGCACCTCTTGAGATGATCGTACTGGACACTTAATTGCACTTTCTTGCAAATTCTTGTACAAATATAATGTTTTTTTTTTGGTCGAAATACAAATATAATGTTAACCAGTATACATATGGTGATATAGTCCAGATTCACTGAATCATCTAACAGATTTACAGCCGAAGTGGTGGTGGAGGAGCTGTGGTTCTTCTCTTCCACAAGTTTATCTCTTTTTTGGGCTCTAGTACCATTTCATTTCTGCCAAGCACAATGGGTGCAGAATGCGGTATGATCTTCTTCTTCACCCCGTCTATTTCTTCGTCATCTGAACAATCTGGAACCCCTGCTGCACCGTGATCCCTCCAGTCGAAGTTGGTCAGTGCACCGCGTCCACTTGCAAATTTCTTCACATTGGCCAGGGAGGGCACTTTCTCCAGACCCAAAGGCTTACTATTGTCAGCAACATCAGATTTTTACCCCCGTTTTGCCACCTTGAAGAGCTGAAATTTTGTAGATGTATGACTATTTTTCTTTACCTCTTTGGGACGTTTTTCTTCCCACCTGGTTTCTCCCGTCGGAGGCAAGTCCTGCCTGCTGAGCCTGCTTAACCTTGTCTTTTTCTTCTTGTTCTTCGCTTGTCCTATGCGCGAAACTATTGGGGAGCCAGGTTCCCGGGCGTCAAAGCTTCCATTCTTCAGTCTTCTTCTTGCATCCTTCGGGATTATCGACGCAGCAGGAACCGAGAACGCTTTCCCGGGAGTGGCCTTTCTGGGACTGATCGGCGGGCTCTGGAAGGAAACTGCGGGCGCCGTTTTTGGCAGAAACTTGAGCAACATGCCTTTCAATTTCAATGGCTTCCCCTTCTCCATCAGGTGGTCAGGCAATTTTACGGTTCTGGAATCCTTAATTTCTGTTCTAGACAGAGTATATATACATATATATAGAACGCGGTTGGAGGTGTAACGACAACAAGAGAGCTAAGGCTTTAGGAAGTGGCGTAATGAGTCAGTTGACCTTTTCATTAAGTGGGTATAACAGAGGAAATAGAGAAAAATTGGAGGGGCTGACAGAATAATGATTCCTTCAGGTAAATGAACATTTCTTTGGCCGGCCGGAATTGAGTAACGGGTCTTCACCAATCATTGACCTAGCCTTCTTTATGATCATTGTGTCCGAAATTAGATAAGAAATTAGCAGACCGTGCTCGTTGAGGTCCCGGTTGACACCTAGTAATAATGAAGCGAGAAAGCATGCTTCGTTGGAGACCAATCACTCAGTTACCCATGCTTAGCTTGGAGGTGAAATCGAAACAGAAAAAATCTCGCCGGACCACGCTTCACTCATTCGAAAATCTAGAGCAAACGATGATCGTTCAAATCTAGAGCGAATGATGATATGAGATGATCACTTTCTACATGCTTGTTGCCACGGCCATTTGTTATGGGCTCTCAAAGTGTCATTTTCGGATGAATTAATTGCCTCCAGCTTAGTATATCATTTCAACCCCATCATCGTATAGCCGGATTGTCATAGTCTCTTGGAGAATTCGATGCTTCACTAGCATAGGATGTTTTCTATTGTTTTGCGATCTAAGAGCAATCCCAAATGTGAAACCAGGAGAGATTCTGTTTCCTTATTCTATTGTTTTCCACATCGCTCGCCTGGGTCAGGAGAGGACAGCCTTTGCCCGACATCGGCGAGGGCAGCCCTCGCCTGAGTCGGGCGAGGGCAGCCTTCGCCCGACACCAACGAGAGTCACCCTTGCTTGGGCGGGCGAGGACAGCCCTCGCCAGATTCGGTGAGGGCAGCCCTCGCTTGAGTCGGGCGAGGGCTGTCCTCGCTCAACGCAGGCCAGGGTAGCCCTCGCCTGCGTCGGGCGAGGAGAACCCTCGCCCGACTCAAGCGAGGGTCGCCCTGGCCTGGGTGGGTGAGGGCGGCCCTTGCTGGCTTTGACCTCTGGCTGGTTGCTAGTCCGCCGAACGGCCAAAGGTTGAAGATGAAGAAAAAAAAATAAAAAATAAAAAAATTCGAAAAATAATGTTAAAAAATTATTAATTCGTGGTAAAATTGTCACGTGTGTATTAGTTTTGGATTTTTGGTGGTCAAAAAAATAGTTTGGGGTAAATTTGTCATAGATTTACCAGTTTTGGGGATTTTTTGTCTTAAATTTAGGGTAAAATTACCACAGGTGTACCGGTTTAAGGTTTTTGTTGGCAAAAAAAAAGTTCGGGGTAAAATTGTCTTAGGTATATCAGTTTGGGGTTTCTGGTGGTAAAAAAAAAGTTCGGGGTAAAATTATCACACGTATACCAGTTTGGAGTTTTTGATTGTACTAACTCTATAATATAATATCCTTACCCAAAAAACAAAACTCTATAATATAATATAATATAATTACAAGCCACCATGTAATATAAGCTATAAGCCTATAACGACAGAAGGCGCCTAAAAGGAGGGGGAAAATCTGACCCATAAAAAAAAGAGGGGGAAAGACCAAACTTTTTTTTTAATTAGCCATATTTATTATGAAATCTATATGAGTTTTTATTCTTTTTATTTGTCAAACTTCGCAAATTTATTTCGTACGGAAAATGTCCCGATGTGCCTCTATTCGCGATCTTGCTCTGGGATCGAGTCGGTCGATCCAGTTCGTCGGATCAATTCCGAATCGATTCAGGGATTCGCGCCGATAAGGTATGTGATTAATATCGATCGCTATGTATTCAATTGTTCATGGGAGTCGGATTGGGAAATTTCATGCGAGTCCGTGCTTGTTGCCGTAACATTGTTATCATTTTATTGCTGGAATAAATCCGTTACGGATCGTGAATTTAAAATCGAAATCACTATCGTTTTATAATAGTTTTGAAATCGATTTTGTGATAATTCAAATCTCACGATAACTTTTGTAGCAAAAGAGATCTCGTGGACAAGAGTTTACCGATTGCCTTTAAAACTCTTTCGAATAGGACGATATGAGGCGATTGATAACTAACTCTTCTTTTCGCATCTTCAGGGCTCTCGAGGAACCGTCTCGATTCCTAATCCTGCAAATGTCGCCGAGCATGGCAAATGAATCGATCACCGTTAGAAGCATCAAAGCACTATTTATATCCGCCAATTCATCACTTTTCCTCGAGCGATCGAAATTCCATGTTGTGATTTTATCATATTATCAAATATAAACAGGTAGATAATTAAAACGATCCCGGTCCAACAGGCATCGCGCGAAAGAGTTATCGAGCTTGACTCGATGAGTCATTGACTTTGGCCAAAAAAAAAAACAAACCTATATCCGTACAAGCCCCAAATTTTTGTGTCTAGAAAAAGGGAAGGAAAAGAAAAAAAAAAGCCGAAATTTGAAATTACCGGCCACGCATTGTTTTACCTGCCGTAAATTAAATTTACGAATATTCAAAAAAAATTTATTATCTTTTTTCAAAAAAAAAATCATGAAATTTCCAACCGATTTAAAAGAAAAAAATCAAACCAAATGGAAAATTCTAATTCTCGCTCTCTCGCTCTCTCTCTCTCTCTCTCTCCATTTTCTTTTGCGTTTATTCCTGTGGACGCAGTCGCCGAAGCTGTTCCTCTCTCCGCTTCTTTCTCTCTCCTCGTCCCTCCTCCTCCTCCGTCGTCGTCGGCGGCGTCGTCGTCACCTCGCGCGGTGGCTCGCCCTCTTCCCGCGCTCCGGTCCCGCTCCATCTCGCGCGCTCCGCTCGAACGAAGGCCGGCGCGTATGCGTTAGATTCGTCGCGTTACGTAGTGTTTCCTGGATTTCGCCGGCGATTGGAGGCTCTGTTTTCTAAGCGTTTTCTTCCCTTTTGGCTTCCCGTAAGTGCGTGTGTCATGCGCGCGAGCTCGGCCTCCGCGTCGTGGACACGGCATTGCGAGCGTGAAGATTCGAGCTGCGCGGCGAGCTCCTCGTTGTATGTTTAGCTAAGTCAACCCCCCGCCGGAGCCGCGCCGGAAGCTCGGGGAATCGGAGGCCGCCATCGAGGCCGGGAATCGGGGCCGGACCGGCGAATCGGAGCAGAGCAGTTACTATTTGCAGAAGTTCAACCCCCCGCCGGAGCCGCACCGGAAGCTCGGGGAATCGGAGGCCGCCATGGAGGCCGGGAATCGGGGCCGGATCGGCGAATCGGAGCAGAGCAGTTACTATTTGCAGAAGTTCAGGCTCTACGAGACTCGCTCGGTGCGTCGCATTTGCTCCTTCGCGTATCGCTTGCTCGCTGCGCGTCTCGATTGCTTTTCCGAATCGTTTTTTTGAATATGCATCGCGTTCTTTCTCGCCATGATAACGATCCTTGTCGTTTTTTTAAGTTTCGCATTTCGACGGAGGTGCTGTATTGAAGGTTGTTCATGATGTTGTGCACGGAAGCTTCGGTTGATGTGGCGTGATCTGTTTTCTGTTAAGGCTCAGTTTCGCGATTTTTCTCTCTCTAGAAATGACTTCTTACTCAAATTTACGCGTTCGGTTTTCCGTTTCTGTTAAGTTCGCGTGACGAAGAGTGTTTGAGACAATTCAGTGCTTGTTCATCTGATCTTGCTTGTTGCAGAGATTTTACATGATCGGGAGAGACAAAAGCAGGAATTTCTGGCGAGTTTTGAAGATCGACAGAGAAGATGCCTCCGACCTTAACGTCATCGAGGATTCCGCGACCTATACGGAGTACGAGTGTTTGGAGCTACGGAAACGGATACACGAAGGGACCGTGAAAACGGGCGGCCTTGAATTTGTCACCACTTGTTATGGAATCATTGGTATGTAGGGAGGGGCTTTCGCATTTCATCCACTTCGCCGGTGCCATTTGCAAACTCTCGGCTTTACTTTCTCTTTACAGGTTTCATCAAGTTCTTGGGACCCTACTACATGCTGCTCATAACGAAGAGGAAGAAGATTGGTGCCGTCTCTGGCCACACGATATATGCTATTGCCAAGAGTGAAATGCTTCCAACTCCAAATTCTACTGTTCAGTCCAGTATGGCTGTTTCTAAGGATGAGAACAGGTCTTTTGTCCATTCTGCATGTAAATGTAACAAACGTATTAACAGTACTGTGAAAGGACTAAGAGATTTTGCATTCAGACACGCTTGTTCTCTCTGTAATTTAAATTCTTGATGGTGCTTTCTGGTTAGTTGCTTGGCCTTCAATTTAATTTACTTTGCTGTTCTCTGTTCGGAGTTTGGCATTTGTTTCCATCTTAGAGGAGCTATACTTCACGAGGTAAACTATATACGCAACGTTATGGCATTTTATTTGTCAGTTCAGTGGTGGTATGTATATATCCAGTAGTCTATTTCCGCCCAATACTCAATACTCATTTATGCGTTAATAGGCTAGATTGCTAGACGCAGACCTTTAACGATCTCAGTAGAGCAACTTAATGGCGTGATTATGTTCTACATAGTTAATCCAGTATTCCAATTGTCTAAGGCCATTGCCAGATCATTTTCCGCAAATGCACAGGGGCAAACCTCATTGCTGTTCTTATGTTATTGTAACATGTTGAGTGAGACAAGGTATCATCATGGTTTTTGAGGGGAACCGCTCTTTCCTTATTCCTTTCGTCGTTCTATTTTTATTCTGAAAGTTTAATAGTTGCCTCTGAGAGTTGTTCTCCTCTATGCTCTCTTCTGGATATGCTTTAACACGTTTTAGATTTTGTGTTTTGCCTTTTGTCGTAGAGACAAGAAGCTCCTCTGCACGATGGATCTCAGGAAGGACTTCTTTTTCAGCTACTCATATCATGTTATGTGTAGCCTTCAGAAGAACTTTGGTGACCTTGAGAGTCAGCGGAACTTGTATGAGACCATGTTTGTGTGGAATGAGTATCTAACGCGTGATATTCGGAATAACCTCAAGAACACTTTATGGACAGTCGCATTGGTATATGGTTTCTTTAAGCAGGTGAGAGAAAATGGTAATTCATGTTAGCAGAACAACTCAAGGTCCGCATTTTTGTATGGGCTCCTTCATGCATAATGGGCTTATACCATTTTGTTTTTAGGAGACTGGAATAGACTCCTCACACTGGGATGACTGGACGTAGCGGTCTTTATTTTTATTTTTGTTTTGCATAACTTTGATTCCAAATCTATTGTTGAGCCATCATGAATTTATTTGGCATCTCTTGTCATCAAGCACTCGTTAACGCATTGAACCCCTCCTCAGGAGGTTTAGAAATGGCAACCTATATGATTTCTGCACTCAACATACATCATGGCTAAATTTACGTAGATAGATTAAGGGTGTTAATGAAAGTATAACTACTGTCTTATGCAAACTACAAAGCTGCTAAGATGAGAAGTTTGGTGCTTGAAACTGACAATATGGTCTTTCTATGCTTGAACGTGCAGGTTAAACTTTCAGTGTTGGGCAGGGGTTTTTTGTTGACTCTAATTGCCAGACGCTCGCGCCATTATGCAGGCACCAGGTAAGGGCATCGCTTATCGTAAAAACAGGAGGCAAAAAAACCCAATGGTTTTGTCAACTTTTGGAGGCCTTCTTTCCTTAAAGCGCGTCTTAAATATAACTTGTTCCTGTATTTCTTTTTTTCTTCTACATGTGAAGCAATGAAATAAATATGGAGCATTAGAACTTTCCCGATGTTAAACTTGACTCCTCAATTAGTCAATGACATTTGATTCTTTCACATCCTTTTTCTTTCCCTTTTGACTATAAGTCGGAGAGCAGGCCTTTAGCTCTTACTTTATTGGCACGAATTGAAACCATCTTCATTCTTCTCTTACCGAAAACGGATGCTTATCATTTGCCTTTTGTTTTTCTCCCTAGATATCTAGAAAGGGGTGTTAATGAGAGGCGTCAAGCAGCCAACGATGTGGAGACGGAACAAATTGTTGAAGATCTTCCTGGAGGGTGCCCAATTCAAATAAGCTCTGTCATTCAAAACCGGGGCTCTATCCCCCTTTTCTGGTCCCAGGAAACTTCAAGATTAAATCTCAAGACAGACATTATTTGTATGACAAGGTCGTAGCTGTTTTATTCTGCTCTTGTTTTTTACCTGTATCTTTCTGACTTGACCTGCTGTATGCAGTATCAAAGAAGGATCACAAGTATGAAGCAACGAGACTTCATTTTAAAAACCTTGCCATGAGATATGGGAATCCAATTGTAATATTAAGCTTGATCAAGGTAGCCGTACTTCGAGAATCTTGCGGTATTATGATTCATTTTTGTTGTCACTATTAAGTGCTTGAACTTCCTTTAATAAGCATTACGGAGCTCTCATAATTTTCCATTACTTGCTTTTTATTCTCCTTTTTCTAAAACGTTAATGTCCAACAGACGAATGAAAAAAAGCCTCGAGAAACTGTTCTTCGTGCCGAGTTCTTGAATGCCATCAGATTCATCAACAAAGGTTTGACTGAAGAGAATCTCCTGAGGTTTCTACAGTTGGATCTACATAAGCACTCAAGAAAGTAATTAGATATTCACTTTCTTATTGTAAGGACTTTGATCTTCTTCTAATAGTGCAATTGGCATGATCCTATTTACCCATTTTTTCCATAACAGCAAAGGTACCAATGCGTTGGCACTTCTCGGCAAGGTGGCCAATTATGCTCTTAACCTAACTGGCATATTTATTGGCAAGTAGCAGCAAATTCAGAGCAGGAGGGTACAATAATCGCATCAAACCTAGGGCAAGTCTTTTTTACTTATTATGCGAAAGTTGCTAGAATATTGGGCGTTACTTTTCCCAAATTGATGTAGTTTTGTTCGTTAAAACCTGTTCTGGCAGCTAATATCAGAATGGAGAACCACTTCTTTTTTCTGAATATGATACCTATGTATATATATGCTTTTAAAAATACTATTTTTGGTGCAGGAAAACTGAAAAGGATGATTGCACTTTACCAGAACTTTCCAACCGAATCGAGGATTCTCAGTCTCAGAGCAAGCACACTCAAATCGCTGGTGGCAGTGGCAGCTCTAGAGGAAATTCCAGTCTGAAACCTCCAATATTACAGAAAGGGGTGCTGAGGACCAACTGCATTGACTGCCTAGATCGCACAAATGTTGCCCAATATGCATATGGACTGATTTCCTTTGGAAGGCAGCTGCATGCATTGGGAATTCTAGACTCTCCCAAAATTGATCTTGATAACCCTTTGGCAGAAAATCTAATGGATCTCTATGAATCAATGGGCGACACCCTTGCATTGCAGTATGGTGGTTCTGCAGCACACAACAAGGCAACTTAATCTACATAATCTATTTGATCTCTAGGAACAATTTTATTGGAGTATAATTTGGTACCTTTCTTAGTAGTTGTCATGGTGTTGGAATTAAGCGAAAAGGAAAGAAACAAAACAGTCCAGGAACTAACAATATCTGAGTTACATTGACCAATTAGATGTGTTAAGAGAGAAGAGCACATTTTACATTGTCAAAGCAGAAGTTTCACACTTCCAAACAAAATTGGCCAAACAAGAGAGTATACATCTGCATCAAGTGTGAATAAAGCAACTGAACGTGTTTGTAGATTTTGGTTTTCTGCTGCAGATATAATTGTTTCTCCAGGTTTTATTACTACTGAAAGAGGGTTGTAATGGTTATACCTTGGATGCAGGGAAGCTTAATCACAAACAATACTGCATTTTATTGACATACAGGATCTTAGTGTTTCATACATTGAGATTTGGGAATTTGATGTATCCATGATTTTCATAACCGGGTTTAGATCCTATATTTATTCAGCTATGAGCATCACAACAATGAATTTTTATTTGCACATGCTTCTTCTACCTGTGAGGTTAGTTCTGTGAATTTCTCCTTTATTCGTTATATCAAAGGGTGTCCAATATGTGGACCTTGTGAAATTCGGCTTTATAACCTTTGACTTGGGATTTCTTCTCAACAATTGTTTATGTAAGCATAGACACCATCGACTGACTTCTTTGATGAAAACACCAAATATAAAGAATGATAATCTCGATCTCTAAATTTGATTCTCTCATTTTATTTCTCCCCATTTCATCCAATGATCTAGCTTATCTGATCCACTACCGAGGGGAATGAGGGTGGGGACGGACAACCAGGGTTTCCAATCCGCTTACTTGCTGAACTTACGCAGTAAAAAAAGAACTTGATGTGGATCACTAAACAGCAAAGAGCAGATGCTTTAGCTTTGACATGACCAAATTGCTCAGCAAATTAACCAAGAAATGGTACATGGATATTTGTTGATTTTATTAAATTTCCACATGCACCACCATATTTTCCAACTTCTCAATCTTGTTGGTGATTATCGGCAGATATTTTCTGAGCGAAGAGGTCAGTGGAAAGCCGCAACGCAGTCCCAGGAGTTTTTCAGAACTATACGGCGGTATTACAGCAATGCCTATGTGGACGCCGAGAAACAAGCTGCCACTAATGTGTGAGTGCCATTTTTCCTTTCATGAACTCTTACTTTCATATACGAGCCTCAGGTACTTTTCAAACTGTATTTTGAATGTGATGTGTGTATATAAATGTTATATGGCTGGTGTAATATTTGGCTGATTTGTTGAGCAGGTTTTTGGGATATTTTCAGCGGGTGAACCTTCATTATGGGAAGGAAGGCGCCATCTTAACTATGCTGATGAGAACGCTCGGTACGTAGAGTTATCTTTTTTTATTCTCAAATTCTGTTAGGTCCATGTCATCGACTATCCATAGACTGGATCACTAAACTATAAACTAAGGGATCATAATGGTTCACATTCCTTTCAAGTTGCATATTTTTCTAATCTTTTGAAATATGTACTCTGCCCATGATGGAGCTATTGTCAGGTTAGTTTTAAATTTTTCTGGGATACATTCCTTTAATGATAAATGTTCAATGTCCGATATATTTATGGTTTTTGTGTAATTAATCTAACGTAAAGTCTAAAGGGACAAAAGTTTGTGAATAGTTGATTGAGTAATGAGGTAAGAAGCGCTGGGCATCTCCCTCATGTCTTAACTATGTCTGATATTCACTCAATGTTTCTGGTGATTAAGCACAAGTGATGAATTAGTGCAATTTGAATGTGAATGTGTTTGTTTGAACTGAGTAAGAAGGAAAATGAAATATCTTCTTCTTCCATACAATGACAGATCTTTTTTTTTGTGAGATCTGAAATACATGTGTGAGAAGGTAATTGTAACTATTGTTATTTGTAGATCATTTATGAAAAGATCACCATCTGCTGGAAACATTCCCTGCGAAAGCGATATGCGTATAGCAACCAAAAATCCAATTTATAATCAGCCTCTCAATGGACAAGCACAAGGAGGTAATAAAGGTTTTTCAGAGTCTTCTCCAGAGATCTCAGCCAGTGAAAGGGATGACTCTAATTACAGGTCTCTCTCCCAGATGATGATTTTTATGTTCAATCCCCTATATGCAGTTTCATAGATTTAAGATCCTTCTTTGGTGCAATAAGAACTTATGCTCATGCTTGAATTCTGAGAATTGTAATTCTTTCCAGGGATGAAAATATGATGTTTACAATTTATCTCTCTTCTGAGGATGGCTGTCCTTGCAGATTATCTGCTAATTTGCTAATGGATATCAGTCTCTATTGCAGATATAGCCCAACAGTTGCTTACAGGCAGCTGTCCAAGATTATCCAGGAGGATGGATGGCAAGAAAGTGATGACATCTGTTATGATGGTTATGATGACGAATGTAATTTTACGCACTTTCTGGATGTAGATGGGCGATCTTCCTTGGCAAACTCTTTCGATGAAGAAGTTTATGAGAGGTGTGAAATGGTCGACAGCTTTTTACCTTGCAGTACTTCTTAACTAATTGATGAAATGGAATATATGTTAACATTATCTGATATTCAAACTCATTATTGGGTTTAATGCTTGCAGGTCATCTATTGCGAGTGTATCTCTGGGAAATTTTATCAGTGGACCGAAAACTGATATGACCAGGCCTGCAAGTGCATCTGGGATCAAGTTGGAGGTTTGTTTACTTTATTACTAGTAAATTTTAGATATTCTACTTTTGCTTTAATCATTTTAAGAGATGTTTTGAGCACAAGCACATAAAAGAATTTGAATTTCAAGCAGAATTCTTGTTCCATAGCCTTAATGCTTGAAACGAGGAATTATTAATGTGATGTAAGACACCTTAGGCTACATTTGATATGTTGAAATGCGGTTGACTGTAAGCTAGATTGTGGTTCCCATTCTCGTTACCCTCTTTGGTGGCAAATTTTTGTAGCACATGCCTGGCGGAACTTTCATGGCATTCCTTCCCATGGTTATTCCATCCGTGAGGGAAGGATGACCAGCCACTCAATTTCCATAGACAACAATAATAAAAATCACTATCATAGTCTCAGCTTCTCTTTCACATGCTTCGAGTTCAGGGACTTTCTGATGCTATAATCCATTGAATCAGACACTATATAGCAATTTGCTTTTCAATTATAAGCATAGTTTTGTGTTGGTTACAGTGAAAAAGAAGGATAGTGATGCTGTTTCAGTGTTTTGTTCATCTCCATTCTCTTCTGTATACCCAAAAAATACCTTTATTCCTTTCCGACCTGTTAACACTCTATACCACAGTAGAACAAAGATAAACCGTAGATCTAGTTAAATGTATATTACTAGGATATGGTCACTTGTTTTGTTTGTCATTGTGAGTTACGTGTTGCACATCATGCGGTAGTTGTGTGATTCAAGATCTGCTGCCCAAAGAACTTTAAGTGATGTGCTCACTGCATTTCTTGATGTGCATCTAAATGAACTTAGATAAACAGGATGGAACCGGATTTTCTTTCCTTTGGTTAAACTAGATTTTCATTTTTAAAGAACCACAATAAGTTGTTATAGATAAGGGTGCATAAAGTTTTGAGTTTTGATGGCAAAATCGTCGCCAGCCCTCGCTTTTTAAAATAGCCTCTTTCTTTCTTGCCTCTGATAAGTACATTCGTCTCTTTTTTCATTTTAGAGAAAGAAACAGGCTGGGAGTGACCTCGATGATGGCGGCACTGTCGAATACACTGATGACTTCGAGCGCTGGGTGACTGATGGCGGAGTGTTGTTCCATTGATGACTGCTGACAAATTATTCAACAACCAAACATGACAAAACTCATAAATCTTCGATTCAACCCATCCCAAGGATTCGGGTTTCTTGTAAATAGGAATAAACGGCATGTCCTTGACAAAGTGTGGAAAAAAGAAAGATGAAATGATTCCATGAGAAGTAGAAGACGATAATTCCCTCCCTTCGAGCCGTGCAAAGTCAATTATATTCGTTGATCAAATTCCCTAGGAAGTGTAAATTTAAGTCGCTAAAATCTCTTTAGAGCTGCTCAGCGGGAAACAAAAATCTCATTTGACTGTAGAGCTCTCTCTTGTAACCCAATTTTCCCAACTCTTGTCCAATTTTTGTAAATAAATTTTAGTCTCTTGCCCCTTGGGCTTCAAATATTTAGTTACAGGTTTCAATTTTGATTTGGTAGTAATTAGGGTGCGTTTGGTAATCGTTTTGTTCTCGAAAATAATTTCTACTCAAAAATAATTTTTTTATTATATTTCCAGAAATAATTTCGAAGTATTTGAAAGCGTTTTGTAAGTGTTTAAAATTTCTATTCCTGAAATAAAAAAAATAATAGAAACGCGTTTGCAAACTGCATGTTCTCTAAATTAACAATGCAAGTGTAACGTATTGAATAAGTAATAAAGTGATGAATTAAAGTATCGTTTTCATAGAGATTGTTGACAAATTAATCAAATTACTTGCTAAAGGTGAACAATTCTCAATTTTATCTAACCAATTAAAGATTTAATAAAGCAATCAAAATTCTAAAGGAAACTAAATTAACCTATTAAGATTGAAATTCCGAAGGCTAAATTAACGAAGACAGCAAACCAAAATCAAAAATAAAAATTCACAAACTAAACCTAGAAATTTCGAACATAAAGAAGCAAGGAGCAAAGGACTTTGATCAAGAATTAAAAACGTTAGAGCATCCGATTTCACTTAACCAATCAAGATTAATTAACCAAGCTCGTCATGCAATCAAATTGAAATCATAGTGTGATTGTAGAACTTCCTAATTTAAATTACTATCCTTGGTTCGGTATAGCAACCCTACTTAGATTTAGCAACCCATACTTGGTCCATGTGAATTTAAGTAAACCTAAATGCATTAAAATCTATGAATGTTCCCGGATTCAATAAACCACCCTTAATTTACCTACTATCGAAACCACACAAGCAACCTAGTATATCTCTAAGTTAAATTCATGGCTATATATCATAAAACACTTGCATAGAATTTCCTTTTGATTTTAGCATGCAATAAAAATCATTCAAGTGGTGATCAAGCACTTAAAAGCATTAATAACATGATATATAACTCACACATGAGATTTAGAATTGCATAAACAAGTCTTGAAAATTATTCAATTATAGTTAAGCTACATCGTAGCTCTAAGAACAAGTAGTCTAGAACATAATGAACATTAAACTAAAAACAATAACTAAACTAAACATGATGAAGAACTAGAACAGATTCACCAAGAATAATCAAGGCTTGATTTTTAAGTCCCCTCCTTCTTCTTCTTTTTCTCTCCCTTCATTCTCTGAAATCACGCTTAATGGCCTTTATATAGACCTCCTCTTGCTTTCCAAGAAACCCACAATTAAAGATTCTTCCAAATTAGGACTCTTCATAATAATAAACTCCCTTTTTAGCTTGGACTTTGATTTTCTTCCCAAAATAAGCTTGATTCTTCTTGATTTTACATTTGCATGGCTTTGATCTCCAATTTGAGAAGCTTCTACACAGTTTAGGAACAATTGGATTGTTTTGGATACTTTCAGCGGCTTAAGAGGACAAAACGCGTGGAAAGCTGGCAAATTACAAAATTAGTCCGTAAGCTCTCTTTAACTTCAATTACCTAAAAAAATTAATTAAAATAAATAAAGTAGACATCAAATTCAATTAAAACTAAGCAAATATTAAGTCTAAATTAATAAATAAACTATATATAAAATAGAGTTATAACTACACAAAATTTCTTTTTATTGATAATATTTTGAATTTTTTAATATTTTTTTCTTTTTTTCTTCTTCCCCTTCCTTGGCCCATGACCAGGTCACCGTCGCCGGTGCCAGCGACCGGCCATAGGCTAGGAAAAATGAAGAAGACCAAGTAAGAAGAAGAAGAAGAAGAAAAAAAATTATTTTCCATTTCTAATTCTTGTTCCCAAAATCAAGAATCAACTTTTTTTTTATTCTGAATTCTGTTCCAAAATTGATTCTGGGAACAAATTTATGCATGGTAATAAAAAATTGACCAAATGGATATCTGTTTTTTTTTTGTTTCAAAGAACAAAAGAATAGAATCGAGCACTGTTTGACAGGTTACCAAACAATCCCTTAATCTGCATTCTAGATGCGCACAAGTCCTAACTTTTCACTGTTTTTGGAGCAGCAGGATATTGAGACTTAGGGCACGTTTGGTAACATTTCTATTTCTGAGAACAATTTCTTTTCAGAAATAGGTTTTTCTATTTCTATTTCCTCGATGAGTTTTTTAGTAAAAGAATACGTTTGGTAACTGCACAAAATTTCTATTTCTGGAACAGAAAAATAACATAAATGCGTTTGGTTCGATCAAAAAAATTTCTATTCCCAATTTTTTTCATTCAAGTCTATATCTTTTATTTAACTATAAGTACAAGTTATAAGTGAAAAAAATTAATAAGCATGGTTTATTGGTTTGTCTAATCATTTTTAGGGGTTTAAAACCCGTTTTAATCCCTAAACTAAGGAATCTTCAAAAATACTACTTGAGCATCTCAAAAAATTTAAATTTCACTCAAAGTGGGTGGCCACAGGAATTCTAAGTCATTCTGTGAATTTTTATTTTTTTTTGGGAAAATTTTATTAAAATTTTTTACTTTCCCGAAACCTGTTTCTTTTTATTTTCCAAAAAAAATTTATGCAATTTTTTTTAAATATTTTCAATTTCAGTATTTTTCAAATTTTTGTGGGTTTTTTGAGTTTTTCTGATTTTTATGGATTTTTCTGAGAATTTTTCTAATTTTTATGAATTTTTGGAAATTTTTAATTTTCTTTTTTTAGGGATTTTTCTGAAATTTTTCTAATATTTATGAATTTTCTGAATTTTTTTAATTTATTCTGAACCATTATGTGAATTTTTTTATTTTTTTGGGAAAAGTTTATTAAATTTTTTTACTTTCCCGAAGTATGTTTCTTTTTATTTTCTGCAAACTTTTTTATGAAATTTTTTTTAAATAACATCCTTATATGCTATATCACCATAATCAAAAGATTTATTGTCTCATCCGTTAGCATGATATTCTCAATATAGGGAAAATTATCAAAACAGCCTTAAACCTATGTCAATTGTGTCAATTCAATCTTGAACTTTTTTTTTTTTATGCCAATTCATTTTTAAACCTTTTGTATTTGTAAGAACTCAGTCCATCCGGCCAATTTTGGTCAGCCGACGCTAACGTGGACGCTGGCCGGCTGGCCGACATGTCAATTTTTAAATATTTTTTTTCAAAATTTTATTTTATTTTGTCCCTATTTTCTTTCTCTTTTCCTTTCTTTTCTTTTTCCCTTTCTTTTTTTTTTTTTCCTTCATCCTCAACCTCTGGCCAGTCGCCGATCCGAAAACAGGCCAGAGGTGGGTGCCGGTGAGGATGAGCCATCACCAGGCAAGGTTCGGACTTGCCGGCAACTAGCAAGGTCGAGCCTCGCTAGAGGGCGAGGGAGGCCGATCTCGCCAGCGAAGGTGAGGCCAATCTCGCCAGCGAAGGTGAGGTCGAGCCCTTGCTAGGAGCAAGCGAGGCTGATCTTGCCAGTTGTTAGCAAGGACGTCAGGGGTGGGTGAGGCCGACCTTGCTCAACGACAGAGAGGTCGAGCCTCGCCAGCGATCGACGGGGCTGACCTTGTCGACCCCGCCTCTGGCCAATCACTGGACTGACAATTGGCTAAAGGTTGAAGATGAAGATGAAGGAAAAAAAAAAAGAAAGGGAAAAAGAAAAGAAAAGGTAAAAGAAATTATAAAATAAAAAATTTTAAAATTTAAAATTTAAAATTTAAAATTTAAAATTTAAAAGTTGCCACGTTATTGTTGGCCAAACGGCCGACGTCCACGTCAGCACCAGCCGACCAAAATTGGTCGGATGGATTGAATTGACGCAAATGCAAAATGTTTAGGACTAAATTGACACAATTGCAATAAGTTTTATATAGTCTTTGTAAAATGTTTCCCTTATGCAAGTGTTGCTTAAATATTCTAGATTCTCTTTGCTTGGTGCCAATCATGAAATGTGAGCAAATACATCTTCTCATTTTGAGGGGTTAATTTACATTTTCTCCGAAAGAGGAGAGGAGGCGTGCATGAAATTTTAGATTATTAGGTTTATATGTAAAAAATAAAAATAAAAAAACAATCGGTCTGGTTCTTGAATCGGGCATCCCCGAGAACTAGACCGAATCAGCCGATTTGGTTCAGTCTGAGCGGTTCCTGATTTGATCGGTCAGTCTTGCTCACCTCTAATCATCGGTGGGGCGTCGGCGAAGGCCGGCGACCCTCCCTGATCAGAGGCGAGAGTTTAGCAAGGGCTAGCCCTCGCCTAGATTTGGAAGAGGGTCGTCACCATCTCCTGGTTCTAGAGGAGGGTTGCCAGCCCTCGCCCAAACCAATCCTCTCTGACAAGAGAGACCAATCCTCTCTGATGAGAGATCCGCAAAAGCTTCTTTGTTGTTCGGCTTCACTTCAGCACTTGGTTGGTGAGTGTTTGAGCTAGCCTGATCCTCCAGCTTGGCATCAACGTGCCCAGTTGAGTCGCATCTGACAGAAATTGAAGAAGAAGAATGTATTTTTTGTATTTCTTCTCAATATCTTTTCTCCATGTACAACGTTAGATATATATATATATATATATATATATATATATATATAGTACAAAATGTGAGAAATGAAAGGAAAAAAATATATCTATTCTAATCCTAGATTGATTCTACCAATCAATTACAATCTCTGATTGATTCACGTATCAATTGTAATCCGAACAGATGACACAAATCTTTGGCATATCTTCCGGTACTCCCCCTCGAGCTAGCGGCTTGTATATGCCTAAGATGCCCAACTTGCTCAATAGATATGCGTGTTGTCTTTGACATAATGGTTTGGTGAAGATGTTCGCAGTTTGTTTTGTGGTCCCGTTTCCTCTTGTCTCGATTATCCCTTCTTGGATCTTATCTAGAGTGAAGTGGCAATCAACTTCCATGTGCTTCATTCTTTCATGTACTATGGGATTCGCTGCAAGCTTGAGTGCTGCATCGTTGTCACAAAATAATAGGGCCGATCCTTTAACTTGTATCCCAAGGTCTAGAAGAAGGCCTCGTAACCATACTATTTCCCAATTGGTTTTAGCCATGGCTTGATACTTAGCTTTAGCAAATGATAAGGACATAATGGACTGCTTCTTCGTTTTCCATGAAAGCAACAATTCTCCAAGTTTAATACAGAAATCAGTGATAGATCTTCAACTCATAGGACAAGTTGCATAATCCGTGTCATAGTAAGCTATCATCTCCATATTACATTTTCAAGAAAGAAGTATTCCAAGTCCAGAGCATTTCTTCAAGTATTTCACAACCTTTAGAGCAGCATTCATATGAGACTATTTCAGATTATGTATAAATTGACTAAGTGTCTATACTGCATAACATATATCCGGTTTGGTCATGGTGAGATATATAAGTTTTCCAACGAGTCTTTGATAGCTTGATGGGACTTTGAGTAATGGATCATCATATGGAGATATTAAACCCGTATCATAATCAATCAAGGTCAATTTGCATTCTGCTCGATGGAATAACAGCTGGTTGGCATCCTGATAGATCTGCTTCTGATATAATCTCCGGAACAAACTTTTGTTGGCTAAGAGAAATTCCTTGCCTGATCGGGCAATCTCAATTCCAAGTAAATATTTTTGTGATCCAAGTCTTTAATACGAAAAGCGGAGTGCATGTATTCTTTATAACTCTTGACATCATATTCATCACTTTCCATAATAAGTATGTCATCAACATATATCATTAAATAGATGGATGACATACCTTTCGTCCATGTGAATAAAGCATAATCATGTCTGGACTATTTGAATCTTGCAGCTTTGAGTGCATTGGTAGATTTGGAATACCACTGTCGAGAAGCCTATTTGAGACCATAAAGGGATTTGCGGAAACGACAAACTTTAGACTTCCCCTATCTCTGTAAACCCTGTAGGAGATCCATATAAATTTCTTCATCCGAATTGCCATGGAGGAAGGCATTATGAACATCCATTTGACGTAATGGCCAATCACGATAGCAACAATCGATAAGAAAGAGCGAACTGTAATGTCCTTCACCACTAGAGAAAAGGTCTTGTGGTAATCAAAACCTTCCCGTTGCGTGAATCCTTTAGGCACTAATCAAGCCTTGTATCGCTCAACAGAGCCATCTACTTTATACTTAATCTTGTATACCCATTTGCAGTCAATCAGTTTTCGATGAGAAGGTAGTGGTACAATATTCCACGTCTGATTTTCTATCTGGGCATGTAACTCTATTTCCATAGCCCTTTGCCACCGTAGATCACTAATTGCCTCACTATAACAAGAAGGTTCTCGTTCCTCGGATATGTAGCTAATACAACACATATGTTCTGATGATAGCTGATGAAAGGAAATATACGAGTAAATAGGATAATAAGTACTTGATGAATTCGAGGTTACACAAATATAATCTTTAGTCCAGGTGGGTGGTCGAGTAAGATGGCCTGAGCGGCGAGGTGGATTATCTTGAAGCACAGAGATAACTCATTAGCAGTAGTGGGTACTGAAGGAAACCCAATTGAAGAAAAGTTTAAATTCTATTCGGTTGGCATGATAGGGTGCTCAATCGAATGCTCCAATGTCGACGTGGATGCAGAAATGTCATCAACTGTTGGATGTGATGCTGGGGTTGATGTCAGATGTTCTGGAGGTGCCACGATAATGTATGGCTAATCACAAGAAAAATTTTCTTCATATAGAAATCTTTGAGAAGTTGTCGTCGCGCCAAATTGTTCAGATGAAGATGCTTCATCATGAAAATGAAATATATTCTCATGGAAAATAGCATCCCTGCTCACAAGAAATCACCTGTGGATGATTCAAAAACAGGATATCCTTTTTGGAGAGTTGGATATCCCATGAATACGCATCGACGAGCACGGAGACCCATTTTGTCTCAAGGGTCCACCATGGTGACATAGCATAAGCAACCAAATACTCTTAAGTGTTGAAATTCTGGTTTCTTCCTATAAAGCAATTCAAATGGAGTCCATCCGTCAAGAATACAAGTTGGCATGCGATTGATCAGGTAAGCTGCTGTGACCACGTAATCTCCCCAAAAAGTTTTAGGAATAGAAGCTTGAAATCTAAGAGCACGAGCAACTTCTATGAGATGGCAGTGTTTTCACTCAACAATTCCATTTTGCTATGGAGTATAAATGCATGAGCTCTCATGTAGGGTTCCATGAGAAGAGAATAAAGATGTACACTCGCTATTGAAGAATTATTTTCCATTATAGTACGAATACGCTGAATATATTTCGCAAAACGATTCTTTGACAGAGAAAACAAGTTTTCAGATGAAGGACTTGACTCTTTGATTGCATGAGAAAAACCATGTGGCACGGGAGTAATCATCCACAATTGTAAGAAAAATCAAGAGCCATCACAATGTGGAGTGTGATGTGGTCCCCAAACATCAACATGAATAAGTGAAAAAGCTTTCTCAGCACAAGTATTGCTATTAGGAAAAGAAGCCCGCGATGCTTTGCTAGAGGGAAAATATGGCATTGAGGATAAGGAAAAAAACCACTACAACTCAATCTTTGATGAGAAATGAAAACTTAATCATTGGTAGTAGTGTTACACAATGATTATTTATTCAACTGAATACAAGATAAGTCAAAATTTCTTGGAAAATTGATCTAGAAACATAGCCCTTGTGAGATACCTAAGCCCATCAGTTTGCCAGTCGAAATGGCCTAAAAGAAGCAATTATCAGAATTGAAGAGAACTCGACAAGAATAATCCTCACAAACTCGAGACAAAAATGAAATTGAAGTGGAAATCTGGAACATAAAGGACTTTCGGAAGTATAATGTGAGGACTAAGAGTTATTGTGCTTATGTGAAATTTCCATTTGGAAGTTGTACTGAGACGGGAAAAACTAATTCTTCATTGATATCGGAGAAAAATTTTTATTGCAGATAATATGGTTACTAACACCTTTATCAATAATCCATGCATCATTACCTGAGAAACTCCCAATTTTGTCATAAACCTCCAATTTCCTTAAGGCCTTCATAAGTTGCTTATATCGATAATGAGTAATTGGTTGATTAATTTTGTCAGTGCTTTGATCAGTGACTTGATAAGCTGTCGAGAATTCTCTTTTTCCTTTTTCGCCGGGTTTGCCATGCAATTTCCAACAAGTATCAACCGTGTGGTGTAGACATTTCCAATAATCGCAATTTAATTTTCCTTTCCCTTTATGATTTTGCCCATTATTCTTTGATGATGTGGCAGAATATGAGCCATTGGATGGCTTGAATACGAGGGCGGTCGTGGCTTCTTGAAGATCGTCTGATCCAAATGATGGAAAGATGCCCTGTGAGCCATCTGATCGTGTGATGAGATCAAGACCGTCCATTCCACCCCTTTTAAAGCTTCGTGTCTCATCCTCTAGAAACCCCTAGCGTCGCCCCTTGCCTCTTTCCTTGTCCTCTTTTCATGGCTCCCTTTTGTGAAGCGTTTGCATGAGTTGTAAGCACAACTTCATCGCCAACTTTAGCGTATTTTGACAAGGCGAGGCGCTAGCTGTCCTCCTGGATGGCAAGCTGGTAGATCCGGCCAATCGTTGGCATGGGATCCATGGCTAAGATTTGGGACCAAAACGACAGTTACGATTCATTCAAAGTCAAAAGATATCTCATTACCTTTTTTCTCTCTTTCATCGCCCAACATTGTTTTAGGGTTGATTCCAAGCCTTCAAGTTTTTCCTCGACCCCCTCTAGTTCGTTCCAAAGGGCTGGTAGTTTGTTGAAGCATACGGGCAGTGCTCATGTTTTCCTGTTTTAGTTCCGAAAGTGCGTGAGTTAATGAAATTTTTTTTAACTCAATCCAATTTCCCATACATTTCTGTGATGTTTTCCCACATTTTTTTTTCAAGTCCTTCATCAGGGGTAGTCCGGCTGCTACTTCGAGAGTGATGCAATTTCCGATCCATGTTTGGACAAGTTGGTTGCATTTTCTCCAATTTCGCCCTAGACCCTCGTCGGACGGAATTGGGATGGGTCCGTCGATAAATCCGCCTTTATCCTTGGTGACCAATGCTCGCCAGAACTCTTGCGACCAAGTTGAGTAATTGTTGGGCCCGAACAACTGATGGGTAATGAGCCGTAGCTCCGATCCGTTAGCCGTTGATGTGTATAGTGGGTCTCTGAGCTCTGGGCACCCACTGATGGCAGTGATCTTTTACTACAGAAAACTGAGTTGGGGAATTGGGTAGGGATTTTCTCCCAAACCTGATTCGAATGCTTAACCCACATGAAAATAACTCGGCCTAGTGGCAGAGCTTGCCCCAAACATGGCTGATGGGCCTCCATTGGGTTGGGTCTGTTCCCTTGGTTGTGATTTGCTAGTCATGGAATGATTTGTATTGGCCCATAAAACCATGGGATGGATGGTACTTGGATAGGTAGCCACTGGATGGATTAACCTACGATGGGCTGGCCTAGAATGGTCTGGCCAGAGATGGGCTGCCCCTAATTCGGTTGGGCCTAGATGTGTTGTTCCTGATTCACGACTTTAGGAGGTAGGTCTGGAACATTTTCTCGTAGAGTTGACTCCTTTGTGGTTCGTTCCTTAGAACTTGATGAGTGATTTTTAGTCATGGTGATTTCCTTCCCTTTTTTGAGAATGTTCAAATATTGATTCCAACATCGGGGTGCCAACCTCGTTTTACAGGTTAGTGTTTCCTACAATAACGAAGGCACAAAAGTATCCAAATGGCAATCAAGAAGTGCGAAGCTAGGCCAGGAAGACTCACTCTGATACTATGTGAGATTTGGTAGGACCACTGCCAATTGTTCCAAAAGTTTAAGCTGTTAGATGAAGGCGTGATTTAATATTTAATTATTATAATATTCCCCCTCACGCTTAGTCTGGTCTTTTTGCCTAGCACTAACTGTGGACATATTTAATTGGCGAGGCAATTGAGGCCTAAAAATATTTGAATTCAGGATCTCCAGCTCTGATACCATGACGGAAATTGAAGAATGAGAATGTATTTTTGTATTTCTTCTCAATGTCTTTTCTCCATGTACAATGTTAAATATATAGTACAAAATGTGAGATACGAAATGAAAGAATATATCTATTCTAATCCTAGATTGATTCTACCAATCAATTACAATCTCTTATTGATTCATATATCAATTGTAATCCGGACAGATGACACAAATTTTGGGCACATCTTCCAACATCATCTCTTTCTAGTGAGTACTCGAACTAATCGACAAGTCCAAACCCATCGCCCACCCTCGCTCTGATATGAGAGAGGGTCGCGACCCTCTCCTGGTTCAAGCCATCACTGATGCTCCACCGGTGATGGTCCGGCGGCCAAAGGCAGAGGGCCTGGGTTTTTTCTTCTTCTTTTTTGTGTGTTCTTTAAGTTTTATCTTTTTTTAATTTTTTGAGTTTAAAAAGAAAAAAAAAACAGAAAAAGGGAAAAAAGAAAGAAAAAAAAAGAAAATCATAAAATTGTAGGACGAAAATGTCTTTGAAGGTTAGATCCTTCTT
The DNA here is from genome assembly GCA_031216235.1 of Syzygium jambos. Taxonomy (NCBI): domain Eukaryota; kingdom Viridiplantae; phylum Streptophyta; class Magnoliopsida; order Myrtales; family Myrtaceae; genus Syzygium; species Syzygium jambos. Next base: position 112,986 of record JASUUC010000026.1, on the reverse strand, counting down.
TGAAATTGATATGACCACTTTAGGCCCTTATTTAAAAAAATGAGGCACTCCAAATCCTTATTTATAATTTTTTCAGCGAGCACATCCTGATGGTCAGCCCTTGTAGAGATTTTCATCAACAAAAAGATCTTTTCAGCCCATTAGTAGTTTAGCAATTTCTCCGCCTAGGTAGTAGTTTTCTCGTACAGCCATCTCCGGAAATATTTCGTCTCTTTTTTGAGCGGTCAGAAGCTTCAACTATCATATTGATGCTCTTCTTGATCATCAGCTGATTTGTCTACTATTCTGTTCAAGTGCCAAATGAGCAACCGAAGCTACTGGGAGATTCTCGTAATAATTGAATTTTTTTTTAGAAAAGAAGAAGAGAAAAATGCTTCGTTCTTGTTTTTTTTTGGTCCATAAGAAAAAAAAATGCTTCATTCGGACACCTATCATATTTACATGATTTGACCGGTGGACACCTGGACATAGGTTACATGACTAAGCAAATTGCACGTGCACCGCCAAAGAAGTTTTTCCTTGTTTCGCAAAAAATGCACGAAATACCTTCCATCGACAATTCGCTCTTCGGTTTTTTTGTGTGTATTGGGTACTATGACAGCTCGGAAAGGAAAGGTTCGGTGCTAACTAGCAAACTACGGATAAAAGAAATGACAAGTGCGAATGAAAAGGTAAAAGGCGAAACAAATAAAGGCAGTATGAATAACACGTGTGTTGTTTTATTGGTTGATTGTGGATTAATACTTTCTCCGCTATTTATAATCAGAGCCAATAGCTAACCATCGCAGCGGTTGTGATTTTAAATTTGAACTATTCCTGGAACATTCGGAATGCTTCCAAGTAACCGCACTATGTTATCCGCAAGGTGGTTGAACTTTAACCTCTTCGGATTCTTTGGTAATTTGTCCATCACTCGCTACGCCGGCTTCCGAATTATTGCTTGCGCCGAACCATTGGTAATCGCTGTCATCTTTATCTATGGGCCTTCTAAAATTTGTGGGCCGATCATCTGAAGAAACTATGTATGTGGGCTCTATCAGTTTTTCACAACCCATGAAGGTTATTTTTGGGTGTTAATATGTGCCCTATTTTAATTCTTTTAAATATATGCCGCACATACGAATCTATGACCGTCAGTCTCCTAGGGTTTCTGCTAAACATTGACTTTGACTCTTGACGTCCTTGGCTAATCGCGAGCTAATATCTTCTAGGGTTTTGCCTGAAACGTCATCTTGACTTTTGGTTTTCTTGACGGGTTCTTTTTATTTCGATTTGACAAGTGGCGTCGATTTGCGCAGCTCTGGTGTCTCCCCTGCCTTTATAATTATTACGTTAAATTTTAACATTAAATTATTAAGTTAGAATGCACGTGATAATTGATTGATATACTAATTTGGAGGCTTTACCTTTCCGTTTGCCGGTTTGTGATTTTACGTAATATTAATCCAATTTAATGAAAACTAACGGAGGGTAAATTTATTACAAATGTACCAATTATGAGTTTTTGTTGGTAAAAAAATTATTTTTAGGTAAATTTGTCACAGGTATACCAATTTGGGATTTTTCACGGTCAAAAAATTAGTTTAGGATAAATTTGTCAGTATCAGTTTGGAGTTTTTCGTGGTATTTACCCTTTTTTGTTTTAGGGTTTGTTAGTTTTTATCCATATTTTTTTGGACAAAATTACCCATATTCCGGCCACCGAAAATATTACAAGTTCGCCGACCAGCAAACATTTTGCCAGTTGGCCAGTTCAGATCCTTATTTGAGACTGATTTAGACATTTATGGTCCTTATTTGAAACAATGTCCATTTGGGATGCTTAATTACAATTTTCCCTAAAATATATAAGGACTGCTTGTCTCGTGTATGTAATATGGAGAGATATTTTTGGGCAATGCATAAGGGAACTTCTAGCTACCTACATAAAAAAGTTTTTAAAAATACATTTGAGCTTTTTCATTAAATTTAAATTATTATTTAAATTTTTTTAAAAAATTATGTAAATCTATGTATGAACATTTATATGTTACAAAATTTTTAGAAATTTAGGCTCTGGCTGTTTCGCGAAAAATGAATGGCTTGAAAAATATTCCTAAAAAAATCACTTGTTTTGCTTAAAATAATTAACCAATAAAATTTTTTTTCATTATTGACGATGATTTATGTCTATATATTTTCATGGCGGTAAAAATATTTTTCGTTCATTCATTTTGTAAACGGTATAAGCTATTATTTTTAGGAAAACACTTTTCAAATCATTCATTGTTCTCGAAATAAATGGAGCATTGATACTAAGAAAAGTCACGCGGCCACCATAAAAGTCAACTTAAATGAAAACACAAAATAAAAAATATCATTGAATAAAAATTAATATTAGGAGTCCTATCTCTATATATATGATGTCTGTCTTGTAATCAAGAACACAATATCATTGAATAAAAATTTCGAGTTCTTTGGATTTGTTCCAAATTTACGCTTCTCTCTGCGTCATTTGGTATCAGAGCAGGTTTCTCCTGTGACGATGGTGAATAACGTGAATGTCAATCTCCCCGCTGCTGAGGGCCGTGAGAACGAGCCTATTACGCGGGCTGAGTTCAATCAGTTCGTGGCTCAAACCGATCAGAGGTTTCAAGAGATCCTTGATGCCATCCAGCGTTTGTCCACAAACCATGCACCTGGTGCTCTTCCAGCCGAGTGAAATCCTGTCGCTCGTGATCCCGAAGATGCTATAGGGCGTGGAGGAATTCCTCGACATAGGCGTCAAGACTATGTCGAGGATACGGAAGACGAAGATGAAAATTTCCAGGAGATGCAGATTCGTGGTGGTCGCCGATACAAGGGATACCAAGAGGAGCATGTTCGTGAGAATCGACGTCAGGGAGGATATCGACGAGATCTTGAGCAGTATCAACTAAAGGTAGATCTCCCTACTTTCAATGGGAATTTGGATATTGAAGATTTCCTTGATTGGCTTTGGGAGGTCGAAAAATTCTTCGACGCTATGGATATTGACGAGGATCGCCAAGTGAAACTTGTGGCGTACAAGTTGAAGGGTGGCGCTTCAGCTTGGTGGGAACAAACTCAATTGACGCGACGTCGACAAGGCAAGGCTCCTATTCGATCTTGGGGTCAGATGAAACAGAAATTGAAGAAGAGGTTCCTCCCAACGGACTATGAGCAGATGTTATTTCAGCAATTCCAGAATTGCCGACAATCGAATAGATCGGTCCAAGCTTATACGGAAGAGTTTCTTCGACTGTCCGCTCGCAATAACCTGGATGAGTCCGAGGCACAACAAACTGCTAGGTACATTAATGGTTTGCGACTTAATATCCAGGATCGGGTTTCTTTGCATAGGCTCTTCTCTATCGAAGACGCCCAGGATATGACGCGAAAAATTGAGATGCAATTGGAGAGGACTAGCCCTAATACTCGTGGTAAAAATTATTTGGATCGTGGGTCATTCGCGAAAGGAAGGCAGTTTGATGTTACAAGTTCTTCTAGTCAACAAATCCCTGATTCAAGCAAAGTTCCAGGGAGTACTACGGGGATGCCTAAGGAAGCAGTCGCAGCAAGCAATCGCACTCCCAATCAAAATACCCAGAATCCATATGCCAAACCCCAACCGATCAAGTGCTACAAGTGTAACGAGTTGGGCCATCGTTCCAGCGATTGTCCTCGTCGTAGAATGGCCAATATCATTGAACATGACGAAGATGTGTATGAGGAAGATTGGGAAAAGGAAGAAGAAGTGGGAGTAGAAGATGAAGTGGGCGAGCAAGTTAATTGTGTAGTACGTCGTCTATTGTTTGCTCCGCGGATAGAAGATACCCAGCGGAATCAGCTTTTCCGCGCTCGCTGTACTGTCAATGGCAAAGTATGCGATATCATTATTGACAGCGGAAGTTGTGAGAACATAGTGTCAAAGGCCTTGGTGGATCACTTGCAACTAAAGACGGAGCCGCATCCTGCGCCCTACACGATCGGATGGATACGTAAGGGAGCAGAACTTAAGGTAAACCAATTATGCCGTTTACCTATTTCGATCGGAAAATCATATCAAGATACTATTGTCTGTGATGTTGTGGAGATGGATGCGTGTCATGTTTTACTGGGTCGACCATGGCAATATGATGTTGATGCTACACACCGAGCTAGGGAGAATACGTATTCTTTTGTATGGAAAAGAACTAAAATTACTTTGAGACCGAGGAGTAATTCCCCTCAGATTGTGAAGAAGCAGAATGCAGGGGTTATGATAAACATCCGAAAGCGTGAAGGGATGTATATGATTGTGGACAAGGGCGACCAGCAAGTTATAGTTTGTGTTCCCGACATTCTTAAGCCCTTATTAAAGGTATTCAGTGATGTTATGCCTGAGGATTTACCTGACGGATTACCTCTTTTGAGGGATATCCAGCATGAGATTGATTTTCTTCCAGGAGCTAGTCTTCCTAATTTGCCGCATTATCGAATGAATCCGAAGGAAAATCAGATTCTACAAGAGCAGGTAGGAGAGCTCCTTCGAAAGGGCTTCTTGCGTGAAAGCAAAAGTCCATGTACAGTTCCTGCGCTTCTCACGCCAAAGAAAGACGGCACCATGCGTATGTGTGTAGACAGTCGTGCCATTAACCGGATTACTGTCAAGTATAGGTTTTCGATTCCACGACTTGATGATATGCTAGATAGACTTGCTGGATCACGGATTTTTACGAAGATCGACCTTCGAAGCGGATACCATCAAGTTCGCATCCGTCCTGGCGACGAATGGAAGACGGCCTTCAAGACAAGTGCGGGTTTGTATGAATGGCTTGTCATGCCGTTTGGACTCTCTAACGCGCCTAGTACTTTCATGCGTTTGATGACCCAAGTTCTCAAACCTTTCATTGGCAAGTTTGTAGTAGTTTTCTTTGATGATATACTCATATATAGTCCAGATGGGCATCAACATATGGAGCACTTGAGGAATGTCCTACTAGCCTTGCAGCAAAATAAATTGTTCATTAATTTGAAAAAGTGCAGTTTCATGACAGAACGCCTCTTGTTTTTGGGTTTTGTTGTTGGTGCGGATGGACTTCACGTTGATGCAGATAAGGTGGCCGTGATTCGCAATTGGCCAGTTCCAAAGAATGTTGGAGAGGCTCGAAGTTTCCATGGTCTTGCAACATTCTATAGGCGTTTCATTCGAGATTTCAGTACTATTATGGCCCCGATCACTGATTGTTTAAAGAAGGGCAAATTCCATTGGGGAGAAGAAGCTTCGGCCAGTTTTGCTCTTATAAAAGAAAAACTCTCCACGGCGCCGGTATTGATACTCCCCGACTTTGAGAAAGTGTTCGAGCTGCACTGTGATGCTTCCGGCGTCGGAATTGGCGCTGTCCTTTCCCAAGAAGGTAAGCCTATAGCCTTCTTTAGTGAAAAACTTAATGAAGTTCGCCAGCGTTGGTCGACGTATGAGCAAGAATATTATGCTGTCGTGCGAGCTATAAAGCATTGGCAGTCCTATCTTTATCAACATGAGTTTGTTCTTAATACTGATCATCAGGCTCTTAAATATATCAAGAGTCAGAAGCACTTAAATCGAATGCATGCACGATGGGTTTCTTTTCTGGAGCAATTTAATTTTGTACTTCGTCAGAAGATTGGTCCTTGCCGCATCCTAAAGAAGATCAACGATAATGCCTATGTAGTTGACCTTCCTGGTGATCTCAACATTTCCCCTACATTTAATGTGGCAGACTTATTTGAGTATCATGCTTCCGATACACCCCTTTATCCTGATCATAACTCGAGGGCGAGTTTTTCCGAAGAGGGAGGAAATGATGTAGAACGGTTAGCTTGTGATTATCTTGAAGAATGTGATCGCCGTAATCGCCGGAAATCTCGACAGTTTTTCTGATTTTGGGGAAAATAACCATTCAAGCAGTTTCCTATATTATTATTTAGGCAGTTTCCTATATTACCAGTCAAGCAGTTTCCTATATTATTATTTAGGCAGTTTCCTATATTACCAGTCAAGCAGTTTCCTATATTATCATTTAGGCAGTTTCTTTAATTATTCGGTTTCCATTAATATTAGGAGTCCTATCTCTATATATAGGATGTCTGTCTTGTAATCAAGAATACAGTATCATTGAATAAAAATTTCGAGTTCTTTGGATTTGTTCCAAATTTACGCTTCTCTCTGCGTCAGATTTCTTCACAAGGATTCATCATGGATCTAGATATGTCTCTCGTCTCTTATGGTGTTGTGAAAATCATCTTGTTCTAAGATCATGGGCAATTATGTTTGGTGCAAATATTATGGTTTAATTTGCATAGAATGTTTGAATTTACATGTGATATCAGAGCATGGTTTGAAAACTAGTGATTTTCTAACGATTGTTGGACATCAAAATGCGCATGATCGTCTATTCAAGTTCCGATGACGATCGTGTGTTTCTCTACCTTCATCTCGCGCATGGATGTTGGTGTTATCACGCGATCATGCGCGGCGCGGAGCATTGTTGGCTCGATCATCAGTTTTGCTGCATCAACGTTTGCTCGTTTAATTGCATTGCCTTCTTACTTTTTGGGTTCTAATGAAGTTGGAAGTTTTTTTGTCTGGTCATGTATTTTCAATCCGCTGACCATTGTTGAATGGTGGTACGTTGAATATGCGTTCTGGTTTGGCTTGACTGTTGACCAACATCTTGTCATCAAGTTGATAGGGTTACGCGAGGAGATGTGCTCATTAACAGATGGTTCTGCAAATGTTTCTTTGCAGAATCGCGTGTCCTTTTCTGTGACTTCGCGCGCTAACCGCGAGTGCCCGCATGCATGTTGATACGGGCTACTGTGTCTGTTCGTGCGCGTGTAAAGGGTTTGGATACTTGTATTTGTGCAGTTGCGTGTGTATGCCGTGGGTGTGCTTCTGTGTCTACAACTTGCGAGCACGGGCATTGCGTGCAAACCCGAGCTTGTTAGTTTCGATATGCTGAAGTAGTTAATGATTTTGCTTCTTGAATCTTCAATCGATGTCAATCGACTAGCAGAATCTCTACATAAAATATGAATTTTGATCTTCATGAACACTTGGGTCACAAGAATTAATTGTATTTCATTCAATTGAAATAATTATTGTTATGATTATTTAATTTGATATCTATATTATGTATAATTCGTTAGTTACCAAAGTGGCCAAATTAGAAAGTTTCTCATATACGTCAAATTAAATAAAATTCAATTACTCATGTGATGTGATGCTACTAATGAGATGACATGATGTTATATATATTGTTTGTCATGGGTAATTTGAAGTTCATTGATTATAAAATATTTAAGAATCACCCAAAGGTTGATTGGTTAATTTTATAATCATGAACATAATAGTGGTTAATTAGTATACTTAGATAAGTTTAGCATTTCCAAAGATAGCAAGTGTGTCTAATTGGAGTATATATAATTACCAATTATGTGAAATTAAATTTAAGCATCATTTATGTTTTATGGTTATACATTGTTATATCACCCAAAGGAGAACTTTGATGTATATTTAATGTTACGTGTTTAAGTTACGACTCAAAGCATTAATGTGTGAGCATTCTATGTATCTTGCAGCATCTGTTCATGTTTCTCTTCATTTGCATGCTTCGTCTATTATGAAGTTCAATGGGCTTAACTTTTCTGAATGGAGTGAACAAGTCAAGTTTCACCTAGGTGTTCTTGATCTTGATTTAGCACTCATGAATGATAGCCCACTGTTCTTACTACTTCTAGTAGCACTTAAGAAAGGGTCTTTTCATAAGGCTTGGGAAAGATCAAACAGACCGAGCTTAATGTTTATGCGGATGATAGTAGTAAACAACATTAAGTCAACCATTCCTGAAACTGACAATGTTAAGGAATTTATGAAGTTAGTGGAAAGTTGTTCTAAGTTTGATTCTGCTAATAAGTCAGTTGCTAGGACATTAATGGGTACGTTAACCACCATGAAGTTCGATGGTTCTCGTACCATGCATGAGCATGTCATTGAAATAGCAAATATAGCAGCAAGATTGAGTTCCATGGGAATGAAAGTGGACGAAAGTTTCCTTGTGCAATTTATCATAAATTCCTTGCCTCCTGAGTATGGTCCATTCCAAATAAATTATAATACTATAAAAGATAAGTGGAATGCGACTGAACTGCAAAGTATGCTCATTCAAGAGGAAGCAATAAGAAGCAAGGAATCCACTCTGTTAATCTTATGGGTCATCCGGGAGCTAAACGAAAACCAAGTAGAAAGAATGGAAAGGGCAATAAATGACTACTAAAGATTAATGAGTCATCTGCCCAAATCCATAAGAAGAAACAAAAGAATGATAAGTGTCATTTCTGCAAAAATACCTGGACACTCAGAAAGACTGCTTGAAACGTAAGGAATGTTTCAAAAAGAAAGGTAAGCCCAGTGCTTTTGTATGTTTCGAATCAGACTTGGTAGAAGTTCCTTATAACACTTGGTGGATTTATTCTGGTTGTACTACTCATGTTTCGAATACAATTCATGGATTTCTTATGACCCAAACCATAAATCCAAATGAAAAGTTTATTTTCATGGGGAGTAGAGTCAAAGCTCCAGTTGAAGCCATTGGGACATACCGTTTGATTTTGGATACTAAGGTAGCGCATGATAACCATTCTGGTTCTATCCAGAATTGGTTTTCTGTTCCCAGAAATAGCTTTGGACTAGAAACCCGTTTGGTAACGCAATTCCTTTTTTCTATTTCTGGAACAACTTTTTGTTCCAGAACCGATTCTAAATCAAAAATCAGAACAAAAAAAAAGTAGGTTTTCTATTTCTAGATAAAAAATGAGAATCATTTATGAGAGAACTCTTTCTTTAAAACACATGTTCATATGGAAATCACGATATTTGAGGTGGAAAAAAAAAGCAAAAAATCAAAAATTTTAAAACTTTATAGAATGGTTTAGAATCTGTGGCTACCACTTTGAGCGAAATTTAAATTTTTTTAGGTGCTGAAAAATAAAAAAATAAAAAATTTCAAAATTTCACAAAATGGATTAGAACAATATGGCCACGCACTTTGAGTGAAATTTATTCTTTTTAGATGCCAAAAAAAATAAAAAAAATAATCAAAAAATCTAAAATTTAAAAACTTTACAGAATGTCTTAGAATATTTGTGGTCACTTAATTTGAGCGAAATTTAATTTTTTTTTAGGTGCCAAAAAAAATTTAAAAAAGCAAAAAATAAAAAAATTCAAAACTTGACAGAATGGCTTAGAATACCTGTGGCCATCCACTTTGAGCGAAATTTAAATTTTTTTAGGTGCCGAAAAAATTAAAAATATAAAAAATTTCAAAACTTCACAGAATAACTTAGAATACCTGTGGCCACCCACTTTGAGCGAAATTTAATTTTTTTAGATGCAAAAAAAATAAAAATAAAAATAAGCGAAAATGTAAAAATTTCAAAACTTCACATAATAGCTTAAAATACCTGTGGCCATCCATTTTGAGCGAAATTTTATTTTTTTAGGTGCCTAAAAAAATCAAAAAATCAAAAATTTTAAAACTTCACAGAATGGCTTAGAATACCTGTGGCCATCCACTTTGAGTGAAATTTAAATTTTTTTAGGTGCCAAAAAAATAAAAATAAGCAAAAAATCCAAAATTTGAAAACTTCACAGAATGGCTTAGAATACCTGTGGCCACCAACTTTGAATGAAGTTTTATTTTTTTTAGGTGTCGAAAAAAAGAAAAAAAGCAAAAAATCCAAAATTTCAAAACTTAACAGAATGGCTTAGAATATATGTGACCATCCATTTTGAGTGAAATTTAATTTTCTTGAGGTGCCGAAAAAAATTAAAAAATCAAAAAAATCAAAAATACCATTTGAGCACCTAAAAAAATTAAATTTCACTCAAAGTGGGTGGCTAGAGGCATTCTAAATCATTCTGTGAAGTTTTAAAATTTTTGATTTTTTTATGTCTTTATTTTTTTTGGCACCTAAAAAAATTTAAATTTCACTCAAAGTGGGTGGCCACAAATATTCTAAGTTATTCTGTGAAGTTTTGAAATTTTTGATTTTTTGCTTTTTTTCACCTCAAAAATTTAAAATTTCACTCAAAGTGTGTGGCCACAGGTATTCTAAGCTATTCTGTGAAGTTTTGAAATTTTTGAGTTTTTGAATATTTTTGGGCACCTTGAAAAATTTAAATTTCATCCAAAGTGGGTGTCCACATGTATTCTAAACTATTCTTTGAAGTTTTGAAATTTTGATTTTGATTTTTGGGCACGTAAAAAAATTTAAATTTCACTAAAAGTGGGTGGTTATAGCTATTTTAAGCCATTCTATGAAGTTTTGAAATTTTTTCTTTTTTGATTTTTTTGAAAAAATTCAACAAATTTCTTATTTTCCCAAAATCTGAATTTTTTTAATTTTTGGAAATTGTGATGAATTTTTCTAGAATTTTTCAATTTTTTTGGATTTTTTGAATTTTTTGGAGATTTTTAGGAATTTTTTGGATTTTCTAATTATTTTTATTCCATTTCTAAAAAAATGGATTTTTGTTCCTGGAAATAGAATTTTGTGTTGTTTATCAAACGGGTTTTTATTTCAGGAAATAGAAATTCTGTACTGTTATCAAATGGGTTTCTGTTCCAGAAATAGAATCGTTATCAAACGAGTTTCTTTTCTCTGAAACTCATCTTGGAGCCAGAAAATAGAAAAACCTAAAAAAATCTATTTCTGTTTCAAGAACTCATTCTGGAGTAGAATGGTTATCATTCACTACCTAGACATCATTTAGATCTTTTCCAAACTTTTTATATTCCTTCTGTTTTTCGAAATTTAGTTTCATTATCGAAACTTGATACAACTGGATATTCTTTTAAGTTTGGAAATGGATGTTTCAGTTTATTTAAACAAAATCATTTTATTGGTTCTGGTGTGCTTTGCGATGGTTTGTACAAATTAAAGCTCGATAATTTATTTGCTGAGACTCTATTGACCTTGCATCATAATGTTAGTTCGAAACGTGGCTTAGTGGATGAAAGTTCAGCTTACTTGTGGCATAAACGTTTGGATCATATATCCAGGGAAAGAATACAGAGATTAGTAAAGAATGAAATCCTTCATGATTTGGATTTTACTAATCTTGGTATTTGTGTGGATTGCATTAAAGGAAAACACACAAAATACACAATTAAGAAAGCAGCCACAAGAAGCATACAGCTCCTTGAAATAATACACACTGATATATGCGGACCTTTTGATGTTCCATCATTTAGTGGAGAAAAGTACTTTATCACCTTTATTGATGATTTTTCATGTTATGGCTATATATATCTGTTGCATGAAAAATCTCAATCGGTAGACATATTAGAGGTGTTTATCAATGAGGTTGAAAGACAGCTAGATAGAAAGGTGAAAATTGTCAGATCTGACAGAGGTGGTGAGTATTATGGAAGGTAAGAGGAAACTGGACAATGCCTTGGTCCATTTGCTAAATTCCTTGAAAGGCGTGGCATTTGTGCTTAATACACAATGCCAGGTACACCGCAACAAAATGGTGTTGCAAAAAGGCGTAACTGTACATTAATGGATATGGTTAGGAGTATGCTAAGTAATTCTTCTATACTCTTATCATTGTGGATGCATGCTTTGAAAACCGCTATGTATTTATTGAACAAGGTTCCTAGAAAAGCAATTCCAAAGACTCCTTTTGAACTGTGGATAGGAAGGAAACCCACTTTGAGGCACCTGCATGTTTGGGGTTGCCCAACGGAAGTAAGGATTTATAATCCTCATGAAAAGAAACTGGACTCAATAACAACTAGTGGTTTCTTCATTGGTTATCCAGAAAAATTCAAAGGGTATAGATTTTACTGTCCTAACCATAATACAAGAATTGTTGAAACTGGAAATGCTAGGTTCGTTGAAAATGGTGAAACTAGTGGGAGTGTAGAACCACGAAAAGTGGAAATTCAAGAAGTTAGGGTACAAATACCTTCACGTATAACTCATTCTCAAGTTGTTGTTCTCACAGTTGTCGAATGGCTTGACAACATACAAGAACAACAAATAAATGACCAAACACTCCATGATGAAATTGCTACTAATGACCCTGTAGTGGATGAACCACATGAAGTTGCATTAAGAAGATCTCAAAGGGAAAGAAGATATGCTGTTTGTGATGATTATGTGATTTATTTACATGAATCTGAATTTTACTTAGGAATTGATGAAGATTCAGTTTCGTTTTCATAAGCCATGAAAGTGTTAATTCTGCTAAGTGGTTTGACGCCATGAAGGAAGAGTTAAAATCAATGGATCACAATGAAGTCTGGGACCTTGTTGATTTTCTTGAAGGTTGTAAAAGAGTCAGCTGTAAATGGGTCTTTAAGACCAAATGTGACGCAAGTGGCAATATCGAAAGATACAAAGTTAGACTCGTTGCCAAAAGTTTTACTCAGAAGATGGTGTTGATTATAAAGAGACCTTCTTTCATGTGTCTAAGAAGGACTCTCTGAGAATTATTATGGCTATGGTGGCTCATTACGACTTAGAGTTATACCAAATGGATGTGAAAACTGCCTTTTTGAATGAGAATTTAGATGAAGAAGTTTATATGGACCAATCAGAGGGACTTTCGGTTGAAGGAAGGAACACATTAACGGCATCCCTCGCGCGCTCGAAAGGGAGTGAGGCAGAGGCCGAGGGGAGATCACCCGCCCCTCGACAAGAGCGTTGGGTTATCGCAGTTTTTTGTGAGCAACAGCGAGCTTAGGGACGAGGTTGGGAGAGGGCAAATTGTTTTTTCCTTTTTGGTCGAAGGCGGCAGCTCCCAACGTGAAGGCTGCTGCTGCTGCCAAGCCCAAAGCAGCCGTGATGGGTGTGAAGATAAAAGCGGTCGAGAAGCCGAAGTTGAAGCTCGCGGCGAAGGCGGTGCAAACTTTTGCGAAGGTGACGCCCTGTGAAGAAGGTTGCCCCCGCGAAGCTGAAGACGGTTCAGGACCGCGGCATCGTTGAAGAGGGTGACCGCGTCTGCCGAGACCTTGGCCAAAGAATTTGTGATGGTTCTGTCGTACTGCCGGAAAATCCAAGCTCCATGAGATGACCTCAGCTCCCCCTTTCTTGGTTATAGATTGATGAAATTAACTTATTGAAAGTCATATTCGTGAACACGATGCTTAATTGTCTCGGTCAATATGACAATATATAATGTTTTGTGGCATGTCACAAGAATAAAATTGTTGCGACTTGAAAGCTCGACTCACGGTGCACGGGTGCTTGAAGAGCCCTGGGCGTCGTATCATATACCGAGATGATCATTAAGCAAGTGTTCTTCACCTAAATCAGATTACCAAATAGGGATCATGCGGTTTCGAATCATGCTCAATGTGACGTCCGAGCAGGGAACATGAAGCTGCAACAATACCGAACCTGTAACCCCATGACAACCAAAACCTAACATCTGTGTATGATCCGAAGCCTATATCAATTAAAGCAAGAAACAATCAAAGCAACACGATACCCTCTTCGAGCGGAAATCAAAATGCTAAAATCGCATCACAGATCTTCGAATACTTCACACCAAATATAAGTAAGGACTATAAAAGACTACTGGACACTATTGAATCAGCAGCTACTATTTCCTGAGTAATTCAAGACAAGGTCTTCCCCCGTTGAATGAGACAAAACCACAAAATTACATCGCCTGTTGTCTTTTCGGCTGCAAAATGGACAGCAAGCATATAACACGGGTTCATGCTGCGAATGAACATGTTCGACTACAAAATTACCATCCCCTACTCTAGCAAAGAACACAGCACCGACTCATTTCTTGGCCTTCTTCACCGGCGTCGTCTTCAGCTTTGCGGGGGCAACCTTCTTCACAGGGCGTCACCTTCGCAAAAGTTTGCACCGCCTTCACCGCGTGCTTCAACTTCGGCTTCTCGGCCGCCTTTATCTTCACACCCACCACAGCTGCTTTGGGCTTGGCGGCAGCAGCAGCCTTCGCCTTGGGACCTGCCGCCTTCGACCAAAAAGGAAAAAAAAATTTGCCCTGTCCCAACCTCGTCCCTAAGCTCGCTGTTGCTCACGAAAAACTGCGATAACCCGAAGCTCTTGTCAAGGGGCGGGTGATCGCCCCTTGGCCTCGGCCTCTGCCTCACTCCCTTTCGAGCGTGCGAGGGACGCCGTTAATGTGCTTCGTCAGCGATGGAGGGGAACGGCCGCTAGACGAACGAGCTGAGAAGCAAAATCTGAGAGCCAAAAAAGAGATTCAAAATTTGAAAGCGCGTTTGCTGGAGAGAGAGACGCTGGAGAGGAAATATATTTGCTTTTCTCGTTCGTCTTCTGACGAGGAAAGGAAAGGACGGAGAGGAGAGGAGAGAGAATTGCAGAGCAGAGGGAGAGGGCGCGTAGGGCTAGGGCGCGCATGATAACCATTCTGTTCCGGAATGAGTTCCTGAACCAGAAATAGATTTTTCTATTTCTGGTTCCTGGATGAGTTTCTGAGAAAAAAACCCGTTTGATAATGACAAAAAATTTCTATTTCTAGAACAGAAACCCGTTTGATAACAACACAAAATTTCTATTTCCTGAAATAAAAACCCGTTTGATAAACAACAGAAAATTCTATTTCCAGGAACAAAAATCCATTTTTTTAGAAATGGAATAAAAATAATAAAAAAATCCGAAAAATTCATAAAATTTATAAAAAAATTCATAAAATTTTTAAAAAAATTCAGAAAATCCCAAAAAATTGAAAAATTCCAGAAAAAAATCATCAAAATGTCGAGAAAATAAAAAAAATTTAGATTTCGAGAAAATAGGAAATTTGTTGAATTTTTTCAAAAAAAATCAAGAAATCAAAAATTTCAAAACTTCACAGAATTGGAAAGAATACCTGTGGCCACCCACTTTTAGTGAAATTTAAATTTTTTTAGGTGCCCAAAAAAAATCAAAAAATCAAAAATTTCAAAACTTCACAGAATAACTTACAATACCTCTAGCCACCCACTTTGAGTAAAATTTATTTTTTTTTAGATGCCCAAATGGTATTTTTGATTTTTTTTTAAAATTTTTTTTTGGTTCCTAAAGAAAATTAAATTTCACTCAAAGTGGATGGCCACATGTATTCTAAGCCACTCTGTGAAGTTTTGAAAATTTTTCTTTTTTGCTTATTTTTTTTGACACCTAAAAAAAATTAAATTTCACTCAAAGTGGGTGGCCACAGGTATTCTAAGCAATTATGTGAAGTTTTTTATTTTTTATTTTTTTATTTTTTTCGGCACATAAAAAAATTTATATTTCGCTTAAAGTGGATAGCCACAGTTATTCTAAGCCATTTTGTGAAGTTTTGAAATTTTTTATTTTTTATTTTTTTCGGCACCTAAAAAAATAAAATTTCACTCAAAGTGGGTGGCCACAGGTATTTTAAGCCATTCTGTAAAGTTTTGAAACTTTTACTTTTTTATTTATTTTATTTTTTTGGCATATAAAAAAATTTAAATTTCACTCAAAGTGGGTGGCCACAGGTATTTTAAGCTATTCTGTGAAGTTTTGAAATTTTTTATTTTTTTATTTTTTTCAGCACCTAAAAAAATTTAAATTTCACTCAAAGTGGATGGCCACAAGTATTCTAAGCCATTTTGTGAAGTTTTGAAATTTTTGATTTTTTACTTTTTTTATTTTTTTTGGCACCTAAAAAAATAAAATTTCGCTCAAATTGGGTGGCCACAGGTATTCTAAGATATTCTGTGAAGTTTTTAAATTTTATAATTTATTTTTATTTTTTAATTTTTTTTGGCAACTAAAAAAATTAAATTTTGCTCAAAGTGGGTGGCCATAGGTTTTCTAAGCTATTTTGTGAAATTTTGAAATTTTTTATTTTTATTTATTTTTTTCGGTACCTAAAAAATTTAAATTTAAATTTAAACCATTCTGTTAAGTTTTGAAAATTTTGATTTTTTGCTTTTTTTTCTCACCTTAAAGATCGTGACTTCCATATGAATATGTGTGTTGAAGAAAATGAATTCCTCAGAAATGGTTCTCACTTTTGTTCCAGAAATGAAAAACCAACTTTTTTTTGGTTCTCATTTCTGGTTTCAGAATCAGTTTTGGAAGCAAACTTGTCCCGGAAATAGAAAAATGAAATTGCGTTACCAAACGGGTTTCTGGTCCAAAACTGATTCCGGGAACAAAAAACCAGTTCTGGACTGAACCAGAATGGTTATCATGCAGGCCCCTAGCGTGCAGGCTAGGAAAGAGGATGGAAATTATTTTTTGCGGAGAAAATCGTCGGCTGGCGAGTCGGCCCCACAAGCGCCACGTGGACCACGTGGCTCTTCCTGAGTGGTCCGGGACCACGCCTCCGTGGAGGTCCCGAACCACCCAATATTTTCTCATCCCTGGTATCTCCCCTGCCTTTATAATTATTCGTTAAATTTTAACATTAAATTATTAAGTTAGAATGTACGTGATAATTGATTGATATACTAATTTGGAGGCTTTACCCTTCCATTTACCGGTTTATGATTTTTCGTAATATTAATCCAATTTAATGAAAACTAACGGAGGGTAAATTTATTACAAATATACCAGTTATGAGTTTTTGTTGGTAAAAAAATTATTTTTTGGTAAATTTGTCACGGGTATACCAATTTGGGATTTTTCGCTGTCAAAAAATTAGTTTGGGATAAATTTATCAGTATCAATTTGGAGTTTTTCGTGGTATTTATCCTTTTTTGTTTTAGGGTTTGTTAGTTTTTATCCATATTTTTTTGGAAAAAATTACCAATATTCCAACCACTGAAAATATTACAAGTTCGCCGACCAGCAAACATTTTGCTAGTTGGCCAGTTCAGATCCTTATTTGAGACTGATTTAGACATTTTCCTTATTTGAAACAATGTCCATTTGGGATACTTATTTACAATTTTCCCTAAAATATATAAGGACTGCTTGTCTCGTCTATGTAATATGGAGAGATATTTTTGGGCACTGCATAAGGTAACTTCCAGCTACCTACATAAATTTTTTTTTAAAAATACATTTGAGCTTTTTCATTAAATTTAAATTATTATCTAAATTTTTAAAAAAATTATGTAAATCTATGTATGAACATTTATATGTTACAAAAGTTTTAGAAATTTAGACTCTGGCTGTTTCGCAAAAAATGAATGGCTTGAAAAATATTTTCCTAAAAAAATAACTTGTTTTGCTTAAAACAATTAACCAATAAAAAAAGTTTTCATTATCGACGATGATTTATGTCTATATATTTTCGTGGTGGTAAAAATATTTTTCGTTCATTCATTTTGTAAACAGTATAAATTATTATTTTTAGGAAAACACTTTTCAAATCATTCATTGTTCTCGAAATAAATGGAGCATTGATACTAAGAAAAGTCACACGGCCGCCGTAAAAGTCAACTTAAATGAAAACACAAAATAAAAAAAGTTTATCGCCTTGTGAGCTTAAAATAGATTAAGCTCACCACCTGAGTCACCCTCAAGTTACACGTCATCTGCAATTGCCCTTTTCTCATCATTTCATTTTTTACTACATTCAGATATTTAATTAATGAGATTATAATCACTTACAACAATGGCCGATTTCTGTCTTTTCCTAGATTAGCGGATGGGTCCAACTCCGGGGAAAACTTGGGATTCAAGGAAAAGTCAGATAGAGACAGATCAAAGTCTAATGACCCAAAGTCACAAAGTGATCAAAATGCAGTTATAACCCTCGACCAGAGCGAAGAACAATAGCAAAAGTTCCATGCTGACAAACATAGCGGGATCAGCTACTGAGAACTCAGTCCATCATCACCCGTCCAAAACGCTATGAGTTACATGTGTTTTTCGTTCTCAAGAACAAGTGGGAGGAACGACTTCAGAGGGGTATTACTTTCAGGAAAAAAGAATGATCAGAGACGGCCGAGTGAGAAGAGAATCGTATAAATCGAAAACTATGCACATATACAAAGATGCTATATTACATCAAGGTGCGCGTGTCACCGTCCGTCGACACGCAAAGTATTTCGAGGGACAGTGATGGGAGCAGAAACCTCGCCTCAATAACCAACTGGTACTTGGTGTCCATTTCATTCATTGCCCGCTATAAAGTTTGGCTCTTCACCTTGGCACAAGTACTCATCACAAACAGAGGCCGATCCCCAGTCCTTCCAGAGCTGCAATATGTCCGTAAATATCGATACGGAAGCTCCAATGAACACGCTCGACAATGCACAAATCGTCTTGTCTAGCGTAGCTTCCACCTTCAGTTAAAGACGTGATGTGTAAGTTTTCACCGAGAGCTGATATGGTCCAGCCGAGAAAATGATGACAAATATCAGATGCTCTCATGTATTAACTGCTTGAACAACCCAACCTTGCCGCCGGTTTCTTCTCATATTATAACCAACCGGGTAAATAGGTGAGGCACTCATTCAATTTCTTCTCATATTATAACCAACCGGGTAAATAGGTGAGGCACTCATTCAATTAAGGCGCAAAAAGCATCATCACAACATTTAGGCTTTAGAGATTATACACGAGAAGGAACAACAACAAATCCACATAAATGGACCGCACAGGAAAGCCTTTGAGCTCCTAATAGAGAGCTACTCATGTCTCAAAATCTAACAGGTGAATAACACAAAAATACCAGTGTAGACGTCATCAGTTGAAAATCATGATGCTCTTTAAGGACCATCATGTAGTAAAAGTGTAAGGCCATAGGGGTTCTTCCTCACCAAATGACTTACCATCATCCTTCGAAACTCTGAGTGAAATTACAAGAGAATAAGATTACAGACATCCAGATTTCATCAATGCTGGGGCCATTACGTATGTTGCATTAATATTGAACCATAGAGAGCCAGTAATTAGGTTTTTTGAACGAATATTCTAAATGGTAATAACTGCATCTCAGCACCCATATGCAGAGCTTTTATACTCATTGTAGCTGACACCTTGCTCAAACTCATCAAACCAAGTGATCTTATGGGCCAGGAGACAGCAGGACCTCATACTGTCCTATACCTCTCTCTCCAGAGGAATCAGCACATATTACGAGTCATGCATGCCTCGAGGGCATGGAACCATTAAACTTGCAAGTCATGATCGACAAATTAATAGGGTAGCTATTTAAAAGCTTACGTGATCATTATGGCATGGGAAGCCAAAACTACAACTTAAATGGCATATAACATGCAACACCAAGATCATTCAAGATAAAAAAAATCATGCAACACTGAGAGGTTGATAGCAGATTCCTCATTTTCTGTACAAATTCTAGAAGTGAACAATTGACAGGTATCGAGATATTACCAGCTCAATCCCACAAATGCTTGATATGATAATCTCCCATGCACGGGTATCAAAAAGCAATTGGAAGGAGAAAAACAAAAATAAAAGAAACCACGAGCTAACCTGTGCGTCATCCTGGAGGGCATGCCTATACAGCAGAGCATCCCATTTTTCCGTTGAATTAATAGCAGGGAGTTTAACAAGGGGAACAACTTTCCCATTCACCACAATTAGTGACTGCAGCCAGTTTCACTCTCTGCTGCGTCCGTGGAAAGATAAATTACAGTTTCACTTTCAACCACCCGACTGATGCAATCAGTGGCTTGAGGAATAGGGTAAAAGCAACTTGGCTTCTTAGCATTGCTACCAGAATAAGCAGAGATTGATTAGATCTTCAGTGACAAGAATTAGTTAATTAGTGGACTAGTAGAAACTTTTTGTCAGAAAAACGACTGGCGGTGACACCAATGAAATGAATCAGAACTGAAGTTTTGACATAATCATCCAGAACAACATTCTACAATCCCGACCAATAAAGCTGGTAATTTGTCTGAAGTTCAAAAAGATTAAGGTCACATCATTAAAGCTGGAACTTTTCCCATCAGGCTTAACATTTTTATTTACATTTACATTTTGAAAAAGGAAAAGAAGGCCTCCTTCAATAGCTAGAGCATACAGTTTAGATAGAAAGAAACATTCATCAAAATATGTCCTCAAACATTTTTATTTGCAATTTGTATTGGCCATCAAAATATCCCCAAGTGACGTCATCATTTTGAATTTATGAGTGACCATATCCACATTCTCTACAAGTTTAACCTACTTGATGAAATTGTAAAGGTGCACTTTAATACTTGAATTACTTCAATATTCTCTCTCAAGAACTGGCTGGCTTGGCACAAGTCCCAATAGTAAAAATATTTTTCAAACGAAGAGGTCAATAATGAACTGGACATTTGGACATAGGTCATCATACTTGAAGGCTGCGTAGAATTAAGACATAAAAAAATCTGTCAAAAAAGATTAGATGAAGAAGTTTATCATTTGAATTACTTCAACGTTTGAGAGAGATTTAAAGAACTCCTTAATAATCCCAGACGTACATGTTGATAGCATTCTTAACATAACAGTACATGCAAGTGACCAAAATCTGTTGCACCAGGATAAAGACCATGCCTAACCTCCAAAATGCAAGCAAACCAATGGCATGCCCAGTCCTACGACAAAGTCATTCATGTTATAAAAATAATCGAAACTTCTTCCTGAACAAATCTATAACCACATGTCTATCTGTGTCTAACAACTATGTAGGATATTCTAGATGGAATAAGTAACTGACCAGAACTTCAAAAACCATGTTGCCGACAATGCAGAGCAATATAATCCTTTCCCAAGAATGTCTGGATAAAATGTTCTGCTGTAAGCATAATCAGACGACTTGGTTCAATCAAAGTCTTGCATTTATGAGCAAGCAGACTGCCAGGTTGCATCACCCATTCCTGCTCTACATCTGCAAAAAATACATCTCCAATTGCAATAACGTCGTTGTTGGATGCAAACTTTGCCTGGATGTCATGGACCGCCCTCTTATTTGGCCTCTTCACATCTTCCACCCAGGGGGTCTCAAACTTGCCCATTGATAGCCCCAGATTTTTCAGTTTCTTTACGTGTTCATCATCAACATAACAATGTTTCGGCAAAGAGAAATAACAAATGAACCTATCGATATGCAAGTGGTTCCTTCTAATCTCTGAAAACTCCTCAAACGAAATGACAACCTTCCAACCCAATCATTGATTTATATGATCAACATCCAGCTCCCTATGGTACCGTTAATCAACTCTAGAGCTTGGAATAACCAAAACCCGATTAAGTACAGCAGCAAAGAACATGTGCTTCTCTAAGCAAATCAAATGGTTCGACATTTGACCCGACAGACAAATCGTAAGCAGAAATTTATTGGATTTTGGATTCCACTCAATAGTTCTCCTCTCCGAAAACCTCCGGTCCACCTTTTTACACCGGTCGAATCCACATCCACCAAAATCTGCAACCCCTACATCGCCAGCCCCTTCCACGGACAAGTTACCAGACTGATGTGGCAATAACAATACATCCTGAATCTCTTTATTCAACGAAATTTGCTTTAGCACAGCGGACATAAAATCATCAAATGCGGACGACGACACCAAGGACTGATGCCCACTTGAATTCGAGCCACTCGGAGTACTACTCTGGTCAGCTCCTAAATCTCGAAAAGTCTAATTCGACAAAGTCAGAAGCGCTAGCTGTTGCTGCTTCAGCAAATACAGAGCTCGCAACCCGGACTCCCTCATGCAATCACTGAACGAATCGGCCTTAATCGACGAAACATTATACGAGAACAAGCTGCGTCTGTTCGTGGTAAAGTACAAGACGACGATGAAGATGAGGAGGAAGACGGCGAAGAGGTACCTCTTGTTGAACGCGAGCTTCGCCAGCTTCGAACGGCG
Source organism: Syzygium jambos (assembly GCA_031216235.1). Classification (NCBI taxonomy): domain Eukaryota; kingdom Viridiplantae; phylum Streptophyta; class Magnoliopsida; order Myrtales; family Myrtaceae; genus Syzygium; species Syzygium jambos. The sequence continues at coordinate 91,186 of JASUUC010000026.1, read as the reverse complement.
GTCGCCGCCGACGCTAGCCTCGAAGTCCTCGACATCGAAGGCGGCTACTCGGTGCTCCGCTGGCGATACTGGCTTGGTATTGTTACGGTGGATTAGGTGGTGGATTTTACTGTGGCCCACGTGATTACTGGCCGATATGTGATTTAAATTTAATAATTATTATGTGCTCAATTTTTATTGGTCAATAGTTAGGTATATTCTAATTACTATACAGCCTGATGGATGGTGTGACTATAAAAGGCTCTAATTAGAAATAGATTCTCTCTCAATCCTAACCCTGGAACAGAACTACGTTTTCTTTTTCATCAAGAACATCAGAAAGAGAGAAACTTATTTCTTCAAAAATTTATCATTTATAACTGATTTCTTCACAAGGATTCGTCATGGATCTAGATATATCACTTGTCTCTTATGGTGTTGTGAAAATCATCTTGTTCTAAAATCATAGGTAATTATGTTTGGTGTAAATATTATGGTTTAATTTGTATAAAATGTTTGAATTTACATGTGATATCAGAGCATGGTTTGAGAACTGGTGATTTTCCAATGATTGTTGGACATCAAAACGCGCATGATCGTCTGTTCAAGTTCCGATGATGATCGTGTGTTTCTCTACCTTGATCTCACGCATGGATGTTGGTGTTATCACGCGATCATGCGCAGGGCGGAGCATTGTTCGCTCGATCATCTGCTTTGCTGCATCAACGTTTGCTCGTTTAATTGCATTGCCTTCTTACTTTTTGGGTTCTAATGAAGTTGGAAGTTATTTTGTCTGATTATGTATTTTCAATCCACTGACCATTGTTGAATGCTGGTATGTTGAATATGCGTTCTGGTTTGGCTTGACTGCTGACCAACATCTTGTCATCAAGTTGATAGGGTTACGCGAGGAGATGTGCTCATTAACAGATGGTTTTGCAAGTGTTTCTTTGCAGAATCGGGTGTCCTTTTCTGTGACTTCGCACTCTAACCGCGAGTGCCCGCGTGGATGTTGATACGGGCTACTGTGTCTGTTCGTGCGCGTGTAAAGGGTTTGGATACTTGTATTTGTGCAGTTGCGTGTGTATGCCGTGGGCGTGCTTCTGTGTCTGCAACTTGCGAGCGCAGGCATTGCGTGCAAACCCGAGCTTGTTAGTTTCGATATGCTAAAGTAGTTATTGATTTTGCTTCTTGAATCTTCAATCGATGTCAATCGACTAGCAGAATCTCGACATAAAATATGACTTTTGAACTTCATGAACACTTGGGGTCACAAGAATTAATTGTATTTCATTCAATTGAAATAATTATTGTTATGATTATTTAATTTGATATCTATATTATGTATAATTCGTTAGTCAACAAAGTGGCCGAATTAGAAAGTTTCTCATAGACGTCAAATTAAATAAAATTCAATTACTCATGTGATGTGATGCTACTAATGAGATGACATGATGTTATATATATTGTTTGTCATGGGTAATTTGAAGTTCATTGATTATAAAATATTTAAGGATCACCCAAAGGTTGATCGGTTAATTTTATAATCATGAACATAATAGTGGTTAATTAGTATACTTAGTTAGATATGTTTAGCATATATAAAGATAGCAAGCGTGTCTAATTGGAGTATATATAATTACCAATTATGTGAAATTAAATTTAAGCATCAATTATGCTTTTATGGTTATACATTGTTATATCACCCAAAGGAGAACTTCGATGTATATTTAATGTTATGTGTTTAAGTTACGACTCAAAGCATTAATGTGTGAGCATTCTATGTATCTTGCAGTATATGTTTATGTTTCTCTTCATTTGCATGCATCGTCTATTATGAAGTTCAGTGGGCTTAACTTTTCTGAATGGAGTGAACAAGTCAAGTTTCACCTAGGTGTTCTTGATCTTGATTTAGCACTCATGAATGATATAGCCCACTATTCTTACTGCTTCTAGTAGCACTGAAGAAAGGGTCTTTCCATAAGGTTTGGGAAAGATCAAATAGACTGAGTTTAATGTTCATGCAGATGATAGTAGTAAACAACATTAAGTCAACCATTCCTGAAACTGACAATACTAAGGAATTTATGAAGTTAGTTGAAAGTTGTTCTCAGTTTGATTCTGCTGATAAGTCAGTTGTTAGGACATTAATGGGTACGTTAACCACCATGAAGTTAGATGGTTCTCGTACCATGCATGTCACTGAAATAGCAAATATAGCAGCAAGATTGAGTTCCATGGGAATGAAAGTGGATGAAAGTTTCCTTGTGCAGTTTATCATAAATTCCTTGCCTCCTGAGTATGGTCCATTCCAAATAAATTATAATACTATAAAAGATAAGTAGAATGTGACTAAACTGCAAAGTATGCTCATTTAAGAGGAAGCAAGGCTTAAGAAGCAAGGAATCCACTCTGTTAATCTTATGGGTCATCTAGTAGCTAAAAGGAAACCAAGTAGAAAGAATGGAAAGGGCAATAAATGACCACTAAAGATTAATGAGTCATCTGCCCAAATCCATAAGAAGGAACAAAAAAATGATAAGCGTCATTTCTGCAAAAAACCTGGACACTCATAAAGATTGCCTGAAACGCAAGGCATGTTTCAAAAAGAAAGGTAAGCCCAGTGCTTTTGTATGTTTCGAATCATACTTGGTAGAAGTTCCTTATAATACTTGCTGGATTGATTCTGGTTGCACTACTCATGTTTCGAATACAATGAATGGATTTCTTATGACCCAAACCATAAATCCAAATGGAAAGTTTATTTTCATGGGGAATAGAGTCAAAGTTCTAGTTGAAGCCATTGGGACATACCGTTTGATTTTGGATACTACGGTAGCGCATCATAACCATTCTGGTTCTATCCAGAACTGGTTTTCTGTTCCAGAAATAGCTTTGAATCAGAAACCCGTTTGGTAAAGCAATTCCATTTTTCTATTTCTGGAACAACTTTTTTATTCCAGAACTAATTCTGAACTAGAAATCAGGACAAAAAAAAAAATAGATTTTCTATTTCTAGACCAAAAATGAGAATCATTTCTAAGAGAACTCTTTCTTCAAAACACATGTTCATCTGGAAGTTACAATCTTTGAAGTGAGAAAAAAAAGAAAAAAAACAAAAATTTCAAAACTTCACAGAATGGTTTAGAATCTGTGACTACCCACTTTGAGCGAAATTTAAATTTTTTTAGGTGCCGAAAAAAATAAAAAAATAAAAATAAATCAAAAATTTCAAAATTTCACAAAATGACTTGAATACCTATGGCCACCCACTTTGAGTGAAATTTAATTTTTTTAGATGCCAAAAAAACAAAAAATAACCAAAAAATCTAAAATTTAAAAACTTCACAGAATGTCTTATCTGTGGCCACTCAATTTGAGCGAAATTTAACTTTTTTTAGGTGCCGAAAAAAATTAAACAAAGCAAAAGATAAAAAAATCTCAAAACTTCACAAAATGGCCTAGAATACTTGTGGCCATCCACTTTGAGCGAAATTTAATTTTTTTTAGGTGCCGAAAAAAGTGAAAAAATAAAAAATTTCAAAACTTCACAAAATGGCTTAGAACACCTGTGGCCATCCACTTTGAGCGAAATTTAATTTTTTTAGATGCAAAAAAAATAAAAATAAGCAAATAAGCAAAAATTTCAAAACTTCACATAATGGCTTAAAATACCTGTGGCCACCCACTTTGAGCGAAATTTTTTTAGGTGCCTAAAAAAATAACAAAAATCAAAAAATAAAAAATTTTAAAACTCACAGAATAACTTAAAATACCTGTGGCCATCCACTTTGAGTGAAATTTAAATTTTTTTAGGTGCCGAAAAAAATAAAAAAATAAAAAATTTCAAAACTTCATAGAATTACTTAGAATACATGTGGTAACCCACTTTAAGCAAAATTTAATTTTTTTTTAGGTGTCGAAAAAATAAAAATAAGAAAATAAGAAAAAAAATTCAAAACTTCACAGAATGGTTTTACATGTGGCCAAAATGAAATTTAATTTTTTTTAGGTGCCAAAAAAAAGAAAAAAAAATCAAAAAATAAAAAATTTCAAAACTTCACAGAATGGCTTAGAATACATGTGGCCATCCACTTTGAGTGAAATTTAATTTTCTTTATGTGCCGAAAAAAATTAAAAAATCAAAAATACCATTTGGGCACCTAAAAAAAATTAAATTTCACTCAAAGTGGGTGGGTAAAGGCATTCTAAGTCATTCTGTGAAGTTTTAAAATTTTTTATTTTTTTATGTTTTTATTTTTTTTGGGTACCTAAAAATATTTAAATTTCACTCAAAGTGGGTGGCCACAAATATTCTAAGTCATTCTGTGAAGTTTTGAAATTTTTGGTTTTTTTTCTTTTTTTCACCTCAAAAAATTAAAATTTCACTTAAAGTGGATGGCCACAGGTATTTTAAGTTATTCTGTGAAGTTTTAAAATTTTTGAGTTTTTGAATTTTTTTAGGCACCTTAAAAAATTTAAATTTCACTCAACGTGGGTGGTCACATGTATTCTAAACTTTTCTGTGAAGTTTTGAAATTTTTGATTTTTTAATTTTTTTTGGGCACCTAAAAAAATTTAAATTTCACTAAAAGTGGGTGGTTACAGGTATTTTAAGCCATTCTATGAAGTTTTGAAATTTTTGATTTTTTGATTTTTTTTTTAAAATTCAACAAATTTCCTATTTTCCCGAAATCTGAATTTTTTTTATTTTTTGGGAATTGTGATGAATGTTTCTAGAATTTTTCAATTTTCTTGGATTTTTTGAATTTTTTTTGAGATTTTTAGGAATTTTTTGGATTTTCTAATTATTTTTATTCCATTTCTAAAAAAATGGATTTTTGTTCATGGAAATAGAATTTTGTGGTGTTTATCAAACGGGTTTTTGTTTCAGGAAATAGAAATTTTATGCTGTTATCAAACGGGTTTCTGTTCTAGAAATAAAAATTTTTAGTTGTTATCAAACGGGTTTCTTTTCTCAGAAACTCATCCTGGAACCAGAAATAGAAAAATATATTTCTATTTTAAGAACTCATTCTGGAACAGAATGGTTATTATTCGCTACTTAGACATCATTTAGATCTTTCCAAACTTTTTATGTTCCTTATGTTTTTCGAAATTTAGTTTCATTATTGAAACTTGATACAACTGGATATTCTTTTAAGTTTGGAAATGGATGTTTCAGTTTATTTAAACAAAATCATTTTATTGGTTCCGATGTGCTTTGTGATGGTTTGTACAAATTAAAGCTTGATAATTGCATCATAATGCTGGTTCGAAACGTGGCTTAGTAGATGAAAGTTCAGCTTACTTGTGGCATAAACGTTTGTATATCCAAGGAAAGAATACAGAGATTAGTAAAGAATGAAATCCTTCATGATTTGGATTTTATTGATCTTGGTATTTGTGTGGATTGCATTAAAGGAAGGGTTAATACCACGAAAAACCCTAAACTGGTACACTTGTGACACATTTACCCCAAACTAATTTGTTGACTATAAAAAACCCAAAACTGATACATCTGTGACAATTTTATCCTAAACTATTTTTTTGACTACCAAAAATACCAAACTGGTATACCTGTAGTCATGGCCACGGTTCGGAACCGGCGGTTCCGGTTCGTGGCCGAGAATGAACCGGAACCGTCCGGTTCCGGTTCCGGTTCCGAACCGGAATAATTTTTTTTTTTTTTCTTCAGGCTCGCCGGCTCGGTTCTCTTAGAGTGGCCGGCGGAGCCGCGGGCGGAGGTCGCCGGCCTCAGGCGAGCCTCGCCGGCGTCGGGCGAGGCTCGCCATCGCTGCCTCGCTGGCCCTCGCCTAGTCGCCTGGGCCGCGAGCGAGGGCGAGCCTCGCCCGACGCCGGCGAGGCTCGCCCTCGCCTGGGCGAGCGAGGGCGAGCCTCGCCCGACGCCGGCGAGGCTCGCCCTCGCCTGGGCGAGCGAGGGCGAGCCTCGCGCCTCGCCGGCGAGGCTCGCCCTCGCTCGCCCTCGCCAGATCCAGGCGAGGGCGAGCCTCGCCGGCGTCGGGCGAGGCTCGCCCTCGCTCGCCCAGGCGAGGGCGAGCCTCGCCGGCGTCGGGCGAGGCTCGCCCTCGCCCGACGCCGGCGAGGGCGGCCTCGCCTGAGGCCGGCGACCTCCGCCGGCCCCGGCTAGGGCCGGCGGAGGAAGAAGAAAAAAAAAAACAGAAAAGAAAAAACAGAAAAGAAAATAGAAAAAATTAATAAATTATTGTTCCGGTGACGAAACATTATTTAATATAAATTGTAATTAAAATGTAAATTGTAATTAAATTTGAGGACAAAAAGACAAGGCGGGGCTTGAACTTAATAAATTATCATTAAGCACATTACAATTCGTTACAACGATCTACAAAAAAAAAGGAGCACAATATATATGCTCTAAAATAATCCCAAAACCTAAACATTCCGTGCACAGGGGATCAGAGGTCACATGTCGTCGGATTATACTTGGGTTTCCCTAAGCTCATGTGGGCGTACCCGATATGAGAAACAAGGGTTCCCAAAATATTTGCCAACTTCAATAGTTCTTTTACCCTCAATCGTCACTACCCGTTCCAGTACCGGTAGTGGTAGTATCTCCATCGTTAAAGAATTCGGATTCAGTATTGCGATCTATCTCTTGTTGCCGGTATTGAGCCTTCGTCCAATCAGCAACACAAGCTTGCATCTGCACTGATTCTGGATCTAATCTTGAACGATGTTCATCCAAAATATTACCTCCGGCACTAAATGCTTGTTCGACCGCAACTGTAGAACAAGGGGTTGAAAAAATCTGTTTTGCAATATGAGCAAGGATTGGATATCGGCTTGCGTGCCTCTTCCACCAATCCAAAATTAAAAAATCCGTACCACCTTCGGATTCATTAATCTCAAATGAAACGCTTAGATAACTCTCTAATTCAGAAATATTTCCTATTGCTCCCTTTTGTTTTTTTTGTCTATGTAATAAAAGTTGGTACCCTCTACTAATTTTACCTGTATTGTCATTTTGTATCTCCATAGATTGAGAAGATCCAATATCACCTAAATTATATTTAGTATAAAATTCATTATATAATTCTATTACTACGTTTTTAACATTACGTATTATAGCTGCAACATTTATCTCATCACAATGTAAACATTGATAATACACACGCAAAAAATCATTTAAGCCATCCATTTTGCAACGCGGATCAAAAACACAAGCAACTAAATAAATAATGGGAATTTCCTCATAATAATGTAGCCACTTCATTTTCATTGCATGTATAGTACGTTGTAATTCAACATCATTTTCACATTCATCAAAAATTCCGACAATATTAGTACATTCTACTAAAAATAAATGTGTACTAGGATAATAAACACCGGACAAAGTATAAGTTGCATCATTAAAAACCTTTAAAACATCTAAAATTTTTTGGCAAATATTCCACTCTTGTGGGTATAAATTAATCTGAGGTATATAATTAGAAACGAAAGCACATAATAAATCTTTATATGCTACAGATTCATTAAGCAAGTGGAAAGTAGAATTCCAACGAGTTGGAACATCTTTTGGAAATCTTTTTGGCTTTTTGCCATTTTCTCTACAAAATCTACCCCATTCTTTCATTTTTTGGGGATGTTTCCATAAAAATTGAATCGCCGTTTTTATTGGTTGAAGAAAAATATCGAGAGTTTTCAAACCATCTTGTACACATAAATTTAAAACATGACAAGCACATCTAACGTGAAAAAATTTTCCGCCAAAAGCGGGTTTACAAATATTTTCTAACTCGGCAATTGAAGCGGTATTTGCTGCAGCATTATCAAAACCAATTGAAAAAATTTTGTTAAGCAAATAATATTCTTCTAAAATTTGCCTAATTATTCTATAAATATTATTTGCCGTATGATTATCATCGAAAACTCTAAATGCAATAACTCTTTTTTGAATACTCAACTCGTCATCTATCCAATGACATGTTATGCCCATGTAAGAATGATTTTGCCAAGGATCACTCCAAATATCACTACCTATATGCACGCATCCATTAAATTGCATAAAAAAATTTTGTAAATCTTTTTTTCCTTTTTTGTAAAGATCTTTAATTACTCGTTTAGTTGTATTTCTAGGAACACGTTTTGCTTGTGGAGCACATGCATTATGTACAAATTCATTAAAACCAAATCTTTCTCCAAAATTAAATGCTAAATGCTCAACGCAAATAAATTTGCCTAATTCTTCCTTATAAGTTTTGTCATTAAAACGAAATAAAGGGGAAGTGTTAGGATTGACGTACCCGGAAATTTGTTGTTGCCCGATATCGATTCCCGTTTCGGTTGGATGTTTGCTCCTAAGATGTCGTTTAAATGTTCCATATCCTTGTCCACCTGTATATTTATATATTTTCCCACAATATTTGCAAATTATATCATACCTTTTTTCACCAACATCAAACCTTTCCATTTTCGTGAAGTGATTCCAAATGTCAGATGTAAATTCTCGTTCCGCTTCCTTTGTTGTAGACATTTCGCCAGGAGGATGAAAACTTTCTTGAGTCGGGACGCGCTCCATATCGGGAAAAATGTTGATTTCATCATCTTGAAAATCTGCATATTCACGAGGATCAAAAGAATGATGGGATTCCGTCGCGATATTCTTACCTTTGCCAGATGGCACTCGACTTTCACTTGCCATTTTTCGAGTGGATTGAGAGAATTGAGCGGACTAATTGGGAGAATTAAGAAAGAATTGTGTGAATTGAGAAAATTGAGAGACTTTAAGAGAATTTCGAGTATTCAGAAAATTTGAGACTTGAGACTGGAGATTGAGAGAAGAGAATTTGAGAGAATTGTGTGAGTATTGAGAGAATTGTGTGAGTATTTATAGAAAAAAATTGAGAAGAAAATAAAAAAAAAGGAGATAACCGTTGCAAATTGCAACGGTTATCTCCTTTTTTTTTTTTGTTTTTTGCCCGTTGGGTGGGGCGTGGCCGCGCGGAGTGGGGCTTTTGCCCGTTGGGGCTTCTGCCCGTTGGGAACGGGCCCGCAAGCCGGGCCCGCAAGGCGCTGCCCGCAGCAGGGCCTGCAGACGTGCAGGCCCTGCTGCGGGACAATTTTTTTTTTTTTTTTTTTCCATTGGGCGGGGGCGCGGGGCGGCCAACTGGCCAAGGCCATCGGCCGCCATCGCCGGCGAGGCCGCCATCGCCGGCATCAGGCGAGGGCCGGCCTCGCCTGGGCTGGGCGAGGCCGGCCTCGCCCGACGCCGGCGAGGCTCGACCTCGCCTGGGCTGGGCGAGGCCGGCCTCGCCCGACGCCGGCGAGGCTCGACCTCGCCTGGGCTGGGCGAGGCCGGCCTCGCCCGACGCCGGCGAGGTCGAGCCTCGCCTGCAACTGGCGAGGCCGGCCTCGCCTGCAACTGGCGAGGCCGGCCTCGCCCGACGCCGGCGAGGCTCGACCTCGCCTGGGCTGGGCGAGGCCGGCCTCGCCCGACGCCGGCGAGGTCGAGCCTCGCCTGCAACTGGCGAGGCCGGCCTCGCCCGACGCCGGCGAGGTCGAGCCTCGCCTGCAACTGGCGAGGCCGGCCTCGCCCGACGCCGGCGAGGTCGAGCCTCGCCTGCAACTGGCGAGGCCGGCCTCGCCCAGCCCAGGCGAGGCCGGCGAGGTCGGCCTCGCCGGCCGGATGCGCAGCGCCGCAGTGCCGCACCGCAGGTTTTTTTTTTTTTTGGAACCGGGCCCGGAACCGCCGGTTCCGGGCCGGTTCATAAATTTCGGGAACCGGAACCGGGCCCGTAGGGCACGGGCCGGTTCCGGTTCCGAACCGCGGGCCCGGTCAACGGGCCGGGTCTGGGTTTGACCGGTCTGGTTCCGGGCCGGTTCCGGGCCAGAACCGGCCCGTGGCCATGTCTATATACCTGTGATAATTTTACCCTGAACTTACCATAAAAAATCTCAAACTAGTACATATGTGATAATTTTACCATGAATTAAAATTATAATATTATTTTTTTACTTTTTTCGAATTTTTTTTTTTCATCTTCAACCTCTGGCTGGTCGCCGGTCCAGCAACCGGCCAGAGGCAGAAGCCGGCGTCGGGCGACCCTCGCTAGTGTTGGGCGAGGGCCACCTGATGCCGGCAAGGGTGGCCCACGCCGGCTTCCGCCTTTGGCCGGTCACCGGACCGGCGACCGGCCAAAGGTTGAAGGTGAAGAAAAAAAAAGAAAAGAAAAGAAAAGAAAAAATCCAAAAAATCCAAAAAATTCAAAAAATAATATTAAAAATTAGTTCGGGGTAAAATTGTCACATGTGTACCAGTTTAGGGTTTTTTGTGGTATGTTCGGGGTAAAATTGTCACATGTGTACTAGTTCGGGGTTTTTTATGGTCAAAAAAATAGTTTAGGGTAAATGTGTCACAAGTGTTCCAGTTTAGGATTTTTCGTGGTATTAACTCTTAAAGGAAAACACACAAAACACACAATTAAGAAAGCAGCCACAAGAAGCATACAACTCCTTGAAATAATACACACTGATATATGTGGACCTTTTGATGTTCCATCGTTTCGTGGAGAAAAGTATTTTATCACCTTTATTGATGATTTTTCACGTTATGATTATATATATATATATATCTGTTGCATGAAAAATCTCAATCGGTAGACATATGAGAGGTGTTTATTAATGAGGTTGAAAGACAACTAGATAGAAAGGTGAAAATTGTCAGATTTGACAGAGGTAGTGAGTATGATGGAAGGTATAAGGAAACTAGACAATGCCTTGGTCCGTTTGCTAAATTCCTTGAAAGGCTTGGCATTTGTGCTCAACACATAATGCCAGGTTCACTGCAACAAAATGGTGTTGCAAAAAGGCGTAACCGTACATTAATGGATATGGTTAGGAGTATGTTAAGTAATTCTTCTGTACTCTTATCATTGTGGATGCATGCTTTGAAAACCGCTATGTATTTATTAAACAAGGTTCCTAGTAAGGCAGTTCCAAAGACTCCTTTTGAACCGTGGATAGGAAGGAAACCCAGCTTGAGGCACTTGTATGTTTGGAGTTGCCCAACGGAAGTAAGGATTTATAATCCTCATGAAAAGAAACTGGACTCAAGAACAACCAATGGTTTCTTCATTGGTTATCCAGAAAAATTCAAAGGGTATAGATTTTACTGTCTTAACCATAGTACAAGAATTGTTGAAACTGGAAATGCTAGGTTCGTTGAAAATGGTGAAACTAGTGGGAGTGTAGAACCACGAAAAGTGGAAATTCAAGAAGTTAGGGTACAAATACCTTTACCTATAACTCATTCTCAAGTTGTTGTTCCCACAGTTGTCGAACGGCTTGACAACATACAAGAACAACAAATAAATGACCAAATACTCCATGATGAAATTGCTACTAATGACCCTGCAGTGGATGAACCACATGAAGTGGCATTAAGAAAATCTCAAAAAAAAAAGAAGATCTATCGCTTGTGATGATTATGTGGTTTATTTACATGAATCTAAATTTCACTTAGGAATTGATGAAGATTCAGTTTCGTTTTCAAAAGCCATGAAAATTGTTAATTTTGCTAAGTGGTTTGACGCCATGAAGGAAGAGTTAAAATCAACGGATCACAATGAAGTCTGGGACCTTATTGATTTGCCTGAAGGTTGTAAAAGAGTCGGCTGTAAATGAGTCTTTAAGACCAAACGAGACTCAAGTGGCAATATTGAAAGATACAAGTCTAGACTCTTTGCCAAAGGTTTTACTCAGAAAGATCGTGTTGATTATAAAGAGACCTTCTCTCATGTGTCTAAGAAGGACTCTCTGAGAATTATTATGACTGTGGTGGCTCATTACGACTTAGAGTAATACCAAATGGATGTGAAAACTGCCTTTTTGAATGAGAATTTAGATGGAGAAGTTTATATGGACCAACCAGAGGGGCTTTCAGTTGAAGGAAGGAACACATGGTGTGTAAACTTAAGAAGTCAATATACATACTTAAACAAGCTTCCTGATAATGGTATCTTAAGTTCAATGATACTATCACTTCCTTTGGATTTAAGAAAAATACTGTTGATCTATGTATATATCTGAAGGTCAGTGGGAGCAAGCTTATATTTCTGATTTTGTATGTTGACGATAGCTTACTTGCTGCTAATGATCTTGGTTTATTACATGAAACCAAGAAATTCCTTTCTAAGAACTTTGAAATGAAAGATATGGGTAAGGCATCCTATATGATTGGAATTGAAATATTTCGTGATAGATCACAAGGATCGTTAGGGTTGTGTTAGAAAGCATATATTAACAAGGTTCTAGAGAGATTCAAGATGGAAAAGTGCTCTGCAAGTGTTGTTCCAATTCAGAAAGGAGATAAATTGAGCCTTTTGCAATGCCCAAAGAATGAATTGGATCGCAAACAAATGGAACAAATTCCTTATGCATTTATTGTTGGGAGCTTGATGTATGCTCAGACTTGTACCAAGCCAGATATCAATTTTGCTGTCGGAATGCTGGGCAGGTATTAAAGTAATCCAGGATTGGATCATTGGAAAGCTGCAAAGAAAGTATTGAGATACTTGTAAGGGACAAAAGATTATATGCTCACGTTTAGAAGGTCCGATCATCTTGAGGTGATAGGTTATTCAGATTCGGACCGAGCTGGTGTGTGGATACCCGAAAATCCACGTATGGATATTTGTTCCTTTTAGCTGGATGAGCAATTTTATGGAAAAGTGTGAAGCTAGTCTATCATTGCTACATCCACTATCGAAGTTGAATTTGTGGCATGCTTTGAGGCCACTGTTCATGGATTATGGCTGCAGAATTTTATTTTAGGACTTGGAATTGTTGACAGTATTGTCATGCCTCTGAAAATTTATTATGATAATGCTGCAGCAGTCTTCTTATCTAAAAACGACAAGTATTCGAAGGGTGTTAAACACATGGAATTGAAATACTTTGCCGTTAAAGAAGAAGTTCAGAAACAAAGAGTGTCAATCCCTTTTATGGTTGCGGATCCGTTAACTAAAGGGTTGCCACCAAAGATATTTAGTGAACATGTCGAAATAATGGACATTATTGAAAATCATTAGTGACATTATGTTAAAGTTTTGTGCTCTTTATGTACTTGACACTCCGATATCACTTATGTATTGTTTCTGATACACTTATGGATCATGTCTCCTCATGTTGGTATATACATGAATGAATTATGTAAATATTGACAGGATTTGTTTCTGAAAAGAAACATTATTGCTGGACCATTATGTTATCTCTCATTATTGATCATGTTAAGTATATGACTGATACTGTGATACATAGAAGGGACTGTGTCGAACTAATGGCATACAGCCGCTATGATCCTTATAAGTTCTTACTTAATAATTATTTATGATTTGGCCAATTTAAAAAAGGATTTAGCTTAAACTTTGCGCATTATGTTTTATTGTTAAACCTTGAAGTTGAATAATATCACATGGGCCAAGTGGGAGAATGTTGGATTTTATTGTGGCCCACGTGATTAATGGCCCATATGTGATTTAGGTTTAACAATTGTTATGTGCTAAATTCCTATTGGTTAATAGAGAGGTGAATTCTATTTACTTACACCATGATGGATGGTGTGACTATAAAAGACCCTAATTAGAAACAGGTCATCTCTCAACCCTAACCTTAGAATAGAACGACGTCTTCTTTTCCATCAAGAATGTCAAAAAGCGAAAAGGGGTCAAGAGAAAGAAACATGTTTCTTCAAAGATTTCTCATCTATAACTTATTTCTTTACAAGGATTCATCATGGATCTAGATATGCCTCTTGCCTTTTATGCTGTTGTGAAAATCATCATGTTCTAAGATTATGGACAATTATGTTTGGTGCAAATATTAAGGTTTAATTTTCATAAAATGTTTAAACTTACATTAGGTTCCGATGGTCGTCCTCTTCGTTGGAGGAGAAAGAGGCAGCGTCTCGCGCCATCCGGTGCAAACCTCGCTAGCCTCCAAGAGAGTCAGGGATGGCGGATTGCAAACCAAAATATTCCGTCACTGATTCCTATAAGCGGCCGAATGTGGAGCTCAGTAGTGCGATGCAGGTGGCGTCGATTGATGCAATGCCGCGTCAAGCATGATATCAAATCTGATGAAGAAGAAGAAGATCTTCGGAGAGGCCGATGATTTTTGGTGAAGAACGAGGAGGTGTCAGTGGTTGAAAGGGACAAGGAAACGGCCCGTAACGAGGAAGGGAGAGAGGGACCAAATCGAGAATGCGACTTATTATAGGCCCTTAGTCCATACATCTTTCTTTTTGGGCCTCAGCTCCTAGATTAGGAACAAATACACAAATAATGTTTAAATTTGGATCAATATACAATATCGTATCCGAACTTTTTAATTTATTTAATATTATTTCTAAACAATTGATAAATGATCAAATTTCATATTTAATGTCGTTCTTCCGTTAATTCAAATTAACATAATGTACTAATATGCCTTCCAATCCGTTAAATTTGAATGGCTGACAAAAAAAATTACACATAAATTATCAACGTAAAATATTCTTTTCAAATCTGGATATAATAATTCACAAGTTAACGCCTTAATTTTTTTTTCCTCTTCTAAATTAGATGGATAAAAAGATGGACATGTTGACTTATCAATTTTAAAAATAGAAGTCAGTATATGACAATATACGTTATCAAATAGCGTCTGATTTTTCGTTTGAGAAAAAAAAAAGGACTACATTGAATATTGAACAAATTAAAAATTTAAAAGCAACATCTATTTGTTTCACTTTCCCCAAGATCACAAAAAAAAGAAATAAAAAATTAATTGTTTCTTGAAAAGACAAGCCTTTTCGTATAGTTTCAAGACATGGGCCTGAAGACCAAACTCGTTCGCGCCCACAAGACATCTTGCAAGTAGCACAGGACAGAGTCACACACACATTGTAAGGTTGGCCGGAAACTCTTGAAGAGTGGAGCATTTTCGGGCACTTTTTTTTTCTTGGTCAGTATTTTCAGGCACTTTAACACGTAGCTTCCCTGCAAAGCCTCACTGGTGGCTTCATCACCCATTTATTCCTACTCTTAGTAAATCCTCCATCCATAACCCAGTGAGAAAAAGAGGTATGCAGGCAAGGAGGCTCACTGGAAAGCCATGGACATGGGCATCCCCCAAACATCCTCTCCCAATGCCGAGCTGCCTCAGATGGCGGTTCATGGTGGTCAAGCCACCAACTCGAGCCGGGTCCACAAAGTGAAGCTTCCGGTCCCTGACATTCTCGATGTATATTTCTTGTTCTTTTTGGTGCTGCAAAAATTTTCAGTTACTCTGCCTTCTCCTTCAAGATCAATATGTGAGCAGACCTATGTTAAGTTATCCCGATGGATAATTGGGTTAATTTTTCTTTTAATGAAAGATGAATGGTTGATCAAGTTACACCATGAGATGGGTCGCGTGATGGGAAAATTACCAAAAAAGTTATAAATCTATTACATTTGTGTCAATTCAGTCTCAAACATTTTTTTTTGTATTAATTCAGTTTTAAACCTTTTACATTCATGTCAATTCAGTCCATTTGGTCAATTTTGGCCAACTAGTGCCAGTCATCCGACCAACGCTGACGCGACAATTCTTTAATTTTTAATTTTTGATTTTTTTTCTTTTTATTTTCCTTTTCTTCCCATCTTTTTTTTTTCTTGTGAGACTTGCCGGCCACTGGGCGAGGCCAACCTCGCCATGGCCGCCTTTGCCTGTGGTCGGCAAGACCCTGGCGAGGTGACGCCCTCCCTCTCTCTCGTGGCTTGCAAATTTTCCATTCAAAGTCCCCCTCTCTCTCCCTCTCTCTCTCTGGGGGATGGGTTAGGCATTTCATTGAGCAACTAGAAGGATCAAGGTGACGCTGGGTTCGGACATGGCTCTACCTTCCATCTTGACACATGGCCCTTGTGCAGTGGCCGGCGATCCTCGTCGGAGCCTCGCCAGCCACTAAGGGGAAAAAAAGAAAAAAGGAAGAAAGGAAAAATAAAAATAAAAACAAAAATAAATTGAAATAAAAAATAAAAATATATTAAAAATTATCACGTCAGCGTCGGCCGGACGTCAACACCGGTCGATGGCCATGTCATCGACGGCCGGTTAAAGGATGGATTGAATTGGCACAAATGCAAAAGATTTATGATTAAATTGGCACAAAAAAAATTTAGGACTGGAAGAAAGCTGTCTTTCAGTTTCTAGTTCGTTTGGGTTGTGTTTAGTTTGGATGTGATTCACTATACGTATAAGAATGACCCCAAGAAAAGAAAAAAATTTAATACCATAAAAAAAAACTCCAAATTGATACATTTATGACAAATTTATCATCAGTCAGTTTCCATTAAATTTTACGGACAAATTGCTGAGTTGGATGACATATGGTAATTGACGGGTGTACCAATTTAAAGTTTTACCTCTCTATTTATAACGGCAAAAGTATACCAGAAGTGCCATAACTTGTGTACGGCGATCATTTTGGTGCAATAACTTTTTTTCGGATCACTTTGGTGTCAAGTCGGAGGAAAAGAGATCACTTAAGTGCCAATTTGGCTGGAAATCCGACGTAGCATTTTTTATTAATTTTTGACGCTGACGTGGCTTGCCGGAGGATAAGTCAGTGTGTACGGTCAGTATTTTTTATTTTAAATAATTTTTTCCAGTGTATACAGTCAGCATTTTTTATTTTAAATAATTTTTTCCTTTTTTCCTCTTCTTTCCTTTTTCCTTTCTTTTCTTTTTTTTCTTTTCTCCCCTCGCTGGCGAAGCCCGGGAAGGGCTCGGCGAGGGTGGCCTTACCCATGGCCGGCGAGGGGCAGCCTCGCCAGATCTGGGCGAGACGACCCTCGCCGGCGACAGGCGAGGGCGACCTTTGCTGGCATTGGGCAAGGGAAGCCCTCGCCTAGTCGAGCAAGGGTCGCCCACGCCCAACTCAGGCGAGGGTGACCCTCGCCTGCCCGGGCGAGGGCTTCCCTCGCTCGACGCCGGCGAGGGTCGCCCTCGCCAAATCCAGCAAGGGTGACCCTCCCTTGCCCAAGCGAGGGCTTCCCTCGCCTGACACCGGCGACGGTCGCCCTCGCCAGATCCGGCGAGGGCAACCCTTGCCGGAGTCGGGCGATGGAAGCCCTCGCCTGGTTGGCGGTGGTGGGGCGGCGGCAAGCCCTCGCTTGCTGCTTCCCCTCGCCCAGCCAAGGGCAGGCGAGGGCTGGCCCTGGCCGACGAGGGCAATCCTCGCTAGCGTCAAGCGAGGGAAGCCCTCGCCTGGGCGAGCGAGGGAAGCCCTCGCCTGGGCGAGCGAGGGTCGCCCTCGCCCGACGCCAGCGAGGGTCGCCCTCGCCCGATGCCAACGAGGGTCGCCTTGCCCAGATCTGGCAAGGCCGCCCCTCATCGGCCATGGGCAAGGCCGCCCTTGCCCAGCCCTTCCCAGGCTTCGCCGGTGGCTAGACGGCCACCGGCAACCGGCTGGCGAGGGGAGAAAAGAAAAAAAAGAGAAAGGAAAAAGGAAAGAAGAGGAAAAAAAGGAAAAAAATTATTTAAAATAAAAAATGCTGACTGTACACGCTAACTCATCTTCCGGCAAGCCACGTCGGCATAAAAAATTTATAAAAAATGCCACGTCAGATTTTCGGTCAAATTGGCACTTAAGTGATCTCTTTTCCTCCGACTTGGCACCAAAGTGATCCAAAAAAAAGTTATGGCACCAAAGTGATCGCCGTACACAAGTTACAACACTTCTGGTGTACTTTTGCCTATTTGTAACATGTTTACCAATTTATGGTTTTTTACCATAAATTTGTCATAAGTGTATCGGTTTGGGATTTTTTATGGTAAAAAAATTAGTTTGGGTAAATTTGTCGAGTGTGTACCAGTTTGAGGTTTTTCGTGATATTAACCCGAAAGAAAATAATAAACGTGGCCATTGTTCATATCCAGATCCCATGTGGCCCTCGTATTTGAAGTTTTGGCACTTCCGAGGTTAATAAAGTCTGTTAATTGTAGCTTATCAAGGTGAAATAGAAGTCAGCAAATGAACGGATAGTAGATACAACTCAATATGAGTGCATTTGTTTCACTGAAAACATAATCTAGAAAATATTTTCCGAAATTCATTTTTTAGAAAACTAGCTAATTTTCCTTTGTTTGGGGATATTTGATCGAAAAAGTTTATGATGTTTGGATCTCATTGAGAAAATGATTTCAATTTTATGACTTTACCTTAGGCAAAAGAATCGAATTTTTAAATAATTATTTAATAATTATTTATTTATTTATTTATTCTTTTCTTTCTTCTTTTTTTGCTTTTTCCTTCTTCCTCCCTTTGTAGGTCGCCGGGCCCTAGCGATGGCCAACGAGGGCCAACCTCGCTGCGGCAAGGTGGGCCAGGGTGGACACTCGAGGCTGGCGAGGCTCTAGCTCACCAAGGCTCATTGGGACCTACAAAGCTTGGCCTCGCCTGAGGTCGAGCCTCGCCAGCCCTTGCTTGTGGCCGGTCGCTAGCAACCAACGGAGGGAGGAAGAAGGAAAAGAAAAAAAAAGAAAAGAAAATGAAAAAAGAAAAGAATGAAATATTAATAAATTCAAGATAAGCAATTGAAATGTGTTTTCATCTTCTTAAATTAGATAATTCATTTTCCTAATTTTATACGTGAATGTTTTCCTTGATCGGAAAGTAGTTTCGGTTGACTAATCATTTTCAGCAAACCAAATAAGTAAAAGTCCGGACAACAGATTTTTTAAAACACTTTCCCTCAAACAAACGCATTCTAAGCTCTGTTCGTTTTGCGAAAAACAACTTCATGACTGATTTCCTCGGAGTCTGATCGAAAACTTGGCAGGAATTTTCAGACGGGGCGATAGGAGGCGGAGCTTGTCTACTCCGGTGCCACAGCAGGAAAGAAATAGGGTTTTCGTTTTAAAGAGAGTGTAGTCAAACAGCTTTTCCTTAATACTGATAGCTCTGCTATACACAATTCTCAGCTCAGAAGCAGATTTCAAAGTAATTGAACACTCTTTCTTCCCTTCATTGATCAGATCATTACTGTAAGATGAAGAGGAAGAAGAAGGGTCGCCTTCAATTGCAACAACATCCCTATCTATCAAGTATCCACCAGTGAACTCAAGGGCCGAGAACAAATAGACAGTGAAAACAAGAGTGCCCACGCTCAAGATCTTCATGATCTCCAAGAAAAAAATTGAGAAAAAAAGTGTAGGCAAGAAAAAAAAATAGAGTAAGTAACTTTGTTTAACATAATTTAAGATTAATTGAAGGAAATTTCGTGGCCATAATGCTGTATATCTCTTCTGCTTAAGAATAACGTGTATTTTAAATATTTTTTCACAGTAAAAGAGATCATGATTCCTTAAAACTATCTTCAATATTTTTGTCTAAAAAGTGGTGCCATTAAGAAAAAGTTATTTGAGATGTGCCTCCTTTTTTTTAATTCAAAGCTCATCTTGTAGATGATAGATGCAAATAATTATCAAAGCATATGTTTAATATGGAATTTGATGAACTTCGCTTGATTGTACTGCTTTATTGAACCTTTTCTTTTTGGTCTTGTCTTTATTTATATAAATAATGACAGTGTCGTTTACTCGTAGCTGTTTACTCGTAGCACTTCTTCATATTAAAATATTAGTGTTCTCGTTCATATGTAAATGATTTTCTTCCAAATTTTAATCCATAGTAAAGAAAATAAAAAATAATAATAAATTTGAACACACTATATTAGATTAAGTTATTATTCTAGAAAGCTTTCGGTTGGTGCAATCAAATCCTAAAGTTTCTTTTTGTTGGTGAATGCAATCCAATTTCTTTCAATCTCTTTGATTTCTTCAACGTGGATAAAGGTCTTGCTTGCATCAGTTTAAAGATTTAGAATTTAATTACAGCCCATACACAAGAATTCGGTTTTCTAGTGCTGTTTTTTTTGTGTCTGTGAGAGAGAGAGATTGAGTCACGGCGTTGAAATATTTATTTATGTACGGTGGAATGACGAAGATAAGAAGTAAACAGCTGCTTCCTTTTTCCTTCACAATAATCACAGCAATTACAGCGGGAATTGCCAGTGTGTATTCTCTACCTCTTGGTCTAGTGTACATTCTCTCCTCTATATGTTCTTTACAATGTCTCAGCACTTCGCTGTATAATGTTGATGTCAAAAGAAACAAGTTTTGCGGAACTGCAGACCACCTTTTATGCACCAACACACGTTCGCATCTTTGCACCTAGAATGTGATTGCAGACTCTGGTCATTTATTAAAAGAATTCCCGGTCTTGTATCACTCTTTGCCAATATGAAAATGAGAATCTTGAGAGAAGCGACAGAGGAGATCCTGAAGTATCATTTGGTGGAGTTGGAGGCACGTCTGTAGCAGCCCGGTAAGCTTGTTGACATTTCTGCATCTGCAATCGCATTAAATTGCATATTTAACTTGAACTTGGTGTGCCCAGAAAAGGAACAGTACGATACCGAACCCTAACGGTAAATACATATTGGTCGTTTCGCCATAATCATCTTCCCCAGTGAAGAAAATTAAAAGAAATGCAGCAAGTTTCTTGTGTCAAAAAAAGAGGTCCATGACTACTTTTAAACAAATGATACTGCTGACGCACGTCAGAACCAAGACGACAACAAATATTTTGTCCTTTGACATGGTCAATTTGATGTATAAGACCACGACTGACCTACAACTCATATATGGAGAAAACCCTCACCTCTATCTGTTATACACTAGCATTGATTAAAGTTCAGACTAATTTATGACTAGTTTCCTTATGGTTTAGGAAAACTTTCCGGCATGAACACTAACGATCTTTCTCGGATAGCATCTTAGACTTAGAATTGGGCTTGCATCAGCAAAAGCTTAGCATCGCAATCAGAGGTTAATAAGGGACAATGACAATGACTATTCATTTCAACTACTGAATATAATTTATCAAACAACTCAAGCTAAAGCTGAGAATTTAACCTCTTCGGGACTGAACTGAAGCAGCATAGCGACCACTGGCAACAGAGCCTCAACCTCACCTAACAGAAGGAAGGACAAACCAAAGAACCCTGTTACACAGGAGTTTAACAAAAGAAAGACAAGAAATCAACATTGCTTATAAGAACTCGATGTTACACCACAGTATATATATTGCCAAAATTTACCTGTTTAAAGAAGGTTCAGGATCCGACCAAAAAAAACAAGGCAGCTTCGGGATGACATTTTTTAAAAATTTGATATCTACCCCTTTCCTCTTCTGCATCCTCTCCATGTCGCGAAGCTCTTCCTTCAGTATGGCCTCCTACATCCATACAACTAAGATTATTTCTTTGAAGAAGGGAAAAGGAATCTCTAACGTACTTGAGCTGCATTCATATCCAATGCCATCTCCTCACAAATTGAGATGGAAAGAGAAAAGGAATGGCAATAGCATTAAAAAAAGTCAATGATAATTAACTACTGATTCATCATAAATCGGGGGGAAAATAGAGCTCAAGGATGTATATGCAAGAAAAGGACACCTCGTCCCTGTAATCAACATGGTGTTATACGAAGACTTCACAGTATTAGTGAACTTCATTTTCCACAGTGAACTGCCACTTTCCTTTTTTTTCTTTACCTTCTTTTTCAGTTAAACTTCCAGAATCCAACTAACGTAAATAATTCTGACTTGCGCAAACATGTACTAATCCATGTTATTATCAATTATAGACCGTAATCGAACATGTTCTATTTTGCAATTATTGCATTATCATGAAGTTCTTGATTCTTATGATATGAATGTCTCCCAGACTAATGGAATAAACTGCAGAAGATGAACCAAGTGATCTAGTTGTCTTTCCACTACATCAGAAAAGTATATTGTGCTTTCCAGCTTCCCACGCATATTAACATCTCAAAATGCACCCTTGGAGCTCACCTGTTGACTGTGAAGATGATTTTACGCTCAAGCTCCTCAATTTCTTCCTGAGCATTAAAAATATTTTAGAGAAGTTTCGACAGCATAACAAGAGAATATAGACGCAAATACAGGCAAGGTCATGCTTGAAGTGCCAAAATACGCCTCTGAGATTGAGCCAACTCTTCCTCTCTTTGAGCTTGTTGCCGTGCCAAAAGCTGAATATTCAAATAGGTTAAAGTTAAGTCATCAAATGATCTGCACTGCCCCTAAATGGCACTCTTCCTCAAACTACAGTGTTTTCAACATTTTTTTTGCTATTGATATGACAACTATGACCAAAAAATCCACAACCTTCTATATGCCAACTTCCAAAAGCAATAAAAACTCCTAGATTATGGCCCTTTTACTGAATAAAAGACCAAAACAACTCACAGCCAACAAATTTTCAAGTGAAAAAAAGGCTCATACCAGAATTTGCTGTTCAGCTGCCGAGCTAGCTGAGCTTGGTATTTACTGTTTCTGTGAAGCTGAGAGAACAAATTTGTCAGCCTAAACCAAGTTAGAACATTACCAGCTGCTCACAAAGACATCAAGTTTCCAAAATGCTGGACGTGTAAGAGTTATTTTGTCAGATTACTCTAGTAACAAGTTTACATACCTGCAGTGTAATAATAGTTCTGCTCAGCCTGAAATATTTTTTACTACATCGTCAGCAAAATAATTTCAGTAATGGCAGTAGGGAAACATATCATTCTTTCTTTCTTTGTTCTCTTCCAAGGAACAAGGAAGTAGGGAAAGATTCCATGGCATTTATCTATCTAAAGTACCATAAAAGACATACCAGTGGTCTTGATTCCAAAGATCGTTGAACATTCTTATTATCATCAAGCAATCTGGAGATTTCATTGTCCTTCTCCTCGATCATTCTATCAGCTAGATCTCTAAATGAATCGTGCTCCTCCTACGAAAGAACATGCCAAAGTAAATAAGGAGAAACTCTTGAAAAGAGAGAAAGATAATGCAAAATCCAACGTACCTTCAATCTTTTGTAACGAGGTTTAAGCTCATCTAATTCTTGCTTTATATCTTTCCCCGAATCTGCCTCATTTTCAACCTTTAGTGCCTCGCATCTATCTGTTACACCATTTGAGCCATTTCAAAGTAAGAAGCATTTGAATTTTCTAAAATCTAAAGGTAACGGAAGTGAAAGAAACTGAAGAGAAAAAATTGTTGACCTTTACTTCGCCATGTTTCTTCCAAGTTTTTAAGATCTAGTTCCTATGCTTCTTTATCTTTTTTATGCTGAGCATTCATAGAGTCAAGGTTCATTTCAATGGTCTTCATCTGCTGCTTGGCAGTATTAAGAGCTGCATCTCTGCAATTAATGAATAAGAAAATGGTACATACGAAAACATCTACTAAGAACTGTAACTCTGCAATTAATGGATAAATAAATTGTAAGAATTGAGTTACTATGAAACATGACGGTCTCAACATAAAACTGATAGGCAGGGTGAATGAATGCAACAAAAGAAAGAGTATTGTTAGAGAGTGTTAGAGTAATTAAATATTAAACCACGCCTTCATCTAACAGCTTAATATTTTAGAACAGTTGGCAGTGGTCCCACCAAATCTCACATGGTATCAGAGCTGGAGGTCCTGAGTTCAAATCTTTCCAGGCCCATTTGCCTCTTCAATTAAATATGTCCACGCTTAGTACTGGACAAAAGACTAGACTAAGCATGAAGGGGAGCGCTAGAGTAATTAAATATTAAACCACGCGTTCATCTAACAGCTTAAGCTTTTAGAACAGTTGGTAGTGGTCCTACCAAATCTCACATGGTATCAGAGCTAGTGGTCCTGAATTCAAATCTTTCCAGGCCCCATTTGTCTCCCCAATTAAATATATCTATGCTTAGTACTAGGCAAAAAGACCAGATTAAGCATGAGGGGAAGTGTTAGAGAGTGTTAGAGTAATTAAATATTAAACCACGCCTTCATCTAACAGCTTAAACTTTTAGAACAGTTGGTAGTTATCCCACCAAATCTCACAAGTATCCTCTAGAAGATATACATTTAGCATTTCTACAAAATAAGAGCTCAATTACTCTCCACAAGTGGATTTCAAACAAGAAGCCAGTTTCCTAGTAAATGACTAGGCCTAGTAGAAGAACAAACTTGCTGCTTGGATTGCATAGTAATAGATAGCAAGTTGAGGAACCTAATACTCTTTATCCCTTATCCCCATGGAGACACACTTCATCATAACAGAAGAATTTTCATGTCAATGGTTACCGATAAGAAGGGGCTCTCTGAAGAAGTAGATGTTGCAATATATTCGACTGAGTAAAAATCAACAGCTATGACTCAATAGAAGCTCCCGTGAAAGAAAATGATATATTCTGTAATAAGTTTGAGGAAGAAAGTGCAAGTATACAAAAAACCTATCACAATCTGCAAATGAACGGAGGTGCATTTGGAAAAGAAAAGGTCTGGTTTGGATAAAGCACAAATCAAACATTCGCTAAAGAGGACCTCAATTTCACTGTGAATCACCATAACAATTTTCGGACGGTCATAATAACTCTAATTAACAGCAGAGATGCATCATTCATGTTGCGTACTGAGGTCCGTAAGGATTGCCAGCAGCAATTTTACCTTTCCTTGAGTTCTTTAACATGATTAGCTAAAGCAACCTGAAGATCTTGGATGGCCTTATACCTTTCTGCAGATGCCTGTAGGGCTTCCTTTTGAGTTTCGTGAAGAATCAGATGTGAAATGAAATGAACAAATTAGAAAGCAACTAAAAACAATCATCACTTCAAGTCCTTTCACTTATATACAAAGGCTCAGGGCAGCAAAACTAATTACCTTAAATGCTTCCTCAAGAGCTTTAACTTCTTCAGAGTCCTTAGCTGAAGCAAGTTCGGTGTGACATTCCGAAATTCCACCAATTGGAATTTATTGAATAATTGAGTTTTATGAGATGCGTTCGCAGTAAATTCTCGCCCGAAACTGATCATTCCTGGGAATGCTAACCATTAGGGAAAGGCTAATAGGAGAATTAAATTCGCGCGACTAAAGAAAATTCGATCGTGAATGGATTTCGACCATTAAATCGCGAAAGTGATATTTTGAGCTACTGTTGGCCGATCCAAGGATAGTTAGGGGTCAGTTCGCCACTGTCCTAGTAATGGATCGCGAGTGATTCCGTTGGACCATGAAACGACTTGACGAATGATTCTGAAATTATACTGAACGATCGTACCCCTCGGATCAAGTGATTGATCTTCACGATTTTAATGACAACCGAGGTCGTCACGTACCGAACGGACTTGCACGTGACTCGATTCAGTATTAGTCATGAGTCGATTCTGCGAATTTCCCCAGCAAGCCGCCCGTTAGCTCGAGAAACGCTCGAGTTGCGTTTAATAGAATTTAATTATGGAATTTTTGCCCAAATTGGAGACCGGAAAATTAGGAAGTCAAGCCGAAACGTTAGGACGACGTTGCATGTGACACGTGTCAATTTTTGGTGCACTCAATTCCTTCGGAAAAACTCGATTTGGACGAGAAATGGAGAAAGTGACGATTTTGCCCTTAAGAATTTATAAAGGATTAGTTTTAGGGCAAGGGGCATTTTGGTCAATTGTGCCTTAGATATTTTTGGGTCAAAAATCACTATTTAGGTCAAGAAGACCCTTTCTCTCTCTTCCATTTCTCTTCCCCTCTCCATCGTGAATTTTTCCCCCTTCTTGTTTTGGCCGTGAACCCTTCCCCCTCCACCGTGAGCTCCTTGCCGTCCACCGGGAAGCCCACCGCCGGCGCCGCCGCTCGCCACCACCGTCCGGACCGCCCTCAAGCCGCCGCACTAGCCACAAGCCACCACCACCAGCCGCAGTCTCTCTCTTTCTCTCCCTCTCTCTCTCTCACATGAGGCAAGACCCACAGCCAAGTAAGCTGCGCCATCGCCACCCAAGCCGATCGCCATCACCTGGGAGCCATACACCATCGCCTTCGTCCCCGATTAAGTGCCGCCGCTTTCCGTTCTAGCCGCGATAGTCTAGAACGCAGGTAAGTCGCGCTCTAAACCCAATTTAGGACTTCGGGTATTGACGGGCAATTTTGGGCGAAATCTATATAAAGTTAGGTACAGAATTGTATGAATTGGTAGTGGAAATTTTATAGCGGGCCTTGGGATTTAATTCGGGCATTAATTTTTGGAAATTAGAAAATAACAGTGGCTGTGATTTACTGTTCACGGGGCCGTGATGGGCCGATCGGGACGCAAGTTGGATTTTTAGAACCAAGAAATTATGGTGAAAAAGTCCCGTGAAGGACCGAAATCGATTTGACATCGTTTGGTGGAAGAAAAATAATGATTTCGATATTAACGGACTAGTGATCGGCAAATTTTGGGGTTTGTTTCATGGACGAATTTATCGAGTCCACCTTGGGTGAAATTATGGCCGGAATTATGATGGTTTGGGGGTTATTTAGAGAGTAAATAAGGGCTGCCTACGAGAAGTATACATGCTGGAATTTGTGGTTCGGAATAATGTGTTTATGGCTTGATTTGTGGTGTATATGTGTCGGATTGTTGTGTGATGTCGTGGCTGAATTGTGAGGGTCCTTGTGACTGAAATTACTCGCGATTGTGATGGTTATATGTGTCTTTATAAGCTGCGAATTACTGTTCACAAGCTGTGATTTACTGTTCACGGGGCAGTGATGGGACGATCGGGACGCAAGTTGGATTTTTAGAACCGAGAAATTATGGTGAGAAAGTCCCGTGAAGGACCGGAATCGATTTGACGTCGTTTGGTTAGAGAAAAATAGCCATTTTTGTGTTTATTGTACGTTTGGAATATAATTGAGTTGGGATAGTGGAATTGAATGTGTGATTGTGCAATTTGTTGATTTAATTATGCCTGTTGGGTGCACACGTGGCCAGATTATTTTAATTATTATCATTGGCCATGTTGAATGCTGAGTGAGCATGGGTTGCGTGTAATTGATGCGTGCACGGGCCACGTGTGATTGGCCAGTTGTGTATGGTACATGCATGTTGAGTATGTGCATGAATAAGGAAAAGTTTTGGTGTGGCAAGTGATGATGGGAAAGTGTGTGAAAGTGCGAAAGTGCGAGTTTGGGATCGAGCTGAGTATCATAAACTCGGGCCGCGATCACGTAGGTACGTTGCATTTGGCACAGGCTGAGGCTTGAAAAAGCAAGAATGAGAATCGGTCCGAGGCACGATCAACTCGAGTGAGACCGGGATTGGACCGAGGCATCATAAGCTCGAGTTCCAATCATGTAGGCCTGTCGCATTTGGCGCGGGCTAAGTTGGGATCGGGCTTGGGGCGTATGATGCTCAGGTCGCGATTGAGGCCTGGGGCGTGAATGGGTACGCGGGCTGGATGTGGTGAATGATCGCAGTGTGCCTAAGGCGTGTACTTCAACGCGAGTCACTGGCGAGTAATGTGGAAAGTGATTAGTGGTCACAGTGTATCTGAGGCGTGTACGTTTACGCAGGTCATTGACGAGGAATGTGGAAAGTGATGATGAGAACGAAAGGAATGCACGACGTGGGAAATTGTATATGCATGTGATTGTGTGTAATATGCATATTGTTTGAAGATTTGACGCGTGTGAATGTGCTTTGTAATTGTCTGGAGGTACGTGATAGCCTAGGTAGGGTTTATGGGTGAACTTACTGATAAGTGTCTCATGGTTGTTTCAACCAAACCATTTCAAAGCCCCCACCTGAGCCGTGATCATATTGAGGCCGATTCAGAGCCGTCGGGTGAACAGACAGCTGAGGAGGATTCATGTGGTGATGCTAAGGACAGTGAGTCAGTGTGGACGCCTCCGAGAGGGCGTAGGGACTAGTTTTGGGAGCGAGGCAATAAATTGAGAGGGCCCCATTGTTGGATAATGCTAATCTAGGATGCTGATCCTTTTTGAATTTTGGAAATTAATAATTACTGGTTCGGTGTGCTTGTAATAATAATGGATATTGTAAATATTATGGTGTAAGTTTGGCAATGAGAACGAATATGTTCATTCTCCCTGATTGATTCCCCAGTTTTAATTGTCCGGATTATTTGTTAGTATCCGCTGTGGTTGTAAATCTTTAATGGTTATTTGAGGTTGGAGACATTCCTGGGACGTCGCACTTATCGACCAGGTAAGCGGTGTCGCGTGCCCGTTGGGGTTCGGGGCGTGACATTCAGCGTCCTTTTTCTGAAGAAGTGTATGGGCATGAGCCTTATAGGAAGAAAATTCACTTTGCAGGCAATGGATCTACGTATACAAGAGTGAAAGAAAAAGGGAATGCGAGGCATCAGAAATACAACCAATGCATCAACATGCAGCTCCACCAAATAGAAATGAATTTTAAGCAAAAAACCAGAAGCTAGTGCGAAGCAGCTCTGTGACTCAACCCTATCTTCAGTAATAGCAATGTATTGACAGAAAATGCATATGATCACCAGTGGAAAGGAACTTGTTGCCCTTGTTAGTGTTTAAAAAATTGAAAAATTAGCCAGCCGTATGAATTAATCCCCACAACCCAACTTGTCTTGACTGGGGAAACAATGCAGAAGTGAATACCTCTTCTTTGACAGCTGCTAGTTCAGCATCTCATGCATTCAATAACTGTGTGTGCAAAGACGCTTCTATATCCAGCTGACCTGTCCAAAAGCACAGCCGTCAGATTCATAATTGTGCTTATTATGCACATGTGATCTTCCAAACTTGCAACAAGGGTAAAATACTTTTTAACTTAGCCACTTCAACTTCAGCATGAATGCAGTTGCTCTCAGCCAACTTCAGCATGAGTGCCTGACAAGCAGCTTCCCAGCTTTCCTTTTCCTTATCCTGAAAAACACATACAGTACTGAGATAAGACTCACCAATAAAACACAAAAAGTAGCCTATCATAGAATGCCACAACATACATGGCAATAAACATCATACTCGGCTGAACTATCAAGAACAGAAACTCTTTTCAGAATTTACAAAACCAAAAACTAAGAGAAAATTTCTCCATCCAATTAACTTAGACACACAAAAAAATAGGGCAAAGAAACTTCTGTGGAAGTAGTAGATATATCCACGGAGGATAATTTGGTTTTCCTTTAGTCAAGTAACAGATTATTGCCATTAATAATTCAAAAAAAAAAAAAGCCAAGGTGTATTTGACACATTCTGCAGGATGTGGGACATCCAAAAACCAAAAATAGACGCATCATCAGAAAGCAGATAAGTAACAAGGTTTAGATTAAAGGACGATATGCCGCCAGAGATAATTAAGCTGATAATTCTCTAAAACAAAGCATCCATGCCACACATCCAAAGATAGAAAGAAACTAAAAATTCAAAGTTTACTGTATAAACTGCTTTTTATTTCCATTATATCACCATCATAGTAAAAATAACAATAATCTCAGCTCGTACATGCTCACGTTTCAAATGTGCAAGCTCTCCTTTGACAGATTCCACTGCGGCTCTAAGTCTTGCTCCTTCACCAGTTGAAGCTGCATCAAGCTCTGCAATCTTAGATTCTTTTTCTTCAAGTGGGACCCTTAATCACAAAAGAAATATAAGCAAATAAATAAAACAATGGATACGCAGTTAAATTCAAAGTTAAGAAGTTTCAAAGCTTCTAAGCATCCTCTTAGCCTACAACATTGGAAGAAAATGATACAAACAGTCCCTGAACTTTGGTCCAATGTACAATGACGTCCATGAACTTTTAATTTGTTCAATGTAATCCCTAAATTTTAACCCAATGTGCAATATAGTCCCTAAATTTTTAATTTGTTCAATGTCATTCCTGAACTTTTGGTACATGTTCAATTTAGTTCCTGAATTATATGAAAATGTTCAATATAGTCCTTCCATAAATTCAAGTTCAAGAACTACACTGAACATTTTCATGTAGTTCAGAGACTACATTGAACATATACCAAAAGTCCAAGGACCACAATGAACAAATTAAAAAGTCAATGACCAAATTGCACATGGGCCAAAGTTCAGGGACTGTTTATGTCATTATCCCACATTGGAAATTGCAACATCTATACAAGATCAACATACTAAGTCATTTCTCTATTCTAGAAGCTGAGATCACCCCCTAGGATCCGAAGGCAAATGCTATTCAACTGCATCAATGGTTATGCTATTTCACCAAGAAAATAGAGCAAACAATTGCAATACTGTCCTTAGATGCTGCTGATTTGTTGTCAATAGGCACCCAACATGAAGATAAGGTCAGAAGGAAAAACTATCACCTGAAGTGAAGATATCATTTTGGTTGCTTTGCTTCTATCAGAGGCTGCATCAGCTAGTTGGGACTCCAAATTCTCTAAGCTCTGATAAGGACAGAGAAAAGAGCAGGCTTAAAACGCCTAAGTATTGAAACCAACATGATTATCAGACAGCACATTGGGATGCAAATACTATTTAGCTTCTGATGTTTGGCGGTGAGTTCAAATAGAGAAGCTTGCCTCTTCTCTTCTACAGATTTTAGCAAATTTCGAGGGTCTTCCAACGTCTAGGGATAAGCAACTTTAACATCAGTACTATTTCCACCAGCAAAGCCAACAATTCAGCATGTCCTATGCCTTTTACTGTGCAAACTCCTCTACCTAATAGTTCTTCTCAGTTTGTTGGTTTGCTACTGTACAACTTTCACACATATTATCATGCAGGTCCAATATGGTGATCGCTGGCAGTGTTTACTAAATTCTCAATTAATATAGCTACTTAGATATTTCAAAATAGACACCTTAATTCTTTTGTATAATGGACATGAATATGCAATCCTGAGCAGAAAAGGAGAACCATCACTCAGAGCACTACGGGACCGATGAAATGAAACTTCTAAAATCGAACTGCCAGCTCTTTCTCAAGAGGGGACTATTGCATTGACTCAAGGGCAAGGTCTTTAGGTTGCAAAGATCGCCACAATTCCTCATTGTCATCTCAAACTCTCTGTTTAAAAAATGTTAGGACGATGATACATAGAAAGAGAACAATACAATGGAAGGTACCTATCATCGATTTCATCGGCTCAAAACATTTTAATACGGCAGCAATGGCTTTTATAATTAATCATTAGAGGAGAAAAAAAGAGTCATAGCAATGCCTTCAAGCTATTGCATGTAAAGAAACTTGAATATCGCAAGCATTCATTTTCTAAAAAGAAAGAATTAATTATTGATGATTTAATCCAAGAATTCTACAGTGGTGATAAATGGCAGGCCAAGGAAACGAAAGAAAGAGATCAAACTCGTCATCAAGATTAAACAGGAAAAGATGCCAAAATTTGCTAAGACATCAGACATCAGTTACAATAAGACGATTCAAGAAATGTAACAAGCTAGCTCTATCCAGACGGAGTCATCACTGCATTGATTGAGAAAGATGAGCAGAAGTGAGATCATTTCCACAGGTGATCATGACTGGAACAATGAACGTAAATGACATCATCCATACAGGACATCATGATTATGAATAAAAGACCTTCAAAACAGGAACATACTGTTGGAGCGAGCTATTGGCGTGAGCTGTATTTTCTATAAATTAGGGAGTTTTTTGTTTTTCCTTTATTACAGTTTTTTCCTGATTTATTGAGATGCTAGGGTTATTCCCTGTATTGTATATAAGAAAATTGTAATACTGTACACAATGATTTAATATAGAGAAAAATATTCTTTGACATGGTATCGGAGCCAAGGGTTCGCTCCTTGTGAGTATTGTACGTTAATCCCCGATTACGGCGGTCCCGCTCATGCTCGACATTGGAGCCATGGCGGATGAAAACCTAGTGGAGTAGTAATTCCCCACCAAAATCAAGGGGGGAATTCAACCACAGAAGCGTTTTTGGAGAACCTTACCACCAGATTGACTCAGATTCTGACTCAGAATCAGAATTCTCCCCCTTCACCTCTAGCACCAACACCACAAAATGATTCGGCTTCATCTCAGATTGCGATTAAACTGGATGGAACCAACTATGGCTTATGGTCTCAGGTTGTTCGAGATGTACATCACAGGCAAAGACAAGCTGGGGTATATCAATGGAGACCTCCCTCAGCCTTTGCCTATAGATCCTGTTTTTCGGAAGTGGAAAACCGAGGACTTGACTATGAAAGGAAGGCTTATCAATTCCATGGATCCGGCGTTGATTGGCAATTTTATCAGATTCCCTACCGCTAAAGCTGTGTGGGATTCCATAGCTACCACTTTCTTTGATGGCACTGATACTTCCCAGGTGTATGATTTAAAGTGCTAGGTATCACGACTCAAGCAAGTTGGAGGACCAATTGAAAAATACTAGAATGATCTTCAAGGACTTTGGCGTGAAATTGATTTCCGCAGACCTAACCCTATGGTGTGTCCTACAGATGTTGAGCAGTACAATAATGTTCTTCAAGAGGATAGAGTTTACCTTTTTCTGGATGGACTTGATGATCGTCTCGACAAGGTTCGTACAGATGTCTTGCAGATGCAGCCTTTCCCCACAGTTGAGGAAGCCTACACAAGCGTCCGCAGAGAAGATGTGCGCCAAACCGTGATGCTGACCAATGCCGATGGCTTTCCTACGGGTACAACAATGGTCTCACAGGGTAGTCGAGGAGACCTGTATCTATAGTTGATGGCAGGCAATTCGGTAGGTAGAGGTGGGCGCTCTCGGTCTGCTATCAAGGCAAGTCTCATGTGCCCAGCGGCTGTTCTCACTGTGGCAATTCCAAACACACTAGGAACACTTGTTTTAAGTTGCATGGATTCCCGGATTGGTGGGATGATTTTCAAGCAAAGAATAAGAAATCTGAAGCAGAACTGGGCAAGAGTGCAGGGCAGGCATCCTTGGTGACTGGGAATTCGTCTCTTTCCTTTGTCCCGATGGTACCTTTAGTTAATTCTTCCACTCTTCCTCATGAAGGTAATTGTGGTTCTGTTTTTGTCACTACTCGTCATGGTGGAAACAATGGCTAGATTATCGACTTAGGTGCTACCGATCACATGACGCTTAACCCCAATGACCTAGTCAACCGTACCTCACCGTGGCGAGACAGTGTGTATAATGCTAATGGACATTGCCATTAGGTCACCGAGGCTGGGAGTGTGACTCTCATGACATCTCTTTCTCTATCTAATACATTACTTGTGCCCTCTTTGTCCAACCGTTTATTGTCTATTGGACAAATTACTGATTAGTTGAATTGCCGTGTTCTTATGTACCCAGACTTCTATTTGTTTCGGGACATTCTCCCGAAGGAGATTATTGGGCGTGGTACTAAGAAGGAGGGGCTATACATTGTGGATGATCTCAGCTCTGGCTGCGCCTATCACACTCCTAGTTGGTCTGTTAGTAAGGAGGAGGTTTGGTTGGGGCACCCATCATTTAGATATTTGAAGCATTTATTTCCTGAGTTATTTTGTGGTTTATCGGATTCTGCTTTTCAATGTGAAACATGCATTATAGCAAAGAGTCATCGTGTTTCTTTTCCTTTGAGCTCTAATAAAAGTAGCAAGCCTTTTTGTTTGGTTCATTCTAATGTGTGGGGTGCATCTCCAATTACTACAATGTCTGGAATGAGATGGTTTATAACCTTTGTTGATGACTGCACACGTATGTTGTATCTGATGAAGCATAAAGATGAGGCTCCTAACATATTCTGTATGTTTCATAAAATGGTTGCCACCCAATTTGAAGCTCGTAATTAGATTCTCCACACGGACAATGGTGGGGAATATATCAATCAACACCTTACCTCTTATTTTAAGAAACATGGTCTCATCCATGAGACCTCTTGCACTCAAACCCCTCAACAGAACGGTGTGGCCGAATGAAAGAACTGCCACATTCTAGAGATGGAGAGAGCCCTTCTGGTCGGCAGCAATGTTCCAAAAAGGTTCTAGGATGCAGCGGTGGTCACAGTCATTCACTTGATGAATCATATGCCCCCTCATGTATTGCAATTTCAAACTCCATTACAAGCTATATCCCAGTTTGTGCTTCTTCCTTCAGTCTTGACAATTACCCCGTTTGGGTGTGTGGCTTTTGTGCATCTTCACAAGAACCAACGCACCAAACTTGACCCGTGTGCGGTACGGTGTGTATTTATTGGTTACGGGACTCACCAAAAGGGGTATCGCTGCTATGATCCGACGACCAAGAAGACACATGTTACCATGGACGTGACTTTTCTGGAGTTTGAGTCCTATTTTTCTCCACCCCATTGTTCCTTTCAGGGGGAGAATTATAGCGAAATGAAAAATTGGTGGGACATTGGCATGGAGGGTGCAGAGTCGGGAGGACATGTGGAGTCCAGGGTACAACTGGGTGGAGCTGGACCATTAACTAGCTCACGAAAAGTTTCAATGGTGCAGTTTGATGAGGATCTAGGCCATGGCTCAATGGCAGGCAATGAGGGGGAGGGTGCGATGGCAGATGATGAGGGGGAGGATGATCGTTTTTCAACTGAAAGTGGGGATGACCAGCAGCCTATATCTACACCTAATGAGCAAGATCAGCCTACTCCTTCACAAATTCCCCCTTCTTCAGTACACAACCACTCTCTTGAGAATGATCTTGAGGTAAGCTATCTTCCTGATCTTGAGGTTTCTGATGATTCTAATTGGTTGTTAGATATAAACTCCCTGACAGGCATAACCGGGGCAAGCCTCCTAGTCGGTACTCACCGGATGTCGAGGAACGAAGGTCTAAATATCCCATTGTCGATTTTGTGTCAACAAGAAGGCTGTCGGAATTTTGTAAGGCTGTTGTGTCAAATGTATCAGTTGTTCAAATTCCGAATGGGGTGGGAGAGGCCTTGAAGGATCCAAAATGGGTCCAAGCTATGAAGGAGGAGATGGAAGCATTAGAAAAAAATCAGACTTGAAGACTTGTAGAGTTGTCAGAAGGGAAGAAAGCCATGGGGTGTAGGTGGGTGTTCACCATTAAACACAAGGCAGATGGTACCATTGAGAGGTACAAGGCTCGATTGGTCGCAAAAGAATACACATAGACTTATGGTGTAGACTATCATGAGACTTTCTCTCCAGTTGCAAAATTGAATACTGTGCGGGTTTTGTTGTCACTTGCCACAAATCTGGATTGGCCATTGCATTAGTTTGATGTGAAGAATGCATTTCTTCATGGAGATTTGGAGGAAGAGATTTACATGGAGGTTCCACCTGGATATGGGTGTGTTGGTAAGCCGAATGTTGTTTGTAGACTGAAGAGGTCATTATATGGTTTGAAGCAGTCACCTCGTGCTTGGTTTGGTCGATTCAACTCAGCCATGAGAAAGTACGGTTATTCCCAGAGCAATTCAGATCACGCTTTATTTTTGAAGCAAAGCCAAGGTAAGGTGACTGCTCTAATCATATATGTTGATGATATGATCATCATAGGAGATGATACTGAAGAAATTTCGAGGCTTCAAGAGAAGTTGGCAAAAGAGTTTGAGATGAAGAACTTGAGAGGACTGGAATATTTCTTGGGTATTGAGGTAGTTAGGTCTAAGGAAGGAATTTTCTTGTTACAGAAAAAATACGTACTTGATTTGTTGGCTGAAGGGGGAACGTTGGACTGTAAGCCAGCCGATACTCCTATAGTGCAGAATCATAAACTTGGGGAGTATCCTAATCAAGTGCCGACTAATAAGGAGAGGTATCAAAGGTTAGTAGGAAGATTAATTTATTTGTCTCACACTCACCCAGACGTTGCTTATGCAGTAAGTGTTGTGAGTCAATTTATGCATGCTCCTAGTGAAGAACATATTAATGCAGTTTATCGTATCCTTCGATATTTAAAATTGGCTCCAGGGAGAGGGATAATGTTTGCAAAGAATGGCCACCTTGCAATGGAAGGATATACGGATGCGGACTGGGCA
This sequence comes from Syzygium jambos, assembly GCA_031216235.1. Classification (NCBI taxonomy): domain Eukaryota; kingdom Viridiplantae; phylum Streptophyta; class Magnoliopsida; order Myrtales; family Myrtaceae; genus Syzygium; species Syzygium jambos. The sequence goes on along the minus strand of JASUUC010000026.1, from coordinate 55,393 downwards.
GGGAATGCATCAGATAGAAGGTCGACGTCAGGTTATTTCACATTTGTAGGAGGTAACTTGGTCATGTGGAGGAGCAAGAAGCAAAAAGTTATAACCTTGTCCAATGCCGAGGCAGAATTCAGAGGAGTAGCGAAGGGGTTGTAGGAGTTATTATGGCTTAAAAAGCTATTGTCCGAACTTGGCTATCCACCAGAGTCTGGGATGAAGTTGTTTTGTGATAATAAAGCCACTATAGCTATCTCTCACAGCCCGATTCAACATGATTGAACCAAACATGTTGAAGTTGATAAACACTTTGTCAAGCAGAGTTTGGATGCTAAAGTAATTCAGTTGGGTTTTATCAAATCTGAAAGATCAATTGGCCGACGTTTTGACCAAAGCTGTGTCGAGTAGAGCGTTTCAGAGCTCACTCGTTAAGATGGGTATCGAAGACATCTTCTTACCCACTTGAGGGGGAGTGTTGGCATGAGTTGTATTTTCTACAAATTATGGAGTTTTTTGTTTTTTTTTATTACAGTTTTTTCCTAATTTATTGAGATGCTAGGGTTATTCCCTATATTGTATATAAGAAAATTGTAATGTTGTACAGAATGATTCAATATAGAGAAAAATATTCTTTGACACATACAAGGAAAGGGAAATCTTCTCAGCCAATGGCATAGTTTTTCCTTATAAACAGGGAAACAAAGTAAAGGATCCGTCGAATCGCCTTAATTTGAAAAGATTAAAGTCTAACAACGCCAACTAACCTTTTTACATGATGCAAAGGGTTACTCACTATATGTTATGGGCAAGTCACAGTTCTCTTTGGTTATTTTTGCTTTGATATTTCAAGTGAGATGCAACATTGATTATAATTAATTGAGTAGAGCAAAATACTGCTAGTCCAATTTAGTTTCTATGAATCGGAAATTCTAAATTAGGTCGAAGGATGTGCACTAGCATAGATTAATTTTGGTACTAGTAACTTTTGATTCAGTTACTTTGAAGAGGTAGCTTGGATCGCCAATTTTGGCAATTTGGAATATGAGAGAGTCCAAAGTTGGAACAATGTTTCCTGGACCATGGTTGGCGAGGGGGCATGCAATCCCAAAACAATGGTTGGAACCGACAAATTGTATATATAAATAACAACTTGGGGGATTTTTCTACTCGTCCAGAGACAAGGGCAGAAAGGAACTAGGACTCTCATAAAGATAACAAACCAAATAGTTTCTTCATTTAATTGGAGGGAAAAGGAGGTTTACTTATTGCATGCACTTCTTAATTGCTGCCTCTCAGCATCAATTGCCTACATTGCTTCATTTGCTTGTTGACGAGTCCAATCCACCTCTTGTTGTAATGCTAACTCTTGGGATGAAGCTCGTTCAGCTATTTCATTTACTTCACAGAAACGAGATTCAAGGTCATCCTTTACAGATTGCTTGTAACGGCGCCGTTATGCTAGCCGTGTCCGATTTTAAATTAGTTTTCTTCCTTTTGTATTTTACCTATGCTAGCCGCGTCCGATTTTAAATTAGTTTTCTTCCTTTTGCATTTTACCATACCTAAGTATGACGATACTAAAGGGAATTGATTAGAAAAGTCAAGTAGCCTAGATGACTTGATTTGCGCCATGAGAAGTTTGGACTTTGGAGACCCAATTAGAAAAGACTAACATAGTCTCATCTTTGTCGGTGCACATTAGGGTGTGTTTGTTTTACTAAAAATTTTAGGGAAAAAACCACCAAAAACCCCAAACTTTACCTCCTGTGACACATTTACCTCGAATTTTTTTTTGTGACACCAAAAATCCCAAACTTTGCTATTTGTGACACATTTACCCCAATTTACTGTAGCCTGGGGTATTTTAGTCTTTTTCCTTTTTCTATTTTTTTTCTATTTTTTTTTCTTTTTTCCGGCGAGCCTCGCCCTCGCCGGCGCCTCGCCCTCCCCTGGGCCAGCGAGGCTCGCCCTCGCCTGGATTTGGGGAGGGCGAGCCTCGTTGGCGTCGGGCGAGGCTCGCCCTCGCCTGGGCGAGCGAGGGCGAGGCTCGCCCTCGCCAGATCCAGGCGAGGGCGAGCCTCGCCGGCGTCGGGCGAGGCTCGCCCTCGCTCGCCCAGGCGAGGGCGAGCCTCGCCCGACGCCAGCGAGGCTCGCCCTCGCCGACCCAGGGGAGGGCGAGGCGCCGGCGAGGGCGAGGCTCGCTGGAAACCTCGCCGGCGAGGGCAGTCTCGCCGAAAAAAAGAAAAAAAAAAGGGAAAAAGACTAAAATACCCTAGGCTATAGTAAATTTGAGTAAATGTATCACAAATAGCAAAGTTTTGGATTTTTGGTGTCACAAAAAAAAGTTCGGGGTAAATTTGTCACAGGAGGTAAAGTTTGGGGTTTTTGGTGGTTTTTTCCCAAAATTTTATGATAAAATAAAATATTTTCATGAAAATTTTAATCTTCATTTATTGAAAATCATTTTTAAGAAAAACAATTAATCTTTATTTATTTAATGATTTAGGGAGGGAAAGTGATTTTCTTCTTACTTTCCCCCAATTTACAATTCAAACTTGTTATTTTCAATTCAAACAAAACTTTTTTTTGGTAGATTAATGAATAAAACAATGTTCTTTCAAACAAACAAACCCTTAGAAACAATATTAAGATCAATTGCTTTTGCAAACACTTGTAGAATGGGACAACATTAATTGTTGCGCTTTTTTTACTCGTCGGAGTGCCACAGCCAACACATACTAAATCACGACCAAATATCAGTTATCGTAAGCGAGCATGCATGCGCAAGGACCGAACAATACTCCCGAAATACCCGATAATCTCCCAGCACAATCAAAGACCTATCCTAGTCATACATATAGTTGGACATAGCAATCTGTTCTCACTCCCAAGTATAGCAGAAACAGCTAACCTCTTGAACGGGTTCTTACCTTTCCCTGGTCCTTGCCCCTTTTGTTTTGGGCCATTGTTTCTCAATCCTGACATCCATCTCTATCAGATCCCACTCAAGAACATCTCAATCCCCATAGGCTTCTCTGTGGGTTCTGCTAGCCAAGCCTTTTTGGAATTTTGTAAGGAGAATATCGTGTAAAGATTTCACATGTTTGGCTACCCAATATTACAGACAGACTAGAGGTTTATCAAGGCTAGATAAACCGTCCAAGTTACGTTATTTTAACACACGATACCGTTTGCTCCAATTTAAAGAGCACGCATATGCCCGGCCAGCTTCTTTGCAGAAAGATGAGCTTTATCACGTGCTTCAATTGTTTCTTCCCGGATCTTGAACTCCTGAAAATAATTCAGATTGCTTTGATATAAGTCGGAGAAAACTCGGTCCCTCGGGATTGTGCTATCGACATAGATATATAAAAACTCTACATTTTCCAGGGAAAGAAAGGAAAGTGGGACAATGATTCACCTGTGGACCTTCCACCTGTGAATTTCACAGCAACATGCTCAAAAAAGTTTCTGGATGCAGCTGCAATTCGAGTAACTATATGAGATACATGCCAGATGCAAAAGGAATGTTTTATGATCATTAACAATAGGATTCCGGATGATCAGAAGCGAAACACTGTGAGTGTAAAGAGAATGACAAATCAAAAGCAGTAAAATATTTAGTGCTGTGGCAGAAGAGAAAAAATTGCACTACCCTGCGTAGCGCTGTTATGTAGTAGTAACAGCAAAAGAGAGCGTCAAAAAAATTTGCCAACACAATTGCAACTATGACCATATATTCCTTACATAAGCATGCATCTCTTAAATGGTCACATTTACACTCTCAGTTATGTATGAAGCCCTCGGTGGAAAATTATCCCTATTCATCCACAAAAACGTAGAATTAACACTAGGTCTTGATGTAGATAATACCACATTGACTCCAAATGCATTTCCACGACAAAAACATTAAAAGCGACTGCCAGGGCATACGTGAGAGAAACATAGGAAGGGAAGAAACATATGTTTTATTTACATGCGTGACATACCGTGTTTCATTGTCAATGATGGATCTTTCTCAATTACATAACCAATCACCTTTGCCGGTATTGCTGCTACCATGCTTTAATGAAAAAGAAGAAGAAACCATTAGCAAACTTTACGATTCAATCAAATTAATAGAAAGACAAATTTATTAAAGCTGTGATTGCCGGTTGGGTAGTCCATCAAGGGCTTACCCATGTGGAGGAATATCATTCAATACCAGGGAACCAGCTGCAATCATTGCACCCCCTCCCCAATTTTAATATTTCCAAGTAAGGTTACACTTGCTCCAATAAGTCCACCTTCACCAATCTTTGGATGACAATCACCGGTCTCTTTCCCGGTCCCTCCCATAGTCACACCCTATCAACCATTTTTTATAAAGATAAAGTCCTCCCTTTCACAGAGAAAGAAAAAGAATAACAGAAGACTTCTTATTGAAGCACATGTTCCTCTTCAGATGTGTAAAAGCATTATTCTACAAGCCAAGCATTGAAGTATGTGAAATGCAGCTACACTGGTAAATGATGACAAGTTCCAAAAATAACTTTAGCTTCTTAAAAAGTATATTTTCTGAAATCTAAAGTTCATCAATATCCACAAAAGACAATTAACATTGAAGCAGTTGCGAGTTTTGAAAGGCTAAGTTTTCGAAAGATCGCAACCTAATATAATAACGAGCCTGGTATATTATATTCGTACGAAGAATCCTTCTGATCATTATCTCTTAAGTTTTGGCAAATAAAAAGGTGTCAATTAAGTCCATAGTACTCCAAAATTTATATGCCTAAGAGCAAAACTGATGCATCACAATGCATAATAAAAGTGAGACTACAGTAATCCAAATCTACAGTACTGAGCCATGCTTAAATGTCATTTATGATTAGTAGAAATCCCAGGGAGAATTATATGCATCAGCAAGCAGCAGGATTTCTAAGAGGCTACCAAAAGAAGAAACTAATGGTTTTGAAAAGAAACAGAGGGGAAAAGAGAATTTGGTTTACCTGGATCAAGGAAACTGTCTGCAATAACAGCAGTCTCACCAATAACCAAGCCTGTCCCATGATCCAGTAGTATTCCCTCTCCAATTCTAGCAACTGCAGAAAATAACCCAAAAAATAGATCATGAGATAGCATTGCAAACTAAACAGTAGGATAGAGAGGCTCATTATCCCTCACAGATACTACAAGTGCAAAAGTCATCTTCATAGTTCCCAAAAGTCAAAGTTTTAATGACAAGACATAATTAAAAAACTTAGAAAGTCTAGAATTGTTTAGTGTTGTTTTCTGAGAGTTGGCACCAAATGCCGTTCTCAACTATTGCTGGTCTCAAAAGTATATGCAGAAGTTTGGATGACGGGATTATGCATTCTCAGTAAAATATAGAAGTAGAACTCAAGAATACATGAACCTTAAAAAAAGAACTAAACGTACCAGGATGTATGTCAACTCCGAAAACCTAGAGAAAAAGGGCAGGAAAATTCTTAAGAAAGCAAATTCCTGATTATAACAGTTATTGAGAATGAAAAGACAAGTCTACCTCACTAACACGGCTTTCCAATGCCAGGGCGAGTACTTTCCTTCCTTTTTTCCACAATGCATGTGCCACTCGATAAAATTGCAAGGAATGGTAACCCTACAAAACAAACTAAAGGAAGACCTTGTCAGTATTACTTTTGCATTCTAAATGCTAATCAAGAACTTCTCCAAGTACTGCATGACCATAATCTGAGACCAGTAAATTATCAGTGCTAATATATCTGCATTTAAAGTCATGACACCTGAAATCAAAATCAAGGTGAACATTGTGCTCAAGATATCCTCTAGACTAGCCAAATAGAATGTTTCTCATCATTTGGACCATGTGTACCAACAACACATCTGAATTTTGCTATCGAGATAACCATGACTTGGTGTAAATATTTATTCAAGACGAAGCAAAAACATAGTAAGAAGACAGCCTGAATAAGTAACAAAATCATGTATGTTGTGAAATGTTTTCTAAGTAGTACTAATATGCAAAATTACCTTAAGATACAATAGGGCTGAGCTAGACGATATACAAGCTGGATCTCTGTCTTTGAATGCCTACGAAAGATAAAGCTCCAAAGTCAAACCAACTACATCAAAGGAGCAAACCATGGCTACTTAAACAAAAAAGTAGTTTACCTGCACATCCAAGCGGATTGCACATTGAATGGCTTTATCATTCATTATAACATCATAAAATATGTCGACAAGTTGTGTTGCGAGCAGTGTAGCATTGTGGAGCCGATTGGCCAAAACAAACCCCAATGCCTGCTCCAAATTTTCATGTGATAGGATACTGGCATATAAAAAGCTGCTCAAAATAGGCTCCTTCTCTGCCTGTCATGAATAATAATTTTAGAAAACTTGTAAGGAACACCTGCACTTGAATGACCAGAATGCGGAAATCACTTCACAAAAAATTGAGCATTGAATCCACGTGTTCTTGGAAGCAACAACATGTTGAGCAGGCTGCTCGGAGATGGCATATTCTTCTTTAGCCAGCTCAAGTGACAGAATTCTCAGTACATCCTGAAGTTCCTTCAGAAGTTCATCACCATCTTTTAATTAGTGAACCACGTGCCTAATATCTCAATGCTCATTTCATCACAGAAGAAATTTGCGATGCACATATGAAATTCACAAAGCAGGTGATGTGGGTATCCATTCTTCCGAAAAAGAAAGTGACCTGGAGCTCGTTCAAGCTTGAATTATTCGATTAAACAGTAAAGAGTGCAAAGCAACTTTTAAATGTAAAAAGAAACTTAAACTTGATGTTGAAGATACCATCTACTGTGGGTTTATATATTTGCGAGGCTTTCATTCAGCTTTAACAAATAAATTACTGGGCCAAACCAATCCAATCCAACTTCCAACAAATCTCATCAAAAGCGCTAAAAACAACCCACGTGACAAACCCGCGAACTCTCTCCAAACAAACATAAGAAAGACGATGATCAGCAAAAGCAGAGTTTGTCCGGACAAAAACACACATAAACCAAATCAAAAACAAAAATTTCACAATTCCAGAAATTGGGTTCACCTCTAACTTGGCCTCTTCCCTCACGGCGTCCCAAATCGGGTCGCCGGAGCCCGAGACGGAGACGACGGATTCCGACTCGGGCCTCCAGACCCCCATCGCGTAGACGGGGAACACCTTCTCGGGCGGGCACTCCAGGCACCCCTCCAAGCTCTGCTCTTTGATCGACGGCCGCCTCGGGATCATCTCCGAGAGCAGGGGGGCGCCGCTCTCGTCGCTCAAGCAGGTCATGGCAATGGAGAAAACAAGGGAAAAGGCTCAAGCTTTATAGGCCCAGATGAAGAAAGGTCCCCATATGTAGCCGAAATGGCGGCCAAACTGAAACGGGTCGGTGTTGGTTTCTGTGCAGCGACAGGGGACAAAGCGCCCCCCTTCTCTTCTTCTCTCGTTTGCTTGCTTTCTCGTTCAGGCTCCGGAGAAAAGGAAAACGGACGCCAAACGTCTCGATAAGCGAACCATGAAGCGCCACCACCATCCCTCTCCCTCCCCCTGTTTCTAATGTCTGCGAATGGCTCACATGTGGCCGTCATTCTGGTGAAACTCTCGCCTCCACGCTAACGGGGGGGGGAAGGGATCCGAACCGTTCGATCGCGTGAAGTCATCGTATCGCTTGATTTATGATGGATTAATCATAGATTAGGAGGGATAATTACACAAAAGCTCCCACTTGTGTAATTAGAAGGGCTTTATCGGGTTATATCTCATTTTCCACGATGAAATTTTGTTTTTTTATCTTTTATGCTTGAATTAGGACATTCGTGAAAAATTTTCTCCTTGGCTTGGTCCTAATCAATCATGATATATGAGATCGCTTGATTTATGATGGATTAATCATAGATTAGGAGGGATAATTACACAAAAGCTCCCGCTTGTGTAATTAGAAGGGCTTTATCGGGTTATATCTCATTTTCCACGATGAAATTTTGTTTTTTTATCTTTTATGCTTGAATTAGGACATTCGCGAAAAATTTTCTCCTTGGCTTGGTCCTAATCAATCATGATATATGAGAATATAAGGGAGCATTTGGTAACAACCGTTATATTCCTGGAAACAATTTTCGCTTAGAAATGATTTTTTTTTATTTTGTTCTTGGAAACAATTTCTCACCATTTGAAGACGTTTGGTAACTGTCCAAAATTTCTTTTTATTAATAATATTTTTAATTTTTTAATATTTCTTTCTCTCTTTTTTTCTTTTCTTTTTTTCTTCTTCTCCTTCCTTGGTCCATGGCCGGGTCGCCGGCCAAGGCCGGCAAGGGCCGCAAGCTAGGCCAAGAAAGAAGAAAAAGAAAAAAGAAGTTTCTCTTCTGTTTCTAATTCTTGTTTTCGGAATCAAAAATCAAATTTTTTTTATTCTTGTTCTCGAAATCAAAAATTAAATTTTTTTTATTCTTGATTTTGTTCCAAAACTATTCCTGAGAACAAATTTGTTTCCAGGAACAAAAAATTTACCAAATGGATTTTTGTTCTTTTTCTGTTCTCAAGAATAATATAATAGAATCAGGCACTATTTGGCCGGTTACCAAACAGGCCCTAAGAATTTCTCAATTGAGTGATTTCAGCAATAGTACCATTATAATATGTCGTGACTTTGTGTGCTATCATAATTTTTACTTCTTAGAGGATAAAAGTGCATAATGTGATGTGTTGGAAATGCAGCAGTAGAAACCCGATACAACAGGAGCTCGATGTTAATATGTATTAACTATACACACTAGGAATTGGCCATCAATCAACCATCGGGTTTGATGGGAGCGCAATAGCAGAAGTCGAGCTCGGTGTTAACTCCCTTTTGGTGATCTTCCCAACTTGTTATGAGTTATGAGCCAATTATGATATATTAACTGCTCTATACCATATTAATTCTCCGATATGAGATTTTTAACACAATTTATATGTGTATCTCAACATGATGATTTATAAGAAAGTAACTTTTAACTAAAAAAGTAGTTGTAGTAATGATAATAATAACAATAATGATACAAATAATAGTAAAGATGGGAGTTTAAGTGGATTATAAATGAATTACGTAAAACTTAATGGGTCTTAAATGAGTTTTAATTAGGTCATAAATGGGTTACGTTTATGTAAATCATAAACAGGTCATTTGTGTTGTAAAATATTGCGTTGTAAGTATATAATAGAGAGAATAGAGATTAAGTAGAGAAAACAGATAAACACCAAAGATACGTATTTTCTCTTTTCATTATGTTCTGATTTCTTTCACAATGACCAAAACTAAACTCCTATTTATAAGAAAACAAGAATACACATATCATTAATGTCAATGTATTGAATACATATATTGAATAGGGAGATGAACATTCATTGAAGATTGTACGTAGAATGTAGGTTACAAATGTACCATAATAGGTACATTGAATATACATTCATGTATGTAGGTTACAAATGTACCATAATAGGTACATTGAATATAATGAATATTCATTTATGTATTTCATAACACTCCCCCTTGAATATTCATTGTATTCATTATATTATGAATGTGCATTAAATGATACTGCCTCATTAAAAAACCTTAAGCTGGAAAAATCTAGTGGGACAAAAACCGGACAAAAGGAAAAAAGAAAAAAGAGTACACAACACAAATTTTAAGATCTCTCCCTTTTATAGATGTGTAAATTGCCTCGTTAAAACTTTAAGCCGGAAAAACCCTATGGGAAAAAATCGAACTGAAAGAAAAAGAGTGCAATGCATAGTTCATAATATCTCCCCCTCAATTTGAGCTATATAGCCACTGCTGGGGCTAGTCAATCTTGCATCTTATGAACTCGCCGTATACCAATGCCATAAACTAATTTCTCAAAAGTTGACATTGGCAATGATTTGGTAAAAAGATTTGCAAGATTATTTATGGATTAAATCTGCTTAACATCAATTTGTCGACTTTCTTGGAGTTCGTGAGTATAGAAAAATTTTGGTGAGATATGCTTGGTCCTATCACCTTTGATGTATCCTCCCGTAACTTGTGCAACACAAGCAGCATTATCTTCATAAATTATAGTGGGAGAATTTGTAACCGGTGTTAAACAACAAGAATTGTGAATATGTATTATAACGGATTTTAACCAAGCACACTCTCTTCCAGCTTCATATAAAGCAATAATCTCAGAGTGGTTGGAAGATGTAGCTACTAGCGATTGCTTCGTAGAACACCAAGAAATGGCAGTGCCGTTATAACAAAATAAATAACCGGTTTGAGAGCGAGCTTTATGTGGATTAGATCTATATCAGCATCAGTATATCCAACTAAACCAGAGGTAGTGGAATCCTTGGAATAATATAATCACAAATCTATAGTTCCTCGGAGATAACGAAAAATATGTTTAATTCCACTCCAGTGTCTCCGAGTTGACTCAGAACTAAAACGTGCCAATAAATTTACCGCAAAAGCAATGTCTGGTCTCGTACATTGTGTCAAGTACATCAAAGCCCCAATTGTATTGAGATATGGTATTTCAGGATCAAGTATCTCTTCATCAGATTCTCTAGGATGAAATTGATTCTTTTGGGGATCTAGAGACCTTACAACCATAGGGGTGCTCAATGGATGAGCCTTGTCCATATTGAAGCGTTTAAGTAATCTTTCAATGTATGCTGATTGATGGATGATTATTCCATTTGCTTTATGCTCAAGCTCTAGACCAAGACAAAGTTTGGTTTTACCCAAATCTTTAACTTCAAATTCCCTTTTAAAATACTCAACGGTTTTAGCTAACTCTTCTGGAGTTCCAATTAAATTTATATCGTCGACATAAACTGCTACAATAGCAAATCCAGTTTATGATTTCTTAATAAAAACGCATGGGCAGATAGGATCATTCTTGTACATTTCCTTAATTAGGTACTCACTTAGACGTTGATACCACATGTGACCGGATTGCTTTAACCCATACAGAGATCTTTGCAATTTTATTGAGAATAAGTTGCGGGGAGTGCATGCATCAGGCATTTTGAATCCTTCGAGAATTTTCATATAAATATCCGAGTCTAATAAGCTATATAGATATGCCGTCACAACGTCCATAAGACGCATTTCCAATCTTTCAGAGAGTACCGGGCTAATGAGAAAACAAAATGTAATCATATCCATCACAAGTGAATATGTCTCATCATAATCAATCCCAGGTCTCAGGGAGAATCCTTGGGCAACGAGTCGGGCTTTATACTTGACAACCTTGTTTTTCTCATTTCACTTCCGGACAAATACCCATTTATATCCAACGGGGCTTTACATTATCTGGGATGCGAGTTATGGGTCCAAAAACCTCTCGTTTGGCTAGGAAAGCTAATTCGGCCTTAATTGCTTCCTCCCATTTAGACTAATCTTGCCTTTGACGACATTCGATAATAGATTGCGGCTCACAATCATCATTCATAATTCCTTATTCTTTCCCCTTCGTTTTTGAGGAACAGTCTTTTTTGATCCTATCGGTCTACCGCGTTTCAAGTGTGGGGGATTTTGATCCATTTTAGCTTGTCCTTCGGGAATAGCTATCCTAACTAGAGCATTTGCAGCTAAAATATGAGACTTCGTTACCTTAGTAGCATCATTAAATGCATCCTTCGGGAAGTCTATTGGCCATAGCCTGTAAATGGATTATGCACTGCACCTCATTTTCACACTCAGGAGTTCTTGGGTCTAATAGAAATAATTTTTTCTCATTCCATGAGAAAACCTTAACTGGTTTTTGCTTCGCAGCCATGTCAGTTTTAGGTGTCCCAATTGATGGAAACATAGTCTCATTAAAATGACAATATGTGAATCTGGCAGTAAAAAGATCACCAGTAGTTGGTTCCAAGAACTTAATGATGGACGGTGAATTAAACCCAACATAAATGCCCAAACGGCGTTGGGGACCCATTTTCGTTCTTTTTGGCAGTGTTATAGGCACCTGTACTACACAACCAAAGGTGCGTAAATGTGAAATATCAGGTTCATAACCAAGAACTATTTGAAGGGGAGATTGTAAGAGACTAGCAGTGGGGCGCAATCTTATTAGGGCTGCCGCATGCAAAATTGCATGACCCCATGCTGTATCGTTAAGATTCATTCTTAATAATAGAGTGCAGGCAATGATTTGGATATGTTTAATCAAGGATTCTGCCAATCCATTTGAGTATGAACATATGCGACCGGGTGCTCAACCTCGATTCCAAGTGAAGCACAATACGTATCAAAACTCTTTGATGTAAATTCACCAGCATTATCCATCCTTATGTTTTTAATTGGATAATCAGGGAATTGTGCCCGGAGCTTTATAATCTGCGCAAGTAAACGTGCAAAGGTGACATTGCACGTAGATAATAGACATACATTGGACCATCTACAGGATGCGTCCACTAGTACCATAAAATATCGAAATGGTCCACTTGGTGGTTGTATTGGTCCACAAATATTATCCTGAATTCTTTGCAAGAATAAAGGAGATTCAAGATTAGCCTTTGTTATAGAAGGTTTGGTAATAAGTTTTCCTTGTGAACAAGCTTCACAATTATAATCTTTGGACAACAATACCTTTGTATCCTTTAAAGGGTGCCCTTTTATATTCTGAATTATTCTACGCATCATTGAAGCACCAGGGTGACCAAGGCGATCATGCCATAATCCAAACTGATTAGGGTTTACCAATCTCCAGAATATGGTGGAGTAGGTTTCAACAACCTTAATCATGACACAATACAAACCCATAGAAGAAGCTTCTAACTTCTCATAGATGGTCTTCAGGCCCATCTTATAAGAGGTAATGCCAATATATTCTTTATTTTGCTCATAAAAAGTCTCATTATGGTACCCATTACGGCGTACATCTTTGAAGCTAAGCAGATTCCTTTTTGATGTACTGTGTCACATCCCGAACCCCCGTCGGGCCCGTGTCATCCCTTGTTTGGTCAATTAGGACGACATCCCGGGAATGTCGCCGACCTCGCTTACCCTTACCAGAGATTTAAATTGACAGCGGAAACCACAATAATACCCCGTCATAATACAAACTGGGGAAAGTCAGGGAGAATACACACATTCATTTTCATTACCCAACTTATAGAATATTCACAATTAACAACCGCCATTTACATAAGCACACCTTACTACAAACCATCGACAGTAAAAAGGATTCGATGACCTGGTATTCCAAACTCAAAAATGGTACTCTCCAAAAACCTACTCTCAACCCCTATACTAGTCCCTATGCCCCCTTGCTCGACGTCCACTCTGAGTCCGACTCCCCGTCGTCCGAATCTGAACTCCCCTGAACATTTTGCTCTTCCGAAGAATCCGACTCTACCTCAATCTCGATCGGGTGATTTATGTCACCCGACTCAACTGGAACTTCGCCCTGATCCTCGTCAGCTAGTCCATCAAAGAAATTGTACTCAGGTACAAAATTAGGATCCAAAAACTGCTCATATGGGAGTATATACTCCGGTTCCTCCTCTGGCTCCTCAGACTCGTCAGGTTCATTCTCGAGTTCTGCCTCGAGCTCTACCTCCTCTGGTTCTTCCTCGGGTATAGGCTCTAAATCTATGTCCATCGGGTCATCTTCAGCTTGCAATGCTTCGGGCTCGGGTTCATGTTCAACACCGGAAGATTCTTGAGCTGCTGGCGCTGGATGCAAACCAAACTGAGCTAAACTAGTCTTTGCACTGGTCAACTCTCCATCTATCGGGGGTATGGCAGATGGGTCCCAATCCCCAGTTAAGTCAAACGGAACATCAAAACCCCTAACGGGCCCGAACTCATCCCCTGCTACATCCCGGAAGAACCAGGCAGTATAAACATGGGTCTCCCATAAAGGTAGTCCTACCTCTACAAAAACAGTTATAGTATGCTTAATCCAGGTCATACCATCACCCATAGAAAATTCTGCAACCTCATACTCGGTGTGCACTGGTATCCCAAAACACTCTGGTGGCGGTGGTGGAGGATTCATGAGTCCTGTCGGGGTTCTGAAAAATATTGGTTGAAACAACCATGAAACTACATCTCAATAAGCACACCCCTAAACCCCACCTAGGTTATCACGTACCTCTAGACGATCACAAAACACAATCACACATACACCAAATCATCACATAGCAGGCACATCACATACAATCACAAGCATGCACAAGTCCCATGTCATACACTCATTCCATTCTCATTATCTCTTTTCCACATTCCTCGCCAGTGACCCACGTTACAATACACGCCTCAGGTTCACTGTGACCACTTATCACAACACTTCAGGGCACGCGTTAACGTGCACGCCTCAGACCATATTTCTTGCCCGTCTCAGCCTTAACATCTACCACCTACTGCGCAACCCGCGTTGAAGTACACGCCTCATACTAGCAGTCTTCCGGTAGTACCGGGTATCGTCCCGCGTTGAAGTACACGCCTCAAGACGGCACAATTTCCACGAACACATGTCATACCACATTTCTTTCTTACTTAAGCACATGCTCAACAAGTATTTACCACACTTAACTGGCCAATCACACGTGGCTCGTGCACGCATCAATTCACACGCAAAACATGCTTACTAAGCATTTGACATGGCCAATTTTAATAATTAAATCAGTCTGGCCCAAGCGTGCACCCAACAGGCATATTTCAATCATGTAATTACACAATCATGCCCTCAGTTTCATCATCCTAACCCAGTCGCAGTTCCAACACACATTAAACACACAATTTACCACTTTTCTCCAACCAAATGGCATCAAATCAATTCCGGTCCTTCACGACACTTTCTCACCATTAATTGCCGGTTCTAAAATTCCAATTTGTGTCCCGATCGGCCCATCACAGTCCACTGAACAGTCACTCACAGCCAACTGTTGTCCTCAAAATTTTCATTAAAAATTTCCCGAATTCAATCCTAGGCCCGCCAATTGATTCTACTCCTAATCTGTACAATTCCGTACCCAAATAAACCCGATTTCAACCAAATTTACCCGTCGATACCCAATATCCTAAGTCGGGTTTAGGGCGCGACTTACCGAGTTCTAGACTAACGCGGCTAGAACGGAAAGCGGTGACAAGTCGAAGATCTAACGGAGGCTCGCAGCGGCGATGATGATTGGCGGCGATCGGCGAGCGGCGGCGGCTTGGGCGGTTCGGCTGGTTCACGGCCAAGAGAGACTGAGAGGGTGAGAGAGAGAGAGAGAGAGAACGGCGGGATGGGAGTGGCGGATCAGCGGTGGCGCGGCCGTGGGCGGTACGGCAGCGACAGTGTTCCGGGCGGCGGCGCGGAATGGTGGGAGGGAGAGATGGCCAGAGGGGGAGCTCACGGTGGGGGGGTGTTGCCGTGAGGGAGAGAGAGAGGAATGAGAGAGAGAGAGAGAGAGAGAGAGAGAGAGAGAGAGAGAGAGAGTCTTGACTTGAATAGTGTTATTTGGACCAAAAGTGGCAAATGACCAAAATAACCCTCTCACATTTTTTATCCAACGGTCCAAATTCGATCTAATATTGAAACCGACGGCCCAGATTGAATCTCATCCAAAATATCCAAGGGTAATCTTGTAATTTCTCAAAAAGTCCAGGGACAAAATTGTCTTTTCCAAATTTTGGGGCAAAATTACCAAAATGCCTTTTGCCCATAAAATTAACCCTTTACAAACTCTTAGGGGTAAAATGGTCACTTTTCTCATTTCTCATCGAAATCGAATTTTTCTGAAGGAATCGGGACAATCCAAAATTGCACGTTCCATTCGCAACGTCATCCTAACGTCCCGTTGTGACTTCCAAATTTTTCTGATGTCCAAATTAGGCTCAATTAAATAATCAAATTTTATTAAACACAACTCGAGCGTTTCTTAGACTAACGGGTGGCTTGTTGGGAAAATTCGCATATTCGACCCGTGACTGATACTAAATCGAGTCACGTGCAATTTATTCAAACTGTAACGACTTCGGTTGTCAATAAAATCGCAAAGATCAATCACTAGATCCGAGGGGCACGATCGTTTGGTATAGGTTCAGGATCATTCGTCAATTCATTTCGTGGTACGGCGGAATCACCCGTGATCCACTACTATGACAATGGTGAACTAACCCCTGACTATCCTTGGATCGGCCAACAATGACTCAAAATATCACCTCGACGATTTCATGGTCGAAAGTCACTCCACGATCGAATTTTCTTTAGTCGTATGAATTTAAATCCCTGATTAGCTTTTCCCTAATGGTTAGTATCTCATAAATGATCAGTTCCGGATAAGAACTAACTACGAGTACATTCATAAAACTCAATATTTTATATATCCCAAATGGACCAGTTTTTAGGATGTCACATACTGCTTAGAAATGCATCCTCAATATGCAGGATGATGCCTTTTGGCAAAACAATTGTGGTATTCCTGAAACCATCAATAATCGGAATAGGACCTAATACTGTATGGACATGTGTCTTACGCATTGTCATACTCGAGAAAAAAGTGTCTACTACGAAATATGATATGTGTTGATGCATTATCAAGCAAACAAATATCTTCCTTTTTCTCTGTATTTTCCATTTGCATTTATGTTGACAACTTCAGGTGTCAAGTATCATCAAATTTTCATATTAGTTATAGGGTCAAATAATTTCAAAATAATAAATATTTTATCAGGTTCATAAGCATTTCATTGCATAACCATATTAAAGAACAATTAAAGGTAATGCATTTAAAGAAAAACGACTAGAAAAGAAATTATTAGAATCATAAAATTTGAAGTCTAAGTTGTCATCCACCAGTCTGATCTTCATCAAAGTAATCAGAGGTCCTCAAAGAAATCAGAGACATCCAAGGATGCATTTGCTACTTCAAGAGCAAGAGGAGTCCCACCAATAGATATATTGTTGGCCTCAAGAGTGGTTATGGCAGTAGGATTAATTTCAATGGCATGAGATTCACCACCCTTGCCCTTATTTTTTAAAGATGCCTAGTGTAGATCAACAAAGTGCTTTGACGTACGACAAATACGTGACCAGTGCCCAGTCATGCCACTGCGATGGCAAATACTTTCATTAGTTAGCTTCTTTTGCTTCTTTTCATTGTCATGATTCGGGCCAAAGTTAGATTTCTTAGGGCGGTTAAATTTCTTGCCACCCCTTTGAGGACTATGTTCTTGCCGACGCTTATAGCCCTTAAAATGGCCAGTATTTTTCTCAGAGTTAGCATGTCCTTCAAGCAATGCTTTTGACCCAGTAAGTCTAAGATCATGATTTTTTAGCAGCAATTCATTAGTTTGCTCAGCAATGAGGAGCACAGAAATTAATTCAGAGTATGTGGCAAATTGACGCTGTCGGTATTGCTGTTGCAATACAATATTCGAAGCATGGAAAGTGGAGAAAGTTTTCTCTAACAATTCCGCATCAGTGAGCTTGATACCACATAACTCAAGCGGAGAAACAATATCAAATAAAGTGGAGTTATAGTCAGACATTGATTTAAAATCTTGCATTCTGAGATTTTGCCAGTCATACTTTGCTTGAGGAAGGATAAGAGTCTTGGTATGATCATACCTATCCTTTAACCTCTTCCACAGGGTGTGAGGGTTTCGAACAAATAAATATTGAGTTTGCAGGCTCTCATACAAATGACGACGAATAAAAATCAGTGCACTTGCTTTATCTTTTGCATTTGAGGTTCTGTCTTCTGTAATTGCATTAGCGAGATCTTGCCCTTGGAGGTGCATTTCCATGTCAAGGCACCAGGATAGATAATTATTTCCACTCGCTTCCAGGATGTGGAATTTGGGCTTTTCAATATTTGCCATAATTCTTGCAAAACAAATGAATCCTTAAATTAATTAGAAGGATTTCCAAATATCCACCGCCACTTCAGGAGCAGAAGGATACTTTTAGATTGGAAATTGGCTTCAGGCCAAGAAAAAGAAAAATGAAGAATTGATAGGAGAAAATGAAGTATAAGTTGATTAATGAAAACAAAGAGAACACTTACCTTGCAAAAATTATTTACTCAATTGGTAGATCTTCGTTCTGATAACGTGTTGTAAAATATTGCATTGCAAGTATATAATAGAGAGAATAGAGATTAAGTAGAGAAAGCATGTAAATACCAAAGATATGTATTTTCTCTTTTCATTATGTTCTAATTTCTTTCACAATGACCAAAACTAAACTCCTATTTATAAGAAAACAAGAATACACATATCATTAATGTCAATGTATTGAATACATACATTGAATAGGGAGATGAACATTCATTGGAGATTGTACGTAGAATGTAGGTTATGAATGTACCATAATAGGTACATTGAATATAATGAATATTCACTCATGTATTTCATAACAATTTGTTATTTTTTTTAATTTTCTGATTTTTAAATTTTAAATTTATTTTATTTTTCTTTGTTTCTTTTCCTTTATTTTCTTACGAAATCCAGCGACAGCCATGACTCTCTCCGGGACATAGAAGAAAAAAAAAAGAAAGAAAGAAAATAAAAAAATATTTCAAAAAATTATAAGAATTTCCCGTTAGATTTGTATTGCATGGAACTATTTTAGTAGTATGATTTTTTTAAAAAAACCATAAGAAATAAGTTTTCTTAAATTGGGTTAAATATGAAAGTGTTTTAGCATTATGATTGGATCGGGTATGGGTCGAGAAATTTACATCACGAATAAATTGGTCACAAACGGATTAATTGATCAATTTGGATCGAATTATTTGTGACCGGACCCACCCATTTGACAAGTCCAGTGACAATCCAAAATGGCCGGCACTAGGGTCACCAAATCAGGTAAACCTCGGCCATGGTTTGATGACAAAAAAATTTCATGGAAGTCTTGATGACCAAAATCTGATAGGTTTCATGCTTTGAAATTTTCAAATTTTCAAGAACTTCTTGACAGCAATTTCAGAGAATTTAAAGTCTTCATTTGATCGTCCCAAAATGAATGGAGAGGCATCCTATTGATTGAGAGGGTGAGAGGAGTGTTTGATCCTCGTAATTACTGTTGATTGGTCAAATCAAGATTGTATATCGATAATTAGAAATTATGATCAATATATGTTGATTTAAGCAAATATCGAATCCATTTTGTATTTAGGATGGATGCTAATTTGATTTAGCTCATCCAGTCGACCAATATCTTCATTCAAGTTTAATTATTCTATCATGAATACATATCCTAATTTAATTGGACTTGCCAATAAAAATCATTGAGCACTGAATATTATGCAAAATTTTATATTTGGCTCAAAACTTTATTGTTTACAAATACATTTAAGAAACTGCATTGAAATTAAGCCAAGTTACACTACAAAAAAACTGTAATTTAGCTACAACATATTTGCGACGACAACAGTATCGTCGCTAATTAGCGACAACAAAAGGCAAATAGTCGCTAAGTGGCGACGAAATTAGCGACCAAGTTAATTTCGTCGCCAATTACCGAAAATAGCGACGGCAACAGACAATTAGTCGCTAATTCGTCGCTAAATAGCCACGAGATAAAGATGTCGTCGCCAATTTGCGACGATCACGCTTTTCTGTCGCTAAATAGCGACTACATTCAGCGACGGCATTTTTATCATAGCTAAGTAGCTACGAAAATACTTGGTAGTCGCAAAAACACAGTTTAGCGACGCATCGTAATTACTTCGTCGCTAATGTGATCTAATGTTATATTTTACGGTTCTTGATCTCTGGACAGTTTAGCGACTAAGTTGTCGCAATCTCGTCTCAAAATAGCGACGATATTAGTACCGTCACTAAATAGCTACTATATTTACCTACGACTTGTGTTTAGTCGCTGAATAGCGACTATCTTTAGCGACGATTTAGTTTATTAGTCGCTATTTAGCGACGAAGTAAACATATTTCGTCGCTAAATATAGCTTATATCAGCAACAAAACAGACGATTCATTCATTTCGCAGCACTCGATCTCTTCTTCCTCTCTGTCTGAACGAGAGCCCGACGCCTACTTGGAGTAAGTACAAGTTACCTGGAGGTGGAGATGCGTATGCTTTAGCGAAGAAATCGGAAAAGCTAAAGGGAGTGAGAAATTTGCGATTGAAGAAACCGCAAAAAATACGCCATTGTCCCAACTTGTTTAATTTCAAGGTAAGTTATTTCTTCTTTCAATTTGAGTGATATATCAGATATTACGCGTTGTTGTGTTGCCGTTATACGTTGTTGTTTACACGAGATTGATTTCAAGCCTAATATGGGGTTAAACGACTCGGATACATGTGACACCCCCCATATGTTTGTTAAAATACCGTAATGAATCTTGACATTTGTTGAGTCGGGTTTTCATCGTAGGCATCATGGAAGGAGATAGGTCTTGGATGTATAATAAGAACTTACCTAGGCGTGGAGGATTAACCGATGAGTTTCGTGCTGGGTTGGAAAAATTCATGGCGTTTGCTAGTTCACAAGTTGAATACATGAACGGAAGTAAGTTAAGGTGTCCGTGCAAAAAATGCAAAAACAGTAAATTCCAAGAATATGATATCGTTCAGGAGCATCTTTATAGAAACGGTTTCACTCCGAATTACTACAATTGGACTTGCCATGGTGAACCATTTATGTCTCCCGAGGAATATCGCAATACTCACCAATTGCCTTGTGTACGGGAAGAATGTAGTAGTGCTAGAGATGAATTAAATCCATATCAGAGAATGGTGCTTGATGCAGCTGCTCATAATTTTGGATGGGAAACGAACCAAACAAGCACCCATGAGCATGGAAGCTCCAGTCATACATCACAGTTTGACAATTCTGGTGACACAACATTTGAAGAAAGTGTGTGCCATAAATTTCGTGACGTGTTGAGTTCAGCGGATGAACCTTTATGGGGAGGTTGTGACAACCACTCAACGCTATCAGTCACGGCAAGAATGCTAAGTATTAAAGCCGAGCATAACGTGTCAGAGAACTGCTTCAATTCTTTTGTGGAAATAATGCGTGAAGCATTACCCCGTGATAACAACATGCCGAGTTCCTTTTACGATATGAAGAAGTTAGTGCATGACCTGGGTCTTCCGGTTGAGCGGATTGACGTCTGCATCGCAGGGTGTATGTTGTATTGGAAAGAATATCAATCTGCTGAATCTTGCAAGTTTTGCGGTGAGCCTAGATACAAGGTTCAAAGGAGGCATGGTGGTAACCATACACGTAGACCAGTGAAGCAATTGTTTCATCTGCCGTTAATTCCTAGATTGCAAAGGTTGTTTGCGTCTCGAGCTACTGCTGAACACATGAGTTGGCACGCAAACCATGAAACTGAAGAGGATATGATGTGTCATCCTTCCGATGCATACGCCTGGAAACATTTCGATAGAACATACCCAGGTTTCGCTATGGAGCGACGCAACATCAGGCTAGGTCTATGTAGTGATGGGTTTGCCCCCTTTGGTAAAACCGGAAAAAACTATTCATGCTGGCCAGTCATATTAACGCCGTACAATCTCCCTCCTGGCATGTGCATGAAGACACCTTATATGTTTCTGACATTGATCGTGCCCGGTCCGCATAACCCGAAGAAGATGATAGACGTTTACATGCAACCATTGATTGAAGAGTTGCAACAACTATGGAATGTTGGTGTTCCAACCTATGATGTTTGCACCGATAAAACATTTCTATTGAGGGCTGCGCTTCTTTGGACGATAAATGACTTCCCAGCTTATGGAATGTTGTCTGGGTGGAGCACAGCCGGCCTGTTAGGATGTCCGATTTGTATGGAGAAATCAAAGTCGTTCCGATTAAAACATGGTAAGAAGGCGTGTTACTTTGATTGCCACAGACAATTCTTACCGATGAATCATCCATTTAGAAGGAATAAGAAAGAGTTCGTCAAAAAAAGGATTGAAAGGACACCTCCACCAATGAGGTTGACCGGTTATGAACTTTGGGAACGAGTCCAAACCTTCCCGACCGTTGTTGAAGCCCCGCAATGCATACCTCATTCGTATGGTTCTACGCATAAATGGACAAAGCGCAGTATATTTTGGCATTTACCATATTGGAAGACCCACTTTGTTCATCATAACCTTGACGTCATGCACATAGAGAAGAATGTTTTCGAGAATGTCATCAACACGGTGATGGACGTCCCTGGCAAAACAAAGGACAACCTAAATGCAAGAAAAGACTTGCGAGACATTTGTGATCGGCCGACTCTAGACGTGGAGCCAAGCAGTATTGGTCCAAAGCCAAAAGCAGTGTACACGTTGACCAAGGAGCAGCGACGTGCAGTCTTAACATGGTTGAAATCTGTCCGATTTCCTGATGGGTATGCTTCAAACATCGGGAGATGTGTTGATTTGAATGGATGTAAGTTGTCAGGTATGAAAAGTCATGACTGTCACGTCTTTATGGAGCGACTACTTCCAATAGCGTTGAAGGAATTTCTGCCAAACTTCGTGTGGGGCGCTCTTACTGAATTGACGACTTTCTTTCATGATATTTGCTCGACAATGTTACGTACATCACACATGGAGAAGCTGGAGAAAGATATTCCAATCATCATGTGTAACTTGGAGCGGATATTCCCCCCATCGTTCTTTGATTCAATGGAGCATCTACTAGTTCATTTGCCATACGAAGCAAAACTTGCAGGTCCCGTCCAATTTCGATGGATGTACCCATTTGAGAGGTAACAATGTTTTTCATTTTGTATTGGAATGAAACTACCTATTAACGATGTTGCACACTAAAATGTCGTTTTCCATATAGGTTTTTGTATCATTTGAAGAAAAAAATTAAGAATAAGGCATGTGTGGAGGCTTCAATTTGTAATG
Source organism: Syzygium jambos (assembly GCA_031216235.1). Classification (NCBI taxonomy): domain Eukaryota; kingdom Viridiplantae; phylum Streptophyta; class Magnoliopsida; order Myrtales; family Myrtaceae; genus Syzygium; species Syzygium jambos. The sequence continues at coordinate 32,593 of JASUUC010000026.1, read as the reverse complement.
CATACATTGTTGAAGAAGTGACTACATTTGCATCATACTACTTTGAGTCGCACGTGCAATGCAAGAGGCGGAGACCAGGACGAAACGACGAGGGACCGCTTGATTCGGATTGTAACTCATTCTCCATTTTCAATTATCTTGGTCGACCAAGCGGCGTATGTAAGTTACGTTATATAACGGGGGAAGAAATGCATGCAGCCCACACATACATTTTATTGAATTGTCCAGAAGTGGAGCCATACTTTCAGTAAGCATTTCATATTAGACCTCACAATGTGAATGTATATACACATTTATTGTGTCTAACCATTCGCTAATAAATTATTCTATCTTGGCTCAAATCGAACAGAATGTTTCGGGCATCCATGTCAGGAGTATCGCCTGATGAGCTTGATCGTTTGTGCAATGACCATTTTGCAGCATGGTTTAAAAATTATGTAAGATCGACGTGCAGTGTTAACTTGTAGTTTTCATCAAATTTTGATATTACTGCAATACTCTATGTATACGTACATATATGAATAACTTATTCATATGTGTCATTAGTTTCACAATATTCCATGGCATGATCGAGAATGAAGGGTTGTTATATCATCTGTCATTGGGTCCAAAAGCAATAGCAAGAACTTGGCCAGCATATTTTGTCAACGGTTATAATTTTCACACGCAAGAATATGGCAAGGGAAAGGCCACGATGAATAGTGGCGTCTGTGTTCGATCTGGGAGCAGTTTGATGGAGGCCTTTTACGGCTTGTTGGATGCTATCATACAGGTAGAGTACCCTGGTCCACCATTGGCCGTTACGTTATTTAAATGCACGTGGTTCGACCCTATCAAAGGAATGAGGGTGCATCCGAAGTTTAATTTGGTTGAAGTTAATCACAAGAGAAAATATATGAAATACGAACCATTTGTACTGGCACAACAAGCAATTCAAGTCTATTACGCATCATATCCGAGCTTGAAACAGGACAAAGTTGAGTGGTTGGCAGCATGTCAAATCAAAGCGCGAAAAAAGATCGAACAACACTGGAAAGATACAGCATATCAGCAAGAGGTCGTTCTGCACACAGCTGAACCTTATGAATATAATATTCCATCTTTACAAGACCCACATGGAGCATTGATCGATGTTGATGCAAGTGAAGTTCGTCAATCGAACTTGCATCATAGTGTTGAAGAAGATGAATTTATCACTGATGATGACGAGGACACTGATGAGGAAAACGAGGACACCGAAGACGAAGACGAGTTTTATGATCATAGTGAAGATGCAGAAGACGACGATGATCATGACAACGACGAAGATGACAATGACAACGACTTTGGGTTTTGACACTTTTACCATTCTTCTTTATGACATGTATAACGTATTTTATTGTTTATTGTGTTATAATTAATATTCAGTATATACGGTATATATGATAATATTATTTATGAATCAGGTGTATTTATATATAAATATATAATAATGTAATTAGGTGTATTCTGTAAAAATTAGCGACAATTTTGTCGCTAAAAAAGTCACTAATTAGTGACGGCGACGCACAATGTCGTCGCCAAAAAAGGGCGAGAGCAATAAACTTTGCTTTGGGGTACATCTTTAGCGACAAACCATAAACAATAGTCACTAATTAGCGACTGTAATACACTTGTCGTCGCCAAAAGTGGCCGACAGCTTTATATATGGCATTCGGTCCGACATTAGCGACGGACCCTGTTCTTGTCGCTACTTAGCGACGGATAAGTGCTCGGTCGTCGCCAAAAGTTATCGAGACTTATACAATTTGCATTCGGGGACATCATTAGCGACGGATCACATATTTTCGTCGCTAATTGGTGACGGAGAGCTCATATCGTCGCTAAAAGTGAATTTTTAGCGACAGATACGTGGTCGGTCGTCGCCAAAAGTTACCGAGAGCTATACAATTTGCATTCGGGGACATCATTAGCGACGGATTACATCTATTCGTCGCTAATTGGTGACGGGGAGCTCATATCGTCGCTAAAGTGAATTTTTAGCGACGGATACGTGGTCGGTCGTCGCCAAAAGTTACCGAGAGCTATACAATTTACATTCGGGGACATCATTAGCGACGGATTACATCTATTCGTCGCTAATTGGTGACGGGGAGCTCATATCGTCGCTAAAGTGAATTTTTAGCGACGGATACGTGGTCGGTCGTCGCCAAAAGTTACCGAGAGCTATACAATTTACATTCGGGGACATCATTAGCGACGGATTACATCTATTCGTCGCTAATTGGTGACGGGGAGCTCATATCGTCGCTAAAGTGAATTTTTAGCGACGATGCTGTCGCTGTTTGGTCGCCAAATGTGGCGGAATTATGGAATTGATTCAGGCGTTTAGCGACTACTTGGTCGCTATACCGTCGCTAATTAGCGACGGATATTATTAATTGTAGCCAATTAGCGACGATTCGTGGCTATGCCGTCGCTGAATCAGGATAACCTAAGTTCGAAATCGATTTTTCCCCAGTCTGTCTCTCACTATCTCTCCTCTACTCTCGCTCTCCAGTCAGACCTCCGACGCCGCTCGATCGCCCGCCGCCGCTCGTCTGGCCTCTCGCCGCCGGTCGTCCGCCCGCTCCCCGCCGCTCGTCCAGCCGCTCGGCTGCCCGCTCCCCGCCGCTCGTCCAACCGCTCGGCTGCCCTCTCCAGTCAGACCTCCGACGCCGCTTCGGCCTCGCCCTCCCGCCCCCGCCCGGCGTGGACACGGTCTGGTTCGACTACAACGGCCTGCCCTTGAAATGGTAAACGGGGCTCTTCTTTTTCGGGCCGTCGCTTCCTCGCTGCCGGGTTGTTGCCGGTTTCGCCGGTTCGATGTTGTCGCGGCGCGATGGTTTTTGACTTGGTGGACATCGAATTTGGCGAGTGTATCTGTGGATCGTTGGTTGAGAGCTGATCGAATTGTGTGGATTGCTTCGCAGGTTCATCCCGACGGGAGTTCTTTTTGATCTTTTATGCCCCGAACCGCAGAGGCCTTGGAATTTGACGGTATGGAGTTTTTTTTCTCATTGCTTGCCTTCAGTAACTAGGAACAGGGTTTTTACGATTGACATATTAGGGTTTGCGGTTTTTACCAAGGATTCAATAGACAATGCATGGCATGTGCTAAGGATGCAAGGGGCAATGAATGGCATGCTACGTAGTGTCAAGAGATGTGAACAGGGTAATTGCGTGCCATCTGTTGGAAACGGAATTTCAATTCATACATGCGGAAATAAATGGAATTCTTCAATTTGTGTTTTGATGTATCAATCTATAGAGCTTTGCTCCACCGACCACTAGTGCAATAAGTGTTTTGTGCTGGTGGTGCTGGAAAGCCATGAAGTTATTGTCATTGTTGCACCATGGCATCATTTGTGGGAAGTGATCCGTTGAAAGTGGATTTGATAGAGATAATAATTCAGTCGTCATTTACAAGTTCAACTTATGAAAAATGAGATATTGAAGCCCACAAATCATTTTATGGAACAGATCCATCTCCATTATCTTGTTCTTTCTTTTTGCCCTTCTTTGGTCTACACGCTTCTCTAGTGGTCTGCAATGATATCTCCATTTCTTCTTCTCTGTCTTCATGCCAGAGCGCTCTATTGGTGATGCCATCTCCATTATCATTATATGAATTCTTCATCTTCTTCTTTGTTTGTGTGTTATTTTCTGGCATTTGGTTGACTAATTTAAGTTGCATGTGTGCCTCTTATTTATACTGTTTTCACCATGGTCCTCAACATTAATTTCTGATCAAAGCTAGTATATGACAAATAAACCATCATTTTTCTCATGTTATGTTTCTTGCTATTAAGGTACTCTAGATTAATGGCACTATGGCCAAACAGTGGACTTAATGTTAGAATCGGGTAGGGACTCGTATGCAGTTTGAATAGATCTTGTCATATCCATCTCATGAAACATCAATTGTTTGCAGGTACATTTCAGAGGATATCCAACCAACGTATTGGTCCCCTGCGAGAGTAGAGGAGAGATAGTGAGTGTATAAGGATAACGTATTGGTCCACATCGCATTTCAAGGGTTTTCTTGGTGTGTGTATAAGGTGAGTACTGAGAGTAAAAAATTGTAATTTTGAAAATTCTATTTTCTTGATAATTGGCACAATACTCGCGCCAAAGCTATGAACAACCAAGATATAGACCGTAGATTGCCAAATTATTCACATTTCAACAAGACATGGGCTTACCTTTGGTTGTTAAGACAGTGATTGAAGCAAGCTGGTTGTTACCTTTTGTAATGTTGTTTTCCTTATGCAGGAAGAAGAACAATATTTACACACTGCAAGAAAAATGGTAAGTTTTTAATTGGGTTATAAATCATTTCTAGTTGGTAAATAAATTGTTCTAACTAGTTTGTTTTTCCAATGTGCACCAGCGTCCAAATCAGAAAAATAACAACAAGGGTAAGGGTAAGGCTGCTGATCAACCGACGGTCTATACACGTGGACGGGCCAGAGGAGGGCGTTCAATGGCAGTCGTGATCAGGCCGGTCGACGAGGCTAGTCCCCCTCGACGGACCTTCGTGCCCACGCCCACTTGGGTCGATACGCCCCCCACAGAACCGCAGCCTCAACAGGAGGAAGACGAAGGAACGGAGGAGACTCAATCTGAGGGCGAGCCTTTGATCACGGCACGATCATCGGTAGGCCAAGCGTCGACACCGCCAAGCGCCGAAGATGCGGATGACAATTGGGTCATCGATGATCAAGGGAGGAGGCGGATAGAACCGTTAGGAGACTCGTAAGTACAATTTGATGAAAGTGCTTAATTTTTTGTTATTAACTGTATAGGCTAGATTTTCTTATGCTTTTGAGATGTTTTATGTATTTTTTATGTTTAACAAATGCAGCTTCTACAGAGCTACGGTAGTCCTGCGGGACTGGTATCGTATGATCAACAATTTTTGGCGTGGGCCATATACATGCATTACGCAAGCGCCGGAGGAAGATAGGAGAGTATGGTGGCGAGAGTTTGAGGTAAGTGTAAGATCGGTTTGTTAGTGACATTTCTAAAATGTATTGGTAAATTGAGTTAGCTTTTTTTTTTTTTTGCAGCGCAAGTACTATTGGGACAGATCTATGGATAGCGAGGTTAGGAGAATTTTAAACAAGAAGGCCGGCGATCACATGCGAAATGTGATGAACAAGGCGAAAACCACTCAGAGGCAGCCGGCTTGGATGGACGATCAGTCATGGTGGGAAATCCATAGAAAGTGGGCTACTGAGGAGCATAAGCGCGCCAGCGAGAGGAATAAAATTAATCGAACTTCCAGTTCCAGAGAATCTGGGATTGGGACGTATGCCGGCGGCTCCATCACAGTTGCGGAGCACAAAAGGAAGATGGTAAGTATTGTCAGATTGTCAATTTATTCCGTTAATACATTGTATGACTAGTTGGAAGTCCGTTGTGTATGTTAGGCGAAGGTGATGGGAACGCCGCCCAGCTTCTCACAAACATATGAGCGGACCTTCATGAGAAAGGACAAATCATTCGTCAGTGGCACGGCGAAGGCCGTTAAGGTATGTTCGAACTTGATGATTTTATAGCAGATTAGTTGATTGTAATGCATGCCTAGTAACTTTTAAAGTGTGTACGTAGGAAAAATTTGATGAAATGCTTGCATCTACGACGGGTGTCGGGGGTAGTGGCAGCGGCGAGGGTACAGAAGGGACGTCGCCCACGATTGAAATGTCGCAGGCCGAGCAGGAGAAGCTGTGGTGGCAGGCATCTGCAGCAGTGAAGAAAGGGAAGGTGTACGGGTTGGGGTCGTTAGCCCGGGACAGCATGAAGTCGGTAGGCACATCTTCTGCTGGAACGAGTTCAAGGCGCAGCGCAAGAGAGAGTGAGCTGGAAAAAAAAGTGGAAAACCTCGAGAATCTACTTGCAGAGAAAGACGAAAAAATGAAGAAGATGGAGGAGAGACTAGATGCCATAGATGCCAGAGATGAGGCAATGCGCATCATGCAACAACAACTGAGTCTGCTAATGAGACAACAGCAGGGTCAGCATTCGCAGCAAGACGATGATGATGAAGCAGCCGAGCAGACTGGACTTCCACCGGCACCCCCACCCGATGAAGACCATGAAGAGTAGATACATTTGCTGAACATTTTAGATATGTGCGAATGATAATTGTTTAATTAGATACATTTGCTGAACCTTTTTGATATGGGTACTTTTCTTAGATATTTACTTTTTGCTGCTATATTTCGTTTTTCGTTGAATGTTATGACTTATCAGGTAGAACTGAACAAAAAACAAAAAAAACATATTAATCGTTCGAACAGGTTTAGCGACGCTACGATATACTGTCGTCGCTATTCTGGACGATTTAGCGACGAAAAGTTGCCTTTGTCGCTAAATAGCGACGAATCGGCGACTACCTTGTCGCTAAAAGTGGCCGAGAGCTACCTTTTTGCATTCGGGACGTCATTAGCGACGGGGGATAAAGTTATCGCTAATTGGTGACGGCAGTAGACATTGTTGTCGCTAAATACGATTTAGCGACGCAAAGTTTCCTTTGTCGCGAAATAGCGACGAATCGGCGACTACCTTGTCGCTAAAAGTGGCCGAGAGCTACCATTTTGCATTCGGGACGTCATTAGCGACGGGGGATAAAGTTATCGCTAATTGGTGACGGCAGTAGACATTATTGTCGCTAAATACGATTTAGCGACGAAAAGTTTCCTTTGTCGCGAAATAGCGACGAATCGGCGACTACCTTGTCGCTAAAAGTGGCCGAGAGCTACCATTTTGCATTCGGGACGTCATTAGCGACGGGGGATAAAGTTATCGCTAATTGGTGACGGCCGTAGACATTGTTGTCGCTAAATATGCGAGACTGAGTGCATTCTGGATTTTTGCGACGATATTTTTCTTGTAGTCGCTTAAATATTAGCGACGCCTGGTGTAGTGCGTCGCTAAATGGCGACTAATGGCGTGTCTAGTCGCTAAGTTGCGATATCTGAGTTTTGCGACAGATGCGTTAGCGACGAGACAGTTTGTCGCTAATTTGCGACGATCATACTCTTGTAGTCGCTAAAATATTAGCGACGCCAGGTGTAGTTTGTCGCTAAATGGCGACTAATGGTGTGTCTAGTCGCCAAGTTGCTATATCTGAGTTTTGCGACAGATGTTTTAGCGACGACACAGTTTGTCGCCAATTTACGACGATCATACTCTTGTAGTCGCTAAAAAATTAGCGACGCCAGGGGTAGTTCGTCGCTAAATGGCGACTAATGGTATATGTAGTCGCTAAATTGTGATATCTGAGTTTTGCGACAGATGTTTTAGCGACGACATATTTTGTCGCTACTTAGCGACGAATTGCCATATATTTCGTCGCTAATTTAGCGACATGGTTTTTCGCAACGAAATTTGGTTCGTCGCAAAGGTCGTCGCTAAAAAATTATAGCGACGAAAATTTGCGGTAATTCGTCGCTAATTATCGTCGCTAAAATGCAGTTTTTTTGTAGTGCGCGTGCCACGTGACAAACCCGTGCCCCCTAACATGCCATGTCGTAAACACAGAGGTAAAAATGAAGTCACGTGGCGTGGCGAGCACCAAAACAAACATTCGCTCAGTCACGACCTTAACTATATATAGACAATTGAATAGATACGACAGTATTCTAACGGAATGCAAACATGGTGCGCATGCGCAAGACTCGTCTCTTCAACATCACTTGAAGTTGCACAAAGAAAAAGCGAAAAGTGGGGTACTTGTGGTCCTTATCGAACGGCGACGACGCGCACCACTTTGCTATCGGTATCGAAGCAAACAAGGTCTACACGATCGCCATTCTAATCAAAATATATTAAACTCGATATGCTGAAAACGTAAGGACAAGTCATGAACGATGGATTGATGTGGCTATGGAAATCTTTCTATGACGAGGTCGAGTGGTAAAGAGAGGGAAGTAGGGACAGACAAGGGCCTAAAACATGTGTATATGCTCTCTATTGCTTTTTGTGGTCCTCATGTCATTCTTGTGTGTGTGTAAATAAATCTATAATTGCCTTTCAAAGAACAATTCCCACTTAGTGTGTGATGAATTTTGAGTCATATTTGTTGCTATTGTACTTTAACATCCCTCTCACATGCAAGCCGGATTAATAAAATAAGCTGGGGTGGAACTTGTCTCCAATACCGTGTTAGAGAGTTCAACTTATAAATAAGCAATGTGAGATTGCTTTGATATTTATTAGGCATATCGCCATTGAAAGGACAATGAGCCAATATTTGAGTTTGTTAGAAAATGATGCTTGTCATTGTGAGGAACGACGATCTATTAGTTGACTTAAGAGGTATTTTGATAGTTAATTTATAACGCATATTATCTTCAAACATATAAGTACCAGCATTAAAAATATCCGTAAACTTCGAAAAAATTACCATTCTACAGATGTCAATTCAGTCCTAAACTTTTTCAAATTTGTCAATATGATTCTAAACCTTTGCGCGAAATCCTAATGTAATTCTTCCCACCAATTGCCGCCAAACGCTGTTGATGTGGTGTCTAGTCATCACTGGAGGTTCCTACAATATATTTAGGACTGATTAGGGTAATTATTCCCACAATATTTTCTAACATAGCGATCCGCAAATATGGAGAGATTAAGCTATGGGAGCATTTAGCAGAACATCAAGCTTAGATGACTCTTGCTTGCTTGCCATCTATAAATCGAATTTAACCAAACAAAATTCTCTTATTATAAAATCTTTTTCCCATTCTTAAAAAGAAAACCATCGAAGGGAGCTCACATGAAAACAGTGCGAAGAACACAAAAAAGCCAGTAGAATATACCTTTTCTTTTTCCACCATGAACTTGTAGTGCGTGCACGGTTGTATGTGGCCATGGAAGAGGCTAGGGACATTCTCCGGCTGCTCTCCACTGTCAAAAATGTATTCTCTTTTTTCTTGTTTTGGTGGCAATCAATCGTGCACTTTTTAATCATTGGATCGGCATTAAAGTATGAAAATTGGAATATAATGTCTTTCATCACTCTGACTCGGATGGCTGTGTTATGTTGCTGCTAGACGCAGGCTATGCTTTTGTCGTCTCCCGCAATATGAACAACATTGACCATGGTAGTACTAAGCATGCCCGACTGTCTCCAGAATAAGATATAATGATTGTAGATGCCATCTATTTTGGAAAAAAGATATTTAAATTGTTAAATAAAAAGGATCAAAAATTAAATTAGAAAAGTATTTGAATATCAGATCATCCGCCATTCGTTCCTAGTTTGGTTGTTCCTAGGTACGTGTCCTCTTACTAGTTAACGTATTCGTTTGGTGCAATTTCCACATATGTATGCTTTATATATGCTAGTCACTCGATGCCCATTTTCATAAGGTGAATAGTGAATAACATACAGATCTCTAGTTTCTCTTTCTCAATATTTCATAACATTAGCCAAGTTTTATTTTTCCATGCCCCATTATTTTCATTTTCAAGTGCGAACTCTTGCAATCTCATTATTTAGGCAAAACAACACTAGTAATGCATGAATTTTGGTCTAATGTGCGCAATATTATCCTTAAACTTTTAATTTGTTCAATACGGTCCTAGAACTACTCCTAAATGTTCAATACATCCCCAAACTTTCACGTGGCTTCATTTAGAGATTATTAAGAAATTAATTTGAACAAATTAAAAATTTAGGGACAAGATTGAACATTTAGAATTTTGAACAAATTAAAAATCCCAAGAATGACATTGCACAATGGGCAATGAGAAAAAATTAAGAGATTATCAGTGTCGTTATCCCCATTATTTTACTCTTTAGCTCCATGGGCATTTTCATGTGACTTCACTTGAAACATATCCTATATTACCTGCATATGGAACTTATGTGGTATTCTTTAGATGAAATTCTTCACACAATGGGAAAAATTTTAGATATTATTAGTGTCATTATCTCCATTATTTTACTCTTAAACTCCACGGACATTTTTATGTGACTTCATTTTAAACATGTCCCATATTACCAGCATATGGAACTTATGTGGTATTCTTTTAGATGAAATTCTTCGCACAATGGGCAAAATTTTGGAAATTATTAGTGTCATTATCCCCTTATTTTATTCTTCAACTCCACAGGCATTTTTATGTGATCTCCTTTGAAACATATCCCATAGTACCTGCATATGGAACTTATGCGGTATTCTTTTAGATGAAATTCTTCTCTACCTAACTAACTTTTAGGAAAGAATTTTTAACGATTTCGATGCGGGACTTTTTACTGAACTATTGTCGAGAATTTCAGATTAATTTTCTCGTACAGGACTAAACTCACTTTTTCAATCAAGTCAAATGCTAGCCATCTATATAAACCCGAGCTAAAAAATTTTCATTAGGAATTAATGGTGGGGAGACGGACCGACGGGGTATCCCTCCTTTGATATCACGGAATTTAAAGCACCATAATACTTAGTTTACGTAGCAAAAGACGTTTCCAAATGCGCCAATATCTTAACATGAGCGATAAAGCCTACGACATAAACAATGGGGAAGCCTAAGAATATAATATTACATGCGCATCAAAAGCAATGTCACTTTCATCAACATTAACAATGGTCCTCGTGCTATCCAACAACATTCACGAGATGATAAAGGGTATCCTTGTTCTACCAATCCACATCAAGCACAACTTAGGGTATTGAAGGATGACTGTTTATTGAAAATTATTATCACACTTTTTGGTGTTTCTTTTTTTGATAGGAAGGAAAAAAAGAAGGGGTACATAACTTCAAGATAAATATGCAAATTCAACAAAGCAAGTAAATTTGAAAGATAAATCAACTTGGTTCCGCCTGCAGAGACTCGCTCATTTCACAAAGACGAGTTTGTCATTGTGTCAAAGCACAACTGGCGGCTGATCACCGAATCTCACATCATCATTAGTAATGAGCACACGCAGACATTTTCCTTTTTAGTAGCTATGGCTTTGCCAAAAGATGATGCGCGCCTAGGTTCGGCGTCCGCAGCACCATCACCGTATAAGAAAACAACAACACAAATAGGTTGAATGAGCACAAAAAACACCTTGTAAATCCCAAATCTATAACTAGATTGGAATAAAAGAGCACTCAAAACCATATCTTGCTCTAGATCGGGAGGAAAAAAACCTGCAGTAGAGATAACGGTTGATCACAAAATCACTTTCATATAAGCCGACTGCTAAAGGCAGCAGAAAAGGAGCCTCGAAGACTTGTGGAGCACTCAAATATATAAAGCAAGCACCGGAACTGGAGAGAGCGAGCAGATCCGGAAGAGTTGAGGCGCTTACGCTTCGAAATTTTTGGCTCGTAGGACAAAACTCTCCACTTCCGTGGAGGAAGTCAACCGCATCCTTTGCAAAATCAACGAAGAACTCTCGAAGACAAGGAGATCGAGAGGTAGGAAGAGGGAGAGAGGGAGGGATAGGGATGTGCTTCAGGAAGTGGGCAACGGCTTCAAGGAAAGAGAGAAACCCTAAGCAAGTGGGAGTGTGGGGAGTGGCTGTCGACTTTCCGGTTTTTATATGACAGAAAATCTTTTTTATTAACTGAAAACAAAAACTTAGGGTGCGGGAAAGTGTTTTCCGGGAATTCGTTTTCCACCCATTTGGTTCGTAAAAAATGATAAGTCAACCGAAAACACTTTATGATCAAGAAAAATACTCATTTACCAAATTAGAAAATTCCCTAATCTAAGAAAGTGAAAACACTGCACCACACCGCACCATGAAATTTGTACTAGTTTCTCAGGACAAAGTTCATGAATTGGTGCAAAGTTCTCTCCCTTTCATGAAGCTCGTTGTCCCTAGTGATTTGAGAGTGTGCATCGGCGGCTCTCTCTCTCTCTCTCTCTCTCTCTCTCTCTCTCTCTCTCTCTCTCTCTCTCTCTCTCTCTCTCTCTCTCTCTCTCTCTGGCATTCTCACAGTTGTTCAAGACAACCCCTGAGCATCATCACTATCTACAATCCCCACGACGAATTCCGCCACGACCGTAGCGTTTCATCAATCTAGGTGGCCATCGAAAAATTCAGACCAAACGACGTCGGTCCGTCGCCCCCAACCATCGTGCCAGAGCCACATCAACAAAACCTCACCGGTCCTCGACGTGGTCGTGCCTTGTTGCCGTCATTCAGGGCTTCCTCATCGTGTTCTGGTCGAAGTCGTTAAAACTGCAGGTTGTTTGTGGTGCGGTAAGTATTCTATCGCGGTTTGTTGTCCTGTTCTACGGCCATCGACCTCTATTGCAATCCTTCTGAGTTTGCTGCGATTCCTCTCTTTGAGGCGATTGGGCGGAAGATCTGTATTGAAAAATCATCAAAATGTTTAGAACTATTTCTAAGTTAAATGACACGTGGCTGTTGACGGGTGTACCAGTTCGGTGTTTTACCCTCCGTTTGTCATAAATGTAATAGTTTGTGATTTTTCGTTGTATTAATTCAATTTAACGAAGGGTAAAATTGTCATAAATGTACCAGTTTGGAGTTTTTTGTGGCAAAAAAATTAGTTTGAGGTAGATTTGTCACAAGTGTACCAGTTTGGGATATTTTGTGGTCAAAAAATTAGTTTGAGGTAAATTTGTTATAGGTGTACCGGCTTGAAGTTTTTCGTGGTATTAACCCTAATAATAATAATAATAGTTTTTTTAAAATAGTTGGAAAAGAAAGGGGTTCAGGCTAAAGCCCATACCGGCCCGGACCCAACCGAATAATTTTTTCGGTCCCGGCTTTTTTTCATTTTAGGGACCAAGTCAAAAACGATGAAAAACCAAAATAAGGAAAGGAAAAATATTTAAAAAAAGAAAAGAAAAAAGAAAAGGAGAGATAGGGAGATGTAGGGTGCATTTGGGAGTAGCTTTAGCAAGCTACTTTGGGCACCTAAAGGCCTTTGGGCAAAAATTCGGCGTTGGGGGAATTTTTTTTGAAACTCCATTGAGCCAAAGTTGGCCTTGTGAAGGCCAAAAGCCCAAGGCAGCCCAGGAGGTGCCTTGGCTTTTCGGCATGCTACAATATCGATTTAAGTAGAAAAATTTCTTTCAAAACTACCCTCATCTATTTTTTGATTTTTCGGTTTCGGCCTCGTCTTTCACTGTTCATTGTCTTCTTCTCTGACCTCATTCGGCGTGACTATGAGGGGACGGCGACGGGCCGGAGAGGGGCCGGCGTGGTCGCGCAACCCAGCGACCATCACCTGGGGTCGCACGACTGCCGCAACGGGCCACGCGACCCAGTCGAGGGCCGGCTAAGGTCACACGACCTAGACAGCCCTCGCCGGGAACTCGCACGACCTCAAAGAGGCGACACGTGATTCCGACTAAGGTTTTGAAACCCAGATGACCCTCGAGTGCCGCCGGAGACCCAAATCCGGCGCGCGGTGTCAAATCTGGGTCACCGGCGGCCCTCGCTTGGTTTTCACAATCATCGTCGGGGGTTGGTCAACCCCAGGCGGACCTTGCCAGTGGTTGCTAGGGGCTACCCAAGGTCGATTGGCCTTAGACGACGGCCGCCAGCACCAGATCTAGGTCGTCGGCGGCCGCGATCCAGCAAAGGGTTTCAATTTTTCTTTAATAAAAAATAAAAAAAAGTGATTTGCAAGTATATTTTTTCCAAACGCTATTTTACCTAAATTACTTTGCAATAGACTTTTAAATTACAACTTACCAAATACAATTTGCATTTTGAAAAACTCCTTCATCTTAGGCTCCGTTTGTTTGGCGGAAAATATTCTCCTTTTGGAAAACATTTTCTAGAAAAATGTTTTTCCTGAACATAATTTTCCGGTGTTCGGCGATCAATACGAAAAAGTTTCGGAAACCGGCCGGCGGCGGCGGCGGCCGGCGACCGGCGGCGAGTTCTCTGTTGAATGGAGCAATGCTTGCTTAGTTTTATACTTAAGTGATGCCACTACCTCTTTGTTTTGCTATGTGGTACAGGTGCTAATCACCGGGAGGTTCTTGAGAAGTCAACAAGAAGCAGAACTACGCAAATGGTCTTGCATGTTTGGTGAGGTAGAAGTTCCAGCAGAGGTTATAGCAGATGGTGTTCTGCGTTGCCATGCTCCGGTGCACAAGGCTGGTTTACATCACATGTTCCGATAGGGTGGCATGTAGTGAACTTCGTGAGTTTGAATTCCGTGTGAACAACTCTCAAGATTGCAGCATAGATGAGACTCTTTACAAGCGTTTTGCAAAATTGCTGTGTGCAAACGCCCTGCGTCTCAGGAACAGTAATATTGGGGAAAACTCACAGTTGAGAAGTAAGATCTGCTCGTTGCTTAAGGACGATGATGCTCGTTGGGATCTTGTGTTGGAAAGTACTTCAGATGAGTTTTCTACAGAGAGAGTGAGAGAGGAGTTATTCCAAAAGCTACTCAAGGAGAAGTTATGCGATTGGCTCGTAGAAAAGGCAGCTGAGGGCGGAAAAGGTGCCAGCGTATTGGATGAGGGCAGCCGAGGTGTGCTACATTTTGCGTCAGCTCTCGGCTATGATTGGGCCTTGCAACCAACAAGTATTGCTGGTGTAAGTGTAAATTTTCGGGATGCAAATGGATGGACTGCACTTCACTGGGCAGCATCTTTTGGCAGATAAGCGCTTTTGGAATTTCGTACCTGGTTTTCTGAAGTGCTGTTTTCACCTCTAGAGCTTGCGGCGGCATGTATTAGGTTGCCTTTGATCCTAGAGACTGTCCTATTATTACTTTTCTATTACTGGGGAAATGTTGTCTATACATTGCTTTCACTTCTTTTGTATTGTCCATTTTCTTCAGGATGTAATTCAATTTAGAATCAAAATCACGAACACTCAAATTTACTGTGATATTTTATTTTGTGTTTTGTCTGTGATTTCAGTTGGATAGAAGAGTTACTCTTTTTTGGTAGTTTTGCGTACTCAAGAAAGAATCCCAGTGAAAGCAAAGGTTGCCTGGGCAAGGTTACACCATGTGATTATCTCACTGATTTTTCTCTTTTTTGTTAGACAGAAAACTAGATGCTTCTTTGACTAAATGGGCCCTCAGATCTTCATTCTTTATTTTTGTTTACGTTGCCAATAAACAAGTCTGGACTGAGATGTGGTCCGCCCTCAGTTGTAAACATTCAATAGATTCTGATTTAATTATTAGGGATGGAATTGGTTGACTATCAGTGGTTCACCGCACTATTGATTGTTTTGAGCTGCATAGGGAGGACCTAAAGTTCTTTTCGCGAATAACTTAATCATTTGAACATTCCAGTGAAAAGTTTGACCCTGTTATAGGCACTTGAATGTGTCTGTATCTTGTAATGATCTTGTAGAATGTTTTACGATGATGTTCCTGTAGTTATGCCTATTTTTTTTTTTTTTGAAATAAATACCATTTGATCATTGTGGCGTTAATGATGTCAGAGAGCGGACGGTTGCTTCCCTCATCTCTCTTGGTGCAGCAACTGGAGCATTAACTGATCCAACTCCCGCTCATACAACGGGCAGAACACCTGCAGATTTAGCTTCTGCCAATAGACACAAAGGAATTGCTGGTTATCTTGCTGAATCTGCTTTGAGAACTCACCTTCCATTCCTTAATCTGGACACCGCTGGAGGTGATGCCTCTCATGGTTCTGGAGGAAAAGCAGTACAAACAATTTCAGAAAGAAGTCCCACTCCAATCGGAGAAGGAGACTTGCCGAGCGGCCTTTCACTTAAAGATTCGTTGGCTGCTGTTTGCGACGCCACTCAAGCTGCTGCACGTATTCACCAAGATTTTAGAGTGCAGTCTTTCCAAAGAAAGCAATTGAAAGAGCATGGTGATGATAGACATGGAATTTCAGATGAACATGGTCTTACACTGATTGCAACAAAGATGTAAAAACCAGGACAAGTTGATGAACCTTTGCATGCTGCGGCAATTCGGATACAGAACAAATTTCGTGGATGGAAAGGACGAAAGGAATTTTTAATCACCCGGCAGCGAATTGTCAAAATTCAGGTACATTACATACCTCCCTCGTGGGCGTGTGTGCGGACTTGTGGCTGCACACCTCATTCGTGCCTGCACGCCACCTGGACACAGCAGGCACACTCTTGCTGGTACACAATTTATAATGAGAAGAAATAACCTCTCTTGCATAATGCACTGGGGGATATGATTGAGGCGATTTTGTAGGAATTGTCCGTTCTGTTTTGTCTGTCGTACTGCCTGGTTGCAATGTCCGCATTATGTGCTTTCTTAATTTTTTTTTTCAAATTGCGTCGGGTGTGAGGTCTTTCGAATGCTTCCTTTTGTAGGCGAAATGACTAGAAAATGTTTCTATGATGCAGCTATAAAGCAACAGTAAACTATTCCTTGCATTTTCTTTGCTTCTTCAATGTGATCTTACGACAGTTACCGTTCTGGTCCATGGTTACAGGTTGATTTCGAATTTACACCCAACAATAATGGTGAAGCAACAGAATTTGATGATGATTTGATTGATCCTAAAGAACTATTGGACTACAACACTTTCATGCCTATGGCACCCTAACCCCACAATATCTCTTCCCATCTGTAGAGTTTGCAAATTAACTGGTAAACTAAACCGGCAAAAACTGTATAATGGCTGCATTTAGTGTACAGAAGAATCTAACAATTAGTTCAACTAGCTGCTTCTCTCTTCCCATCTGTAGAGTTTGCAAACTGGTAAACTGGACCGGCAAAAACTGTATAATGACTTCATTTAGCGTATAGATGTATCTAACAATTAATTCAACTAGTTGCTTGTTCACCTAAATCATAGACTTTGCGGATTGAAAGGCATAAAGGTTCTGTGTACATCAATCATCCAGAGGGGCTGGAATTGGAGTTATGAGGCTTACATGGGAAAGTTACTGGTAAATTTTAAACCGGATTTTGGGCATAAGTTTAGATAGTTGAATATACGTCTGATATGATATTTTGTTAATATTTAGTTATTAGTTTGGAAAGTAAATATTCATATTACCGTTTCTTCATAGAACGATGTACAGTTATCTTAATAATATGATAATGATAATTCAAAAAAAAAAAAACCTTCCAAGAAGAAGAGCGAAGGCATAAATCTAGAAAGAGCAATGCAAAACCATGAAAGTGAGGACAAAGCATGTTTGGTCGAGAAACGAAGGCAAACCCAGTAATATTAGGAGCGACTATGAGGGGATCGTCATTTGGCACAATCAATAAACAGTGGTGGATACTGAGGTTTAAAGAAAGGGTTGACCGGAAACCAGACCGAAACACAAGATGCTAGCACTTGCTCGAACCTTGCGGCTTTCGAATCTTGCCTACTGAGCCCCAATCATAACACGGAAAAGCTGTGCAAAAGGTAACACAAAGAAGCAGCCCCCAAGACGTGAACTTTAGCAACGAGTTACATTGGGAGAGGGATACAGTGCTAATCTAGCAGACTAGCGGAACAACATTTGAACATTGAACAAGTTTTAGCTCGATGTAAAATATGCTTTTTTTTCTTTCCTTCAAGATGGTGTCACTTGCAGTGTGTGGAAGACTTGTTACAGCAATAACACATGCAGAATCATCACAAGCCATTTGTTTCTTTCCATGTTGTCATAGGTGTTGCTGCCATCTGAGCAACTCGAAGAACTAACTAGCTGTGGCAAAGAGCAGGATGGCCTGAGCAAATCCGTGATTACAATCATCTGCAAAACTTATAAGTTGAGCACGAACGATGTTTTGAAGTATAGAGACTCAATGTAAACCGATTCCTGTTTCATTCTTGACTCGGACACGGTGTGGTGCAGACCGAAGAGTTTCACTTTCATGGACTCGTAAGGGAAAGTTTGTAGGAGTCTTGGGTTCAAGAAATAACAAGAAAATGTGAAAGGGCTACGTCATTCTCCGAAGTGGACATCCATGCATACAAGGTGAACGTCAATGCAATGGCTTCTGTTGCTTGTTCATCGAGCTTAGAATATTCCGTCACCATTGATGTCTCAGTCGTAGTGCCAACCTCGTGAGAAATTAGCTGTGCGATGTAGTCGAGTGAGTGATCATCTAATCTAAAGAATCAAAAAAGTTCAAACCCAATCTTGTTTCCGCTTGTTGTTATTGAAAACTGAGGATCATAGTAATTTGCGACCGCTTTTTGATGGATGGCCAGTCGGGTCTTGACTCGGACATGGTTCCAATGAGGAGGTTTTAATGACTTGGTGTTGGACAAAGTCGATGTTTCGGAGTTAGAAGAGACCGCAATCAAAATGTTGTAGCTTATGCTTGCAATGTTTCGTCTGACTTATGTTTACCTTCTCCGTTGTCCAATCGTCTCTCGCAAGAGCCATGTCTGCCCTAAGAAATTGATTCTTTCTCCCCAACACAAGTTCGTTTTGGGTCGTCTCTATGTTCCAATTGTGAAGTTCTTTTGGTTTTCGACTCATGAGTAAAGCTGTCTGCTGGTCGAAGATACACTTGCAACAGATGATTTCTACACCATGATTTTTCCTTCTCTGAATTCTTTGGGATCTTATTTGCGACCGGATACTAATCAAGATTTGCGAAATTTGGACACATGCTAATCTCGAGTTTTCCTAAATTAGCCCAAAAAACAAAAGAGCAAAGAAAAGCAGAGGCCTAAGATTTGTCATTCCAAATTAGATGCATATGCGAAATCTTTCTATCCACAACAATTGTAACGTAAATTCACAGAATATATAGCATCTAATTAGCACAGACATTCTAAGCAACAATAGTCAATGGTGATAGTAATTCGGGGAGAGAATTGAGACATAAATATTGTGGCCTTACTGATGTTACTAGGCGTTTCAAATGCTGCAGGAGTGGCGAACTCATCTGGTACGATGATTTGAGTACAAGAACTATATACAAACTATACATGAGCCACGCATAGTGTGAACAATGGTGCGACTCCATTGGAACCAAGAAGAAACCTTGGGGAATGAAAACGAAGCCAATACAGAACCCCTCCTGATTCTCATCTCAAATGGCAACCTGCACAAGTAAGCAACTCGAGAGATTAAGCTAATCCTCGACGGAACATGTAATATGCTAGTTTCGAGCGTATTCAAGACAGCGTATGCTTAACAGAAGTTTCGATAATGGAAAAGAAATTGCTCAAAAAAGTTGAACTGCTTAGGTGACGATATCTGTAGTCTGATGTTAACAGCATTTTCACTAATTAATGCTTTTAGATGCCAAACTTTCTTTAATTCATAAGCTAAGGACAGTATCACATGACAGCACATACAGAACATGGATAGTTGAAGAAACATTACCGTAGTGGACTATGAAAATAGCATCATTAAAAATGAAAGTTTTACCATCCACCTGCAACTTATAGGTGTCTCCATGCAAAAATTTCCAGGGACCTTCCTTCGAGCTTAATCTAATAATGCACAGCACAATTTTGTCAAATCTTATAAGCATTGATTGGCGCATAATGTCTCAACTAGATACAATATGACGCATCAAGAGGAACAAATAGTAGGTGAAACGAGAATAAATGTCGGTTTGATGGGAAGCAACACAACCTCTTGAATAGAACACGAAAGCCGGAGATTGGCAAAAGCAGAGCGGAACATGGATTAGAGATGCTAAATAATGCTGATGCTAACAAATAATGGAGAAAGAATCAAAGCAAAGGGAGAATGCACTCCGCACCCTGCATATCCGGCTAATGTGCACAAGCCCATGAAAAGAGTTAATCCAGACCAGACTCCCAAAAGACCGACAATGGATGGAGCGTAAAGCAAAAACACAGAAGATAATGCACCCATGGCCAATCTGCCCATCATCGGTGTACTTATCAGAAGACATGCTAAATAAATAGTATGAGAACAATGAAGTCAGATCTCAGACATGCAATTTGCTAGGTGAGACTCATTTACCATAGACCAAGCTGCGTATGAGAAGTCCAACACGCTGTAATGGAGACCGTCAAAAATATAAGCCAGAGCATTGATCGGTTGGCTGGCACTTACAAACTACATAGATTGAATTTTTTTTTTTTTGGGGACAAAACATAGATTGAGTTAGAATCAATATAACTGAAAAGAAAAGCTAATTTTAAACAAAAATCCAAGAAGAAAGAAAATTAGGCAGGAAGCGTACCAATAAGCCTGATCCAACAATTTGTAGTACTTGTGCGTCCTTGGTGAACAAAGTTGCTAAAGAATTAAATGTCAACACCAACAACAGAGCTAGGGACACGCTGGTAATTAGTCCTGTCTGGAGAAAACTTACTATAAGCCATGAAACATGAAGGCCTAAAAAGGAAACCAATTCTAGGTTAAGTACAAGGTAGAAACCACAATCCGGTAATCTGTCCAAATATGTTACCTTAATAGCGAAGAATGCAATTTTCTTTACAGTGCTATAGTCACCTTTTGCAAATGAACTTGCAATCATAGCCTAAGAAAGGAACCAGATTTAGCAGATGATTCAATATAATATCTTAGTACGCACATTGTTCAAGTAAAAAGGAAGACGTCAATAAAAGTGGAGATTCATTTCAAAGTTAACAACAGGGAGCTTGAGTAAGATTCAGAAAGAACTACAAATCCAAAGGGATAAATGCTTCAAAAGTCCTAAAACTAGAAGCAAAACTGCAACCAAATCTTAAGTTATGAAAACATACAATTAAGTCCCAACGCTTTCAAAATGTGCAGTCAAGTCTTAAAAGTTATCCAAAAAAGGCGATCAAGTATTTCTGTTAGTTTACAAGTTTAAGAACTTCTAGTGCACTTCCTCCATCCAATTAATCAATTGGATAACATACAAGGTAGATGAGTGAGTCCGGAACATTTTTTCCAGCTTAGAATTGCTCAAAGGGTGAGTTGTTTTTCAGGATAAAGGGAATTTACCATCTTAGAAGTTGCAGCTAGATATTAGGTTAAGTTAAAGGTCCCCAAATTTTTTTTCCTTCCAATCCTTCCCGAAGAAGGGAATCACTTATCCAAAACCAAACTGAAATGTATAATCTGTTTTGGGGAGGCCTATTGAACACCGAGAGGCATTTTTGAATGAACAGAAAAATATGGTATCCACATAAACTAACTTCCCGTAATCGGCATGCATATTTATCAGGAAAGAGACTCATTTATGAATGAGGGAAAACGTGGAAAACTTGGTTAGCATTCCAACTTCAGATAAGACATTGTTGAAGATCACTTACCTGGCCTGCTGCTGCTTGAGCATCAACAAGGAGGGAAACGGATAACCAGATTTGCAAGCATATCTGATGTGCAGCCATGGCTAATGCTCCCTGACGAGCAGCCATAGATGTGCTCAAAGTTATGGTCATCACAGCGGCTATAGTTCTCCCTAGAAGAAAGCCACCTGAGCAAACTGGCTAATTGGTTAGAAGCTTAGAACATCTTTCTTTGATGACTCTTATTAATGACAATGTACTTCTATGATAGAACGAGTACTTATAGAAGCAACAAGGTGATTACGAGGCAAAGCATCAAGGAGTACGTTTTGATCCACACATCAGATGTCTGTGCAATGATTCAGGAGGTAATGATGTTTCTCTTGTAAGACCGTAAGACGATAGTTATCCCAGGAGAAATATCAGAGTCAATGTGAGGATCCACTTACCAGATTTCAGATAGTCGCCAAAATGCAAATTGTGTGCATTAGGAAGTGACAAGACAGTCCTCTTGTTAAGATGCCAAATCATCAAAAAGGCAACAATGTATCTGCAGAAAAAGAGTCTCATCATGGCCATTTACACAATATATGAGTAAGAAGTCTAGACAGTAATAGAAAGAGTTACATACTGAGACAAAACTGTAGAAATGGCAGCACCGGTCACACCGAAGCGGAAATAGTACATGAACAGTGGAAAGAAGAATACAGCAGAAATGTTGCCCAAACCTGTTGATAAGAGTTCCACATCAGTCGGTGAGATGGAAATTCATAAAAGCATAACAAATGAGATTTTGATTGGTTGTCAATAATGAATCATTTCAAGATCTCGCTGATGTGATTTTACATGCTCACACATATTCACATTCTGATCAGTACAGAAAATTCAAAATGTCATAAATGACCTCCTTTATCTTTTTTTCAATTTAATTTCAGACGGTAAACCAAATCCTGGCCTAGAGACAGAACGGGCGTTTTTGTATCCTTGAAGCCACGAAATATGCCCTGAACAGCCAAATACAGGACGACAGCCGGAGCACCGATAGATCTTACTTTGAGAAAGTGTTCCACTGGTACGCACATAGAAGAACCCTGTTCAAAATGTAATAGCTTTTAAATGCCAGCACTAGTCAAAGAGCAAAGACATTGAACACAGAATAGAAGACTCGGGTGCCATTTGGAACCATAGAGCTACTCTGAGTGTCAATGTAAGTATCAATGACCGAGAAAGTTCCACTCACTGATGATATGCCCATCATGTCGAGAAACAATCCCGAGCCGAAGTACAAAGCCAGTGCCTCAAAGACACCAATTCTAGAGCTAATAATGAGGCAGTAGATACTGAAGGCAGCTCCTTTCTTTCATAGGCTCCGTTTTGATGCTGACCACCTGTGCATTGGGAAATTCGAACTGAGTGTGCAACTGAATGTCCAGCAATATCAAAATCTCTTTTCTGGTGAGACGGTACTTACCTGGAGCTGAATTGTTGCCGGCACTCCTTGAAATGTCCTCAGCCACAAATGAAGTTGCGACACTTAGGAGAGGAATACTAAAGACCTTAGACACAATGTTGAAGATTGACATCAAAACGCTCGCTGATGCTAACTCCAGAGGTCCTTTTCGTCAGAACACGAGTGAGATTTTAAGTAATATCAGGTTAAAATCTTTGCTCGGAAATTTATTGATGCAAGTTCAATTCACACGGAAGAGAAAACTGAGAGAAGAAAGGATAATATTACGAAACTGATTTGACAAAATGTATAAGCAGGAAGCAGCTCTGATGTCTAATATAAAGCACAAGGACTAGTGACTATAAGTTTTGAAGATGTAGCTATTATGTAGTGTACCAATTTTCTATGACCAATAAAATCTATCCTGCTGGTAAGATTCCTAAGAGGCACATATTTGAAGAGTGCCAGGCACTAACATGAAACTATGTTTAGCTTAACGGACAAAGCCATCCAAGTAAGAGCAAGGATGTACCAGGTCTACCGATGTAAGCTGTTTCCATCAATTGTGCTAAAGGTTCAATCACTTGTCCAGCAATTGCAGGTAAAGAGAGCATTATCAGCTCAGTCTGGAGATTTTGGGAGTCTTTTGAATGTTGTGTCGACTCACTGCAGGAATCGATGACACAGTGAGTGGAAAATCAGTCATATGAAAAATTCAGGTTATGAAGAATCATATGGCATTACCTGTTTCTCCAAAAATGACACCCAAAGCAAATACAGGGTCAGGTGCTCACCAAATACAGTGAAGTCTGACATGACTTTCTTTTACTCGTATTAAGTTGACATGCCTTTGTGTTTCTGAAATCTACCCCATTGCGACCTAAAATACGGTCAAATCTACCCAATAATTCCAAATTTGGCTTTTTGAATGGGATAACCCTTCATGGCCAGACGAAAAAGAGATGACTTTGTCATGTTAAGGTCACATTAAACACCAGAGCAAGTAGTATTACCATAACCAAAGCAAGTAGTGATTGATACATGTCCAAATATCATGAAATAGAATTAGCACATTGCAAGAAGTGCTTTGGCAACAAAGTGTCGGGTGCATAAACTATTGAAAAGAGGGAACAATTGCATGTAGTGATCAAAAGAAAGAGGTAATAATTTATAGCTACTGAGCCTTACTCATGCAGTGTACTTCCGTTGGTTGACGCCAGGATATCTTCAAGATAAGGATCTGTATGCAATTCAAAATTCAATGCTTGCTGATCACTGATTGACTGGCAATGCCTAGAAACGCCACCGAAGGTCGATACTCTCCTCTTGTTCACCGAGGAATGGCCACCGGTTTGAGAGACTTCCGATCTGTTTAAGAGCAATTCGCAGCTCAAATTCACAAATGACCTTCTTTCCCTTTCCTTACCAGCCACACCCCAGCAAGGTGCATTGGTGAATTGAGCAACTGCCATAACTAGAGGTACAAAGGAGTTGCAGCTTCAGCAAGTAAGAACCACCAAAGGCAGACTCTGTCTGTGAATTAGAGAGAATTACATTACAATATAAACTAACTGGACGCATATCATGCTCTCTAAATTGACATATCAGAGTGACATTGCCAGATATAGACAGAAACTTGCCACTCATTAATGTTTTGGTTTGTCCGATAGAAAATGAAGTTTGAGTAATTAGCCAAAATCAACTGTTCTTATGGAGCTCAATAATGCAAGAAAGCTCCAGAATGTAAATGAAAACAGAAGATCCGAAAAAAGAAGAAAGCTCCGCCACTTGATTGAGCAATGGGGGTCGAGCCTTTAACAATTTCCTCAATCCAAGCAAGCCCCACACAAAATCTTGTCGTTCTTTCCTCATTTTATCCGAAACTGAAAACATAATCAAGAAATAAGAACCGGTGAAGTAACATTCTTGCGCCAAATCACTTTGACTCTTTCTTTGATTATTTTTTGATCTTTTTTTCTCACCACAAACAAATTTCAAAGCTTTGTGATCAACTATCAGCAGAAAATATCAAAGGACAAGTTCTTGAAATGAACGAGAGAGAGAGAGAGAGAGAGAGAGAGAGCAATGAGCGTACCTCCTGTGACTCTGAGCTTTCTTTAACATGCCTCCTGTGCCTTCCAGCTTTCTATTTCGCCTCTTTCTGGACAATCATAACAATCATTTCGCCTCCTGTGCGAAGCAAGTTGCAAGTTAAACGGGTCCGTCCATAATGATGTAGGCGGACCCTGAAGCCAACCCTGCGGCAGACCAAAAGTCAAGTGCAAAGTACAAACGCTTTATAGGACTTCAAGTACAGCGCAAATGGCAATTAGCAGCTTCACAGAATTTTTACCAGAACCAGTCAACAGTGATTCCATGGCGATCACATTCTTGAGAAGCTCAACAAAATTGATCGCGAAAATTCTTTTACCCATTCTTCGAGAAGCAACAACCTGATATCCCTCCCGCCTTCTCAACAATGACAGTAAGAGAAGAGATAAAGATCTGCCTTGCGTGCTCCATGTATCTAACAGTTGCTAAAAAGTTCAGTCTTCTTCAACTCATACGTTGGTACAAGAAACTCCTACTGCACAAATTTCACCAATTGAAATGAGGTGATCACATACATGGTACATAAAGCGATCGCATACATGGTAAAGGATTCTGGTTTCAACATCCGTCCAAGCAGTATAACAAAGGAAATTAGGGCATGTTAAAAAATTGCTCATTCTAACATTCAGTTTGGATGAGAGATACAGCAGTCAACCAAAATCACAAACAATCGTGAATGTAAGTTTGGAAGTAAGCTTCAACATCTAGGTAAGATTGATAAATAATTCTTGATACTTCCACCAGGCTAACAAGGCCTAAAATATGACAGAATTTGATCTTGACAAGCAAAGCTCGAGAAACAAATGAAACTGCCATTTCTATGCCGTCGCATCTCATGATAAATAAAATTAATTCCGATATACCTCTCATTATATACCTTAAGGGCAAAAAATTGAGAAAACAGTGATAAGATCTCTAATTGGGCAAAAAATTGAGAAAACAGTGACAAGATCTCTAATTTCAGCAGCAGCAGCAACAGGTAAAAGCATCCAAACAGGTAAATGGTTTTGACTTCTCTTCCAGTTCCTGTGCAGCCGTTCTAGATCATATATACTGCTTCTGGTGCAACAAAAGTGGAACAAATTTCAGCATGCACCTTTGCTGAAAGGATAAACTCTTTCGGGAATACCCGTGCAGATTGCATGAGAATTGCATAAAGATACTGGTATATATTGGTGGCCAAAGAAGAAATGGCTAGAACATTGACATGAAGAAAATCTCCTCTACCTATCTAGCTAAGCTTGGGTCAAATGTAGTATTCAGTATTTTGGACTTGCGTGTTCAATCAAGCCCATTCTCATGGATAGCGAGTCAAAAGATAGGATCATGCCATATTATCTGATTATGAGTACGTTTTGCATCTTATCAATCATAAGTTGGTCTTGCTGTAGACCTACAACAAATGTCCGATTGAACACTCTTGGTGAAGGTGCAGTCATGCATGACTGTGCGTTAAAAAACAAAGCTGCAGCAGCATACAGTAGATGTTCCCCCCAAAAGACACCACAGAAAATCCTCTCTTGTGTCCGAATAGTTGTTCTAGTGCTTCTGGCTTTTATTTAAAGGTAAATCTATGTACATTGCAGATAACAGATACAATGGCAATACATTTTAGTGTACCTACCTAAGATATGGTATACATCTGCGCCTTACAAGCTCACAGGTGGTCTGATTCGTCAGAACCAGGTAGCTGCAAAGAAAATGATATAAGAGTGGCAATCTCTAATCAATGCTTTAACATATGAAAGAGCATAAACATTAAGATCAAAACTTTTTAAAATCACATAACCCAGACGGTCAATATTTAAAGAAATTCAAAGCAACTGTGACAATTTTCTTACAGTCCAGCTATATTCACTAATTTCTCAAATTAGCCATGGGCATTCTCTCTCTCTCTCTCTCTCTCTCTCTCTCACATTTCCCCATACTGAAGATTAGCACTTCAGCCCCAAACAAAGCAAACCAAACTGTAGTCCACTGGAGCCTGGGTCTACCTAGGTCACCAAGTAAGCTACAAGATAAAAACTGAAAATCCCTTCCTCTAGAATGTCCACTTCTAGGAATTTTTTGTCGCTATATATTCGTGTTCTTTTGTAGAGAAAATAGAGTTCAGGGGAGCAGGTGTTCAATCCCACTGCTGTTGGGAAAAGCAATCTCATGTGGGAGACAACTGGCCTGCTAGCCAAGATAGCAGAAAAAAGGCAGCCCTCTTTGCCTTTCACACTGGAAGTTAGATGTAACACTTGACACCAGAGAGAGCTCTAAAATTCCAATTAAACAGAGAAATAGCCAAACAGACTGAAAGTGTCAAATGACACTCCAAAAGCTGGACACATGCTCAAAGAAGGTTAACTGAATTATTGAAGATGGTCAAAGCGAAGACCCAATTAGAACACACAGAAGGCAGCCGATGACCCAAACAACCAAGTAGAGTAGTGACATTAGGAATGTAGCATGTATGACCTCACATGATTGAATACATGAAAAAGAAGACAACCCATTCTGGGAAATGTATAAGATCACAGTAGAAAAAATTCTGGCAATGTTGAGATAAATGACAAGTCATACCTATGGAAGAGCAACAGGAGGAACAAGAAAATCAAGCAAATTGATAGAAAAATCAACAGCAATATCATGACTGCATCCTTCCACCTGACAATGACATCAAAGTTAGAAATTAGCTGAGTTCCCAATAGAAAAGGATGAAATTGCAATCGAAATTGCACCATGAGAAGCATTTTGATTTCTTTAAACAAACTAAGCATCTCTTCTTTTCTGAGAAAGGCATTATTCGATGGGATCAAAATATATTTCCACCTAGCTGATATCTACTGCAACTTCCTTGACAGAATGAACAATCTGACATAACTTACGAAGCCCTTGATATGTCAGCTGTCAAGTATGTAATGTACAAGATCCCAGTCCAAAGGCATGATGCAGTCTCTTCACAGATATACCACCTGATATAAGAAATTTTAACAACATAGTAGAAGTGCCATTAATTAACGGGAAATTATATCAAGAAATACTACTACATGCGAATGTGGGGATGCATGGTCAACCTAGTAGATCAGATCTCTTGATAGCATAAGTATGAGGGACAAATCAGACAAATAGTGGCAATATATTATAAAGTACCTAGGATAGTCATTTTCATTCCCTAATAACATTTCGGAAACCATTTGTTCCTAATTAAAACATCTTTTGAGACGTTAAAGTTTGCTGGAGACATGTCCTCAACCCAGTATCTGCTCTTTTCTTAGTTCATACTTTACGTGATTTATAAAGAGACAAATTCGGGGCCACAGGAAAAAACATTAAGACATAGAACTGGAAACAAAAGTTTTGAAAAGCATTTTCTCCATGATAAAACACACAGAATACTTGAGCAAATAGCTAGAAGAGACTATCAGTCATATAAACGTAATGGCAAACAATTATTCCATTAAATTAAACATTCAAAATTGGCACAAGCCAAAACATGTGATCTTTGCATTCAAAGAGGAGAATGCGGATTTAGAAGTATCTAAAGAAAGACCGTCCAAACCTATATGGGTATGCTATGTTAAAGTACATATCTCATAAAGCAGGAAGATATAAACTGCACATCACACATAAGGTAGATGGAATTTTAACTTACCAAAATCGACAATGATTGCCCTGCCCGATGCAGGTTCCTAGCCAGACACAATGGTGATCAAACTGAAGAACACACCTATCGCAATCATGACAATGCTTTGCTCGCGGTGGCTGCAAAAACATTAATTGATAACAACACAGTGGAACTAGTATTACTTCATCAACCAATAATGTCAATAAAAGCAGACAACCATCATTTCAGCTCCACCACTTAGTTTCCTCCCAAAATAAATTCTGCATCATTACATGATCCCCCCCACCCAAAAAAAAAAATCAAAAACCAAAGGGTTTTAGGCAGGGTTTTTGGCTTTCAACCAGAATTGATACAGAACAACAATTTAGTTACATCAAGTACAAAATGTAAGAAGTGCACAATCAAAAGTCATAAGCCACAGTTAAACCCAAATAATAGTAGCAATGCAAACATGCCCTAAATGAAGTATTCGAGATTCTAAAGGACATATTCATTAAACCCCTGAGGTAAGTATAATTGGGACTTTCCGATAAGGTGGTTCTCATCTCATAGAAGTATTATGCAAAAGCAAAGTTGAAAAGAAAGCTTTCTCAAAGTTTATTAGCCAAAAGCATTGTTATTCTCATTCCACCCAGTATCTTAAGGTTCAACATAAGGTACGACACATCCAATTGGAATAATCAGGGTATCAGCCTTGCAAAAAGGTGAATTAGCAAAGATTTACCATTCATCTGCATAATCATCCCATCTAACAAACTATGGCGTTACTAGGTTGACTTGCATGCAGCATGACAACATACAAGTACATCTGTTCGTATGTGCTATTACTTTAAAACCGAAATGGTATGCATGTGATGCTCATAGATATTGGAAGTTCAATGTACTCAACATCAGAAAAAAAAATCCATATACTCTCCAGAAGGTGTATGCTGACACAAAGCATCCAGAGCACAGAAAAGCGCTTTAGTTTCACCAACATACTCAACATGCTTTAAATCTCATGCATCCGGAAAGATAAGCTTTTGACAAATCTCTTACCTGCTCAACATTACAGTAGGAACAAGTAAATGTTCTGCAAGACAAAGAAACAATGAGTCAAGCTTGTTCTTGCCAAAAAAATTACCAGCATTGAAGTTTATGTTTTTTTCTGCACATACACCCATGAAATGCAACACAATACTGAAGACATCATTTGATAAATCTCTCCACTAATGTGGCAAGAAAATTTTTCCCTTGTTATTTTTTAAAGAAAATTTGGTCAAGTATCTCATGACTGGACAGACAGGAAACATAGATTACTTTATATGCAACTGTTGTAACTCAAGCAACCAATGAAAGAATAGAGTCCACTTATATCCGCTATCAAGTTAAACAGATATACAACTTGCTATAACTTGGAGGGAATAGGGATGATACATGCCTCCTACAACTCAATCATTTCTTCTCTTAATCTTTAATGCCCCAGCCACAATGGTTATACAGAGTAAGAAACGGCAATGCTGAAGTATGAATGTGGATAAAACTCAATCCCAGAGACAAAAAGTAAAAACCAAGAGACTACCACGTGCATACAAGGATTGAAATAACCAATAGATAACAGAATGGATACCAATTTGAAACACAGAAACGAGGACCTTGCGGATGATAACACTTTTATCAAAAGAATCAAAGAAGCTGCAATTGATGATACCCTACCTTATAGACGTTCCGGGAGTATACAAGCCCATCACCATCTTTGACCAAGATGTGGAATTACTTCCTAACAAATTTCTTGCTGACTGATTACCATCCGAAGAAACTACAAAGCCCCCATTTTTGCTGGAAGCAGTTTGTCTTTGCTTAAACATTTACGTGAAAGTACAAAGGGAAACATATTAAACATGAAGTCACAATTGTGATCATCAAGGAAAGAAACAATGGATTAATACTCACTTTGAAGCGATTTGTGAACATGGCATTTGCTTCATTGACAACTCTCATCACGTCAAGGACATATCTAGAAGCATAAAAATATTGAAAGAATCAAGCATATCTATCAGTGGATAGTCAATATTGCATTTATTTATTACCCTGGAGAAGTACAAGCTGTCACGAAGTACTGAATCAAAGTCGCCACAAAGAGCAGTAGATATAAAGCAATGTACCTGGAGAACACATGAGCATAAGATAAGGCGAAAAGAAAAGGTTACAAAACTACTAAAAAGCTTCCATGAGCCGTAGGAAATCAACTAACCCCGCTACCAAAGACGATCAGGTAACTGAATTCCGTGCTCTATATAGCCCATCATGGTGAAGAACATATTGACTCTCAAGAAAAGAAGATTTTCCTTTTCAATTCCATTTTTCCCTAGATATTCGATAGTGGTGCTCAACCCTAGTAATAAGCTTCGGTGTCCTTTCTTAGTTATTTCATCGAAGCTAGAGATGCAATCCCGTCCGCTAGATACTCAAAAGGGTTTACACCTAAGTTCTATTTGAAGAGGGCACTATATAGACAATGGCATAAAAAGATCATCGCTTGAAAATCCCAAAGAACCCAGCCGATGCAGGGCTTGAAAACCTCGATGATTTTTAACTGCGATCAAATTAACCAAAACGTGCTACTGCTTCCACCACGACATTGCACGGACAAAAGCTAGTTCCTTAGCTAATCCACGAGCAAAATTGACGTACCAGGACTGCTTCTGCGCTTTCTCTATCAAATCCCCATCAAACAGAAAGAGAACGCCCGCGTAGACAAGGTGCAGCACCACCAGCGCCACTTTCAACAACAACGACGACCTCCGAGCTGAAAAATGCCATCACCTTGCCAGAGTCAGTTTCAGCAAGAAAGGATACTAAGAATACACGGATTCACATCCCAGCGGTTTCCGCGAGAAATCAGAACAACTACTTCGACGCCGTGCTCAAGCTCGCCAAAGCAAATGCAAGCATCGCGAGGCAGGGATCGGCGAGTACCGGGATCGGCGAGGCAGGGGAACCAGCAATATCACCGCTCGCACGCTTGGTCGCACGCGCCTCGGAGGGGGCAGTAGAAATCCACCATCGAGAGGCCGGGGCCTGCGCGGTGCGGTCGAGCTCGCCGGCCGAACCGTCCCGGAAAGCGCGCTTCTCGCCGGAGCTGCCGGGAGAAGATCGCCGCATAGAGGTGGCGAAGGACGCCGAAGAGATTCAGGGAAGTCGGTCTGGACGACTGTAGAAGAAGTCTTCGCAGCAAGAAAGAGAGGAGCATTGTCTTCTTCTTTTTTCTTTTTTTTTGGCTTTTCTCTCTTTTCTATATATAAATTCCTTTTTTTAAAAGTAAAAACAAATGATTAGATGCTTTAAATGCACATATTAAACACGACTATTTACTATTTAGTGAGATTTACCAGGAGGTAATCTATGAATTAATTTAAATAACTTGCCAAAAAAAGAAGACTTTAAAGTATTTTCCGCCCTTTTCCTTTTTTGTCACTCAAATTAAAATTGAATTTATTGAGTTCCGATGCATAAAAGACACAAAAAAGGACAGATTTCATCTTCTTCTTTTTTGTTTGAATATGGCCGTGTAAGGACTAACGGAGATTGTTGAAACTGACTCGATATTTCTACCCAGCTTAATTACCATTCTATTTAATTCTAAAAAAAAACATACTAAAAATGTAAATGAACACAATTTGACTGCTCATCACGCGAGCAATCGATTCGATCCCTCGATATTTGTAATGACCGAGAAACCTTAAAGGTTTAAGGAAATATTATGGTAT
This sequence comes from Syzygium jambos, assembly GCA_031216235.1. Classification (NCBI taxonomy): domain Eukaryota; kingdom Viridiplantae; phylum Streptophyta; class Magnoliopsida; order Myrtales; family Myrtaceae; genus Syzygium; species Syzygium jambos. The sequence continues at coordinate 519 of JASUUC010000026.1, read as the reverse complement.
ATAAAACGATATTCATTAGTAATTAGAAAGCATTTATAATTCGGATGTCTCCTTCCTCTGGCCTTTTTTATTTGTTAAAAATAAGACGCATTTTACTCCAATTGAATGGACGCAAAGATTTCGACCAAAAAAAAATTGACCCAAAGATCTTTCATTGCTGTCCACATGGACCAGAAAATGCAATGACCGGACGGTACGAGTAGGACAAGTGACAACAAACACCTATCCCATACCGACAGGTCCAAGCACTAATCCGATAGCATCTACCCCCCCTTTAACCCCCTTTAACGAAGCTTCCACTTGGTCAGAATTGAACGTCAACCCGCTCAACTAACAAATCCCGACCAAACCCACCCGCCATCTACTGTCGAGAAAATATTAAGTGGGCCGGCCACTCCACATCACCATGCGCCAGCCCAGTCAGGAAGCGACACGTGGAGCGTGGAGACACATCCCACTTTTTTTTTCTGAGTTAAAGTTTTGCCACCCCTCTCTCTCTTCATTAATTGTCGTCACCGA
>JASUUC010000025.1:0-166007 GCA_031216235.1 Syzygium jambos | reverse complement strand
TGGTGGTCAAGATAGTCCCTCCTCCCCCTTCCAGGAAACCTTTTAAATTCTTCAATTTCTGGATATCTCACCCCTCCTTTATGGAGATTGTTTCACAGGTATGGTCCACTCCTTTGACGGGATCGCATATGTACATTGTGTGCAGCAAACTTAAGCTTCTTAAAGCGCGCCTAAAGCTCCTCAACAGAAACTCCTTCTCGGATATCTCTAACCGTACGGAGCAAGCCAGGTCAGCACTTTTTGTGACTCAAAATGCACTAGAAGAAGATCCTTTCAACCAATTGCTAGCCGATAGAGAGACGGACCAAATCCGGACTTTCTCAGCACTTAGGCTTCAGGAGGAGTCTTTCTTCAGACAGAAGTCCAGGATCCGCTGGCTTAAGGAAGGAGACCACAATACTAGATTCTTCCATCACTTCGTTAACAAAAGAAGAATGCAGAACCGTATTCTTTCGGTCTTGGATGATCATGATGCTCTTGTGACGGATCCGGCTATGATTCAAACCCACATCGTCGATTTTTTTCAGAATCTCCTTAATGGGCCCTCTAACTCTAACAGGCCCTCGATTGCTGATATCTCTGAATTTACTAACCGCTCTTTGGACTTGGACCAACAGACCCTCTTATCTGCTCCGGTCTCGGATGGTGAAATACAGAGGACTCTCTTCAGCTTGTCTAAAGGGAAGGCACCTGGCCCTGATGGTTTTAATGTGGACTTCTTCATAGCCTGTTGGGATACTATAGGTCCCTCGATTACCATTGCTATAAAGAACTTTTTCTATTCGGGGAGGCTACTCAAAGAGTTGAATGCTACTATTCTGGCACTCGTTCCGAAAGTTCCTAATGCTACGGCGATGACTGATTTTCGGCCGATAGCCTGCTGCAACACTTTGTACAAATGTATATCGAAAATTTTAGCAAATCGTATTGCCCTAGTGCTTCCCTCTATCATCAGTCAATCTCAAATGGCTTTTGTTCAAGGAAGAAGAATTAGTGACAACATCTTGCTTGCTCAGGAGCTTTTTGCAGGTTTTCACCACGAGCCGTATCTTCCCAAATGTGCCATTAAGGTGGACTTCCAAAAAGCTTATGACTCGGTCGACTGGATCTTTCTTGAGAGGGTACTCCTTGCTTTTCATTTCCCGACCAGCTTTGTTAAGCTGATCATGGAATGTGTGTCCTCAGCAAGATTCTCGGTATCTATCAATGGTGAGCTACATGGCTTCTTTCCGAGCTCGAGGGGAGTTAGACAGGGGGACCCTATATCCCCTTACCTATTTACTATCGTCATGGAAGTCCTCTCCGGAATAATCCAAGCTAAATCAAATAGGCCGGATTTCAAGTTCTTCTGGCGATGCAAGGAGACTCGGTTATCACATTTGTTCTTCGCGGATGATGTCCTTTTATTCTCTGAAGCAAATGGGTGTACTATCCAACTGATCAAGGATGCTCTTGATCTTTTCTCTGGTTGGTCAGGGCTTAGACCGAATGCAAACAAAAGTAGTATATTCATATCCGGAGGGTCTCCTGAACTTCAAAACCAGATTTGTGCTTGCCTTGGTTTCCAACGTGGATTTCTCCCGTTTCGATACTTAGGGGTCCCAGTTATCTCCTCCAGGTTAGCCAAAGAGGATTGTAAGGTTTTGGTGGACTCGATTACTGCAAGGGCTAGATCTTGGTCCCAGCGTTTTCTATCTTATGGAGGCCGTCTTCAACTCATCAAATCTGTCTTGCATTCTATGCAAGTATACTGGGCCAGCATATTCACCCTCCCCAAGTCTGTCCTTCACGACATTGAGACTGTTTTAAGACAATTCCTATGGAAAGGCCCAGACCTTGGAGTAGGTGGTGCAAAGGTCTCTTGGGCGGATGTGTGCCTACCCAAGGAAGAGGGTGGACTCGGGATTCGCAGGCTGGAAGACTATAATACAGCTCTAATACTAAAACATATTTGGACTCTTTTCACTGATAAGGAATCCCTCTGGTGCAAGTGGATCCACTCTAATTTTCTGAAGAGATCCAATTTTTGGATTGCCTCGAAACCCACATTCTGTTCGTGGGCATGGAAGAAGATCCTTGACCTCCGGTCCTCTTTCTCAAATCTTTTTAGATGGAAAATTAGAGATGGTCGTGGGACTTCATTTTGGTTTGATTGGTGGCATGAGAGAGGTCCGCTCTTCAAGATCTTTAGCGACATGGATATTTACCGATCGCGCATTCCTCGGCATACCTCTGTTCGGAGCTTTTTTGACTCAATATGGCAAACTTCCGCAACATTGGACTCCTTCCTAAGTTGGGCGGAACCAGCCCCTGTTTTTATTGATTCTCCGGACTTATATTCTTGGACGGCTCATCCCTCTGCAGTTTTTTCGGTCGCCTCGGCTTGGGACCATATCAGACCCAAAGGCCGGCCCTCACCATGGCATTCCTTTGTCTGGGATCGGGATATGGCCCCTCGGCATGCGTTTCTTTTATGGCTAATCTCCCGCCGCCGCTTACCTACCCAAGCCCTGTTGCTCCAGTATCATAGGATTACTGATGGTTCTTGTGCGTTCTGTCGCTGCTGCCCAGATTCTATCGATCACCTATTCTTCTCTTGCCCTCAAACGGCCAGAATTGCATCGATTTGGGCTTCAAAGTGTGGTCTGCAGTGGACGAACCAGCCATGGAGTGTCTTCATTGGATGGGCTACGCAACAGTTTGGTGGCTCTTCTTTCTCTCAGCGTATCTCACGTTTCTCGCTTGGAGCCCTCTGTCATCTTATTTGGATGGAAAGAAACAATATACTCTTCAGAGAGAAGGTTTTCTTTGCACCGGGGTTTGTTAAACATCTTGTCAAGGTGGTCAAGGACAAAATTATCTCTATTGGTGAAGTGCCGGACACTCCTCAAAATAGAAGAATGCAAGCAAACTGGGGACTTTCCCCGTTCAACCGTGTGACCACTTCTTTGGATTAGTAGCCTAGGTTTGGTCTGGGCTTGGGTTTTGGCCGCTATTTGGCCTCCTCCTTTTGGTTCTCTTTGCTCCTTGTTGTCTGTTTTGTTTTTGCTTTAGTTTGTATAGTTGTTCTTGGCTCTGGTTAGGCTTTTGCCTTAGCCCTGATAGGCTGATTCTCTTTTAGTCGTATCACCTTCAACCCTTATGGACATTCTGTGTCCCTTATGGGTCGAGGTTTTGTGTGCGACTCTTCTTGTACCCGTCAGCATTGAAAAGCAATACATTATTACTGTATCAAAAAAAAAATAACACACTAAAGGTTTCCTTCGTTATTTTAAGAAGATGATCAGCATTAATATTGTGGAACAAGAATATTTTCCTTGTGATTATATTCGGACCATTGTAAAGTAGACTCGTCCATTATTCCTTCGTGATGCAATATATATTCTCAGGTAATTCTTTTATTGCATCAAAAAGTTGCTCAATTTCTTCCATTACCTTTTTCCTACATTGGTATCAAAGCCTACATTATGATCTATGTCTTGTTTTTCTATCAAGTTTTCGCTTGTTGTTTAATAAGGAGATCATTAGGAAATCATTTTTCAAATCTAGTGCATGTTTAATGCATTGAAATTGCCGTATGGATGATCAATGCGAAAGACGCATCTCGAGGTTGTCGACGATCGTTTTGTTTGGCTTTTTCTCGAAACATTTTTTTCCTGTGAAAATTGATTTTGATCACATAAGGTGATAGATCTCTTCAAGACGAGCAAAGCAGTGGGTAGCACGCCTCCGAGGGACGCCACACGGGCGACTACAAGCCGCTGACGTTGTCTGCCACGCGTTGCCACGTGCTGGAATTGCATACATGAGTGCTCGGCTTGTGCAGCTAAGGGTTAGGATAGCTCAACACGTGCAGCGCACGCACAAATCGTCTAGGTCTAATGTCATTAACAACGTCAGCCACCCGGATTGAGAACCCAATAAAGGACCCAACCTAGAAACTCAACCCAAGGACTGGTCAACCAATCGGATCGGCATAAGAGCCAGTTTGTACCGTGAAGCGTGCGCCACACATGCCGCGGTGGCGTATAAGAGCTTTAATTGGAGTGTGGTTGGTACCTTCGTGTTTGTATTGAAATTATCTACATTGTGGTCAAGTTAATTTACATGTTTAAAGCCTTTAAAGGTATAAAAATAATACTCGTATTTTTGGGGTATTATTGCATTTGTTTGTTCTATTTTTATCTGTATTTCCTTATGGTTTTGGAAATACAAAAGCTAGCTTACATGTAAATGATCACATATAGATTGTGTAGAGCACGGTTCATTGATAGTATGTATAAAGCTTAATGTGCTTGCAATTTCACTTTCGAGCAAACTCAACTAATGGCCGAAGATCATTTTTCTGTTTACTTTTTGTATTCCGCATTTGATCATAGCTGATGCATGAATTATTTGTACTTTGGTTCACATCACATTGTGTCCTACGATTATATGTTAGAATGTGATCATTGCATGATATCATTTAATCAATTTTTCTAGTGTGAGTTCATAGGTTAGTGGAATTCGAAGGAATTCTCACCTAAAACTTAAATTTTGCACAAATTAATACAAAATTAATGATAATAGACAATTGTAACGCAGAAGCTAATTGGGAGCATAGTGAACTTTTGTTTTAGTGTCTTTTATTGAATTATCATTAATTTAGTTTGTGTTTGCTGCAAAATAAATATGTGTATTTAATTAGAAAATGTGCTAGTATACATTCTATGTTTATTGTGCTAATGTATAGTTGTCATTGATTGTAGCCTTGGCATCTAAGACCATTGTGGCGGACCTTAACAAAGGTGAAAAACTGAACGATGACAATTTTGATATATAGCATCAAAAGGTTTAGTACATCCTTGAAGAGAAGAGGTTTTGGAGACCCTCAACCCCACTATGGTTGAACCTACGTATGGAACTTATGCTCAGCACAGAAGAGATCATGAAGCTTATTAAGTTTGGAAAAGGGAAAATAGTATTGCTTGCATCACTAAGGATTCATTGATTAAACAAATCAAACAACTGGCACCAAATCGAGAATCAAATGGTGTCGAGATCAGCCTTTGATTACCCATGCAATTCAATTACTCCCAAACCTCCTCTTAATTAGCTGAGGATTCATTGACTAAGATTAGTGGTAATTAACCCCCACTTGATTTCACATAGCAGTAAGCTAACTCACTACTCACTAATTAGTTCTAGTCATTCCCACTAATCTACCCATCGATTAACATGCGTCGCAGGCCTAATCATACATCTAAAAATCACATGCAAAGCTCAATTAAGCATGTAATTAGGCTAATTGGCCTTAGGAAGCAATCAATCAATTAGTGAGCCACAATGGATCACTTGTTCAATTTTGGACGGATTATGATCACTTATGCATTGATTCAATTAAGTGTCTTAATGACTTTCCCGTTGAATGATTTGGGCATCATTTGAAAGCTTAAGATGTGTACTTTAATGTTCATTCAGATCACTTGACCCGACTAGGACTCAATTGACCCGAAATTGACCAGATTGACCCGTTTCTCAGACATTGAACTCATTTCCAACCCGATTTTGAAAAATACAGGAAAAATAACAAACTAAGTCAAAACCGCGTGAAATTTACAGGCAGTTAGCTCAACTGTCTTCTTTGACTTTTGTTCTTTGACCTTTTGCCAAAAAAACCCTTGAACTATGTCGAATTTGCAAGTTTCTTCTAGGGACTCAATTGCAAACAGTTTTGTAGGCTGAATTGACATTGTCTGGTATATTGCACTTAAGGACCTCTAAACCTTGCTGAAATGACCTCAAAATTTTTGGTCTAGCAATTAAGACTCTAAAAAATAACTTTTCAATTTTGAATTTTTGCAAAAAGACTCCAACTATTGTATATTTGCAAAACAAATTGGAGAAAACTGAAACAGGATTTTATCGTTAAGAGCAAAAACCTTTCGCTACTTTGCGGATGCGAGTTTATTGATCAAACGAAGTCAGATTTTCACAGAGTTATACCATTGCAAAGCTCTTGATCTGAACTTATAGTGATATCTCACAAGCTTTTTTGAAATTCTAATAAGAAAATTATAAGAATCCTTGAACACAAAGAGGTGGAAACCATTTCGAATTTTCCAGATTTTAACATTCATCATCAAAGTTGCAATCAAGCATTCTCATGCATCTTCAAGCTTGTTTTCACCTCTATGAACACATTCAAGCTACTTTGAACATCGTTCAACAACATTGAACATTGATCGTGCAAAATCACCTAAAGCATTCATCTAGACATGCTTTGATCATCCTCAAATCATCTTCTAAACAACATGCGATCATTATACGATCAATCTTCAAACAATCAATCATCAAAACACGCTTGATCATCTAGCTTAAGGTTCGGCCGAAACTATACTAGGAGGAGACTCAACAGACAACTTAAATCATCAACTCAAATTAGCTTTGATTCTACTAAAACTAGCTTAAACCTACAATTTTTAAACTAGATTAACTTGTAATTGGCAAAATCAACTTCGAACATCAACAATTAAGATTTTGGCCACATAAGGAATCTAAACTAGAATTTCCTAAGCATGCAATGAATTAGCAATTTTATTGAACAAACCTAAGCTCTAAACGATTTCAATTCAATCCTATCACATCCTAGCCTCCATTGATCATAGATAGAAGGAGTACTTCGATGAATCAACTTTGCTTCATCAGATGATCATCTAGGACGATCAAAGAAAGTAGAGGAGCTCCTACCTTTGATATGAGCAAGCCAATGAGCACTAAGAGAAACCGAGCTAATCGGTGAAGCTCCGGCCAAGGCTAACTCAAGGACACCTAGAGGAATGGCATTGCAAGCTTTGGCCGGCAAGGGATGATCGACGGACAGTCAAAATGAGCAGAATTCTGCGAGATGCAAGCTCCAACGTGGAGCACGTGATCTTGCAGAGAGAGAGAGAGAGAGCCTATAATTTGCCAAATGAAGTGTGAATAATGAGCTCCAGCTTGTGAGAGGAGTGAGAAAATGCAATTTATATTCTCTTTTTTTTGGGAAATTTGTATTCCCTTTGAATATAGACCCTTAGATCATTGTTTTCTTAATGACTAAGTTATGCACCCCATTGGCTGAAATTAAATCACAAGGATTGATGACTCGTCACAATGAATGGCCAAGATCAATAGGTGAATGAATGGTTGAGATTGGGGTTCACAAGGATAGGTGACATGGCATAAAGGCATTTTTTGTAATTTCACCAAGGGCATTTTGGTAATTTTTTGTGTGAGGAGAGAGAAAAAACCGGCCATGGGCTAGCCTTGGTCGCACACCCTCTTAGGTAGACCGGTTTGACCATTCTAATTGGATTTCCAACTGGGCGCAACCGGATGCAATCGGGTTTGTCCGGGTTGACCGAGTTGACCCATGGTCATCCAATTGTTCAATTTTGCCATTAATATCATAATATTACTCAATTGGGCCAAATTGAGGATTGGCATAATGATTCAGGTCAAATTGGATGCAATCGGGTCGACCCAGCTCGAACAAGGTTAGCTTGGTTCAACCGGATCAACTCGTGGCACTATAAGTAAGGTCATGATGTATATAATTAAGGTTCGATTTGTTATGATTTTGTCAAAATTTATTGGACTCAAATTTAGATAATTGGCATTACTCATGAAGAATTGATTGAGACCCCTAATTTGCACTCAAAATAGGGCAAATTCATCCCAAACTTAAAATCAAAAAATTGACTTAACAATTGAATGTATTACGACCCTCATATCAAATTTCGTGAAGAAAAATTTTCTTAAAAAATGGCTAGAAATTAGTTAATTTTGAATTTGGCCAATAGGAATTGAAATTTTCGGTATGGCCAAAAAGTCAATTCTCGAACAATTTTTGTAAAATTGATGAATTCAAAGTTCAATTAAGCATAAAAGGAGTTGATTTGATGATTTTCAAATTTTTGAAAAAAATTGACCAAATGTTGACTTTAGTGGTTGACCAAAAAGTCAACTCTTAAGACCTCTTTGGATTATTGATGAAATCAATGTTTTGGCGTAGACAAAACACAGTGGAACTGAATTTAACTTGACAAACACTAAGATGATTTTTTTTCCCGAGAAACGATCCTTGTTGTGATTAAAGGTTTGTACAACTCGTCAAGCAAAAATCAGGTATCAACAAGTCTAAAGACGACTTAATTTGTAATAGTTATCAAAGGTTTCAAGGGTTGCACTAGTGGATTTTGTAGCCGTTTTATTGGATTGTTAGAGTTAGGATATTGGAGTAGGCCAAGTGTGAAGGTTGAACCCCTATAAATTGCCTTCCAAAATCTTATATCCCTTACTCGCTATCTAACACAAACAATTAAATTTTTCATAAAGCATATTTGTCTTATGCTTCTTATATGTACTTGCTAACAAGATAGAGGGGCTGACTAGGTGATTTGACAAAAACTTAACTAACATTTGTGGAATTATAGGTTTCAAGTTAAAAATAATAGAAGGAAGATGATATAACAAGGTTCGGCGATAATATCTAGTGTAGTGCGCTTTTAATAAACAGTTAAAGAAATAAGTAGAGCCTATGTCAAAAAATTTATAGAGCATATGTCAAAAGAAATCCACCAAAGACCAAATAACCAAAAAAACATTTTGGTGATACTTGTCAGATTTTGGAAAATAGCCTAAAGTAACCAAAAAAATGGATTTTTAGCATTCGAAAACACCTCAAACGCGTTTGGCATTTGGCCCATAATATTCGGCTCGGAATGAGCTTTCCGAAAAGTGCTTACGGGCCCCGTGAGTCCATCCGGATCAAAAGCTGTGCTCGTAAACGCGGGAATTTCGAGGTTTTGCGAGAAACGCTTGTTTTTGCTCACTTGTTCGTTCCCGAGCAATATCCCGTTAATTATCCGGTAATTGCGCGACGGGTCGTCAAAAACCGGAAATAGAAGTCCCAAAACATTTCTTGAGAAGAGGAAGGGCTTTGGTTCAAATACATTTGCAATGCGCAAAATGACGGGTGCGATCATACCAGCACTAATGCACCGGATCCCATCAGAACTCCGAAGTTAAGCGTGCTTGGGCGAGAGTAGTACTAGGATGGGTGACCTCCTGGGAAGTCCTCGTGTTGCACCCCTCTTTTTCGTTTTTCTTTTTATTTAACGATCGCCTTTTTGCGGGGTCGAGATTTTGTCGAGCGGCGCGTTATCATGGCCGGGACGAGACGAATCACGAGGGCGTCCGCGAAGCATGACGGGGCCCACGGCATTTCCGAAAAGTGCTTACGGGCCCCGTGAGTCCATCCGGATCAAAAGCTGTGCTCGTAAACGCGGGAATTTCGAGGTTTTGCGAGAAACGCTTGTTTTTGCTCACTTGTTCGTTCCCGAGCAATATCCCGTTAATTATCCGGTAATTGCGCGACGGGTCGTCAAAAACCGGAAATAGAAGTCCCAAAACATTTCTTGAGAAGAGGAAGGGCTTTGGTTCAAATACATTTGCAATGCGCAAAATGACGGGTGCGATCATACCAGCACTAATGCACCGGATCCCATCAGAACTCCGAAGTTAAGCGTGCTTGGGCGAGAGTAGTACTAGGATGGGTGACCTCCTGGGAAGTCCTCGTGTTGCACCCCTCTTTTTCGTTTTTCTTTTTATTTAACGATCGCCTTTTTGCGGGGTCGAGATTTTGTCGAGCGGCGCGTTATCATGGCCGGGACGAGACGAATCACGAGGGCGTCCGCGAAGCATGACGGGGCCCACGGCATTTCCGAAAAGTGCTTACGGGCCCCGTGAGTCCATCCGGATCAAAAGCTGTGCTCGTAAACGCGGGAATTTCGAGGTTTTGCGAGAAACGCTTGTTTTTGCTCACTTGTTCGTTCCCGAGCAATATCCCGTTAATTATCCGGTAATTGCGCGACGGGTCGTCAAAAACCGGAAATAGAAGTCCCAAAACATTTCTTGAGAAGAGGAAGGGCTTTGGTTCAAATACATTTGCAATGCGCAAAATGACGGGTGCGATCATACCAGCACTAATGCACCGGATCCCATCAGAACTCCGAAGTTAAGCGTGCTTGGGCGAGAGTAGTACTAGGATGGGTGACCTCCTGGGAAGTCCTCGTGTTGCACCCCTCTTTTTCGTTTTTCTTTTTATTTAACGATCGCCTTTTTGCGGGGTCGAGATTTTGTCGAGCGGCGCGTTATCATGGCCGGGACGAGACGAATCACGAGGGCGTCCGCGAAGCATGACGGGGCCCACGGCATTTCCGAAAAGTGCTTACGGGCCCCGTGAGTCCATCCGGATCAAAAGCTGTGCTCGTAAACGCGGGAATTTCGAGGTTTTGCGAGAAACGCTTGTTTTTGCTCACTTGTTCGTTCCCGAGCAATATCCCGTTAATTATCCGGTAATTGCGCGACGGGTCGTCAAAAACCGGAAATAGAAGTCCCAAAACATTTCTTGAGAAGAGGAAGGGCTTTGGTTCAAATACATTTGCAATGCGCAAAATGACGGGTGCGATCATACCAGCACTAATGCACCGGATCCCATCAGAACTCCGAAGTTAAGCGTGCTTGGGCGAGAGTAGTACTAGGATGGGTGACCTCCTGGGAAGTCCTCGTGTTGCACCCCTCTTTTTCGTTTTTCTTTTTATTTAACGATCGCCTTTTTGCGGGGTCGAGATTTTGTCGAGCGGCGCGTTATCATGGCCGGGACGAGACGAATCACGAGGGCGTCCGCGAAGCATGACGGGGCCCACGGCATTTCCGAAAAGTGCTTACGGGCCCCGTGAGTCCATCCGGATCAAAAGCTGTGCTCGTAAACGCGGGAATTTCGAGGTTTTGCGAGAAACGCTTGTTTTTGCTCACTTGTTCGTTCCCGAGCAATATCCCGTTAATTATCCGGTAATTGCGCGACGGGTCGTCAAAAACCGGAAATAGAAGTCCCAAAACATTTCTTGAGAAGAGGAAGGGCTTTGGTTCAAATACATTTGCAATGCGCAAAATGACGGGTGCGATCATACCAGCACTAATGCACCGGATCCCATCAGAACTCCGAAGTTAAGCGTGCTTGGGCGAGAGTAGTACTAGGATGGGTGACCTCCTGGGAAGTCCTCGTGTTGCACCCCTCTTTTTCGTTTTTCTTTTTATTTAACGATCGCCTTTTTGCGGGGTCGAGATTTTGTCGAGCGGCGCGTTATCATGGCCGGGACGAGACGAATCACGAGGGCGTCCGCGAAGCATGACGGGGCCCACGGCATTTCCGAAAAGTGCTTACGGGCCCCGTGAGTCCATCCGGATCAAAAGCTGTGCTCGTAAACGCGGGAATTTCGAGGTTTTGCGAGAAACGCTTGTTTTTGCTCACTTGTTCGTTCCCGAGCAATATCCCGTTAATTATCCGGTAATTGCGCGACGGGTCGTCAAAAACCGGAAATAGAAGTCCCAAAACATTTCTTGAGAAGAGGAAGGGCTTTGGTTCAAATACATTTGCAATGCGCAAAATGACGGGTGCGATCATACCAGCACTAATGCACCGGATCCCATCAGAACTCCGAAGTTAAGCGTGCTTGGGCGAGAGTAGTACTAGGATGGGTGACCTCCTGGGAAGTCCTCGTGTTGCACCCCTCTTTTTCGTTTTTCTTTTTATTTAACGATCGCCTTTTTGCGGGGTCGAGATTTTGTCGAGCGGCGCGTTATCATGGCCGGGACGAGACGAATCACGAGGGCGTCCGCGAAGCATGACGGGGCCCACGGCATTTCCGAAAAGTGCTTACGGGCCCCGTGAGTCCATCCGGATCAAAAGCTGTGCTCGTAAACGCGGGAATTTCGAGGTTTTGCGAGAAACGCTTGTTTTTGCTCACTTGTTCGTTCCCGAGCAATATCCCGTTAATTATCCGGTAATTGCGCGACGGGTCGTCAAAAACCGGAAATAGAAGTCCCAAAACATTTCTTGAGAAGAGGAAGGGCTTTGGTTCAAATACATTTGCAATGCGCAAAATGACGGGTGCGATCATACCAGCACTAATGCACCGGATCCCATCAGAACTCCGAAGTTAAGCGTGCTTGGGCGAGAGTAGTACTAGGATGGGTGACCTCCTGGGAAGTCCTCGTGTTGCACCCCTCTTTTTCGTTTTTCTTTTTATTTAACGATCGCCTTTTTGCGGGGTCGAGATTTTGTCGAGCGGCGCGTTATCATGGCCGGGACGAGACGAATCACGAGGGCGTCCGCGAAGCATGACGGGGCCCACGGCATTTCCGAAAAGTGCTTACGGGCCCCGTGAGTCCATCCGGATCAAAAGCTGTGCTCGTAAACGCGGGAATTTCGAGGTTTTGCGAGAAACGCTTGTTTTTGCTCACTTGTTCGTTCCCGAGCAATATCCCGTTAATTATCCGGTAATTGCGCGACGGGTCGTCAAAAACCGGAAATAGAAGTCCCAAAACATTTCTTGAGAAGAGGAAGGGCTTTGGTTCAAATACATTTGCAATGCGCAAAATGACGGGTGCGATCATACCAGCACTAATGCACCGGATCCCATCAGAACTCCGAAGTTAAGCGTGCTTGGGCGAGAGTAGTACTAGGATGGGTGACCTCCTGGGAAGTCCTCGTGTTGCACCCCTCTTTTTCGTTTTTCTTTTTATTTAACGATCGCCTTTTTGCGGGGTCGAGATTTTGTCGAGCGGCGCGTTATCATGGCCGGGACGAGACGAATCACGAGGGCGTCCGCGAAGCATGACGGGGCCCACGGCATTTCCGAAAAGTGCTTACGGGCCCCGTGAGTCCATCCGGATCAAAAGCTGTGCTCGTAAACGCGGGAATTTCGAGGTTTTGCGAGAAACGCTTGTTTTTGCTCACTTGTTCGTTCCCGAGCAATATCCCGTTAATTATCCGGTAATTGCGCGACGGGTCGTCAAAAACCGGAAATAGAAGTCCCAAAACATTTCTTGAGAAGAGGAAGGGCTTTGGTTCAAATACATTTGCAATGCGCAAAATGACGGGTGCGATCATACCAGCACTAATGCACCGGATCCCATCAGAACTCCGAAGTTAAGCGTGCTTGGGCGAGAGTAGTACTAGGATGGGTGACCTCCTGGGAAGTCCTCGTGTTGCACCCCTCTTTTTCGTTTTTCTTTTTATTTAACGATCGCCTTTTTGCGGGGTCGAGATTTTGTCGAGCGGCGCGTTATCATGGCCGGGACGAGACGAATCACGAGGGCGTCCGCGAAGCATGACGGGGCCCACGGCATTTCCGAAAAGTGCTTACGGGCCCCGTGAGTCCATCCGGATCAAAAGCTGTGCTCGTAAACGCGGGAATTTCGAGGTTTTGCGAGAAACGCTTGTTTTTGCTCACTTGTTCGTTCCCGAGCAATATCCCGTTAATTATCCGGTAATTGCGCGACGGGTCGTCAAAAACCGGAAATAGAAGTCCCAAAACATTTCTTGAGAAGAGGAAGGGCTTTGGTTCAAATACATTTGCAATGCGCAAAATGACGGGTGCGATCATACCAGCACTAATGCACCGGATCCCATCAGAACTCCGAAGTTAAGCGTGCTTGGGCGAGAGTAGTACTAGGATGGGTGACCTCCTGGGAAGTCCTCGTGTTGCACCCCTCTTTTTCGTTTTTCTTTTTATTTAACGATCGCCTTTTTGCGGGGTCGAGATTTTGTCGAGCGGCGCGTTATCATGGCCGGGACGAGACGAATCACGAGGGCGTCCGCGAAGCATGACGGGGCCCACGGCATTTCCGAAAAGTGCTTACGGGCCCCGTGAGTCCATCCGGATCAAAAGCTGTGCTCGTAAACGCGGGAATTTCGAGGTTTTGCGAGAAACGCTTGTTTTTGCTCACTTGTTCGTTCCCGAGCAATATCCCGTTAATTATCCGGTAATTGCGCGACGGGTCGTCAAAAACCGGAAATAGAAGTCCCAAAACATTTCTTGAGAAGAGGAAGGGCTTTGGTTCAAATACATTTGCAATGCGCAAAATGACGGGTGCGATCATACCAGCACTAATGCACCGGATCCCATCAGAACTCCGAAGTTAAGCGTGCTTGGGCGAGAGTAGTACTAGGATGGGTGACCTCCTGGGAAGTCCTCGTGTTGCACCCCTCTTTTTCGTTTTTCTTTTTATTTAACGATCGCCTTTTTGCGGGGTCGAGATTTTGTCGAGCGGCGCGTTATCATGGCCGGGACGAGACGAATCACGAGGGCGTCCGCGAAGCATGACGGGGCCCACGGCATTTCCGAAAAGTGCTTACGGGCCCCGTGAGTCCATCCGGATCAAAAGCTGTGCTCGTAAACGCGGGAATTTCGAGGTTTTGCGAGAAACGCTTGTTTTTGCTCACTTGTTCGTTCCCGAGCAATATCCCGTTAATTATCCGGTAATTGCGCGACGGGTCGTCAAAAACCGGAAATAGAAGTCCCAAAACATTTCTTGAGAAGAGGAAGGGCTTTGGTTCAAATACATTTGCAATGCGCAAAATGACGGGTGCGATCATACCAGCACTAATGCACCGGATCCCATCAGAACTCCGAAGTTAAGCGTGCTTGGGCGAGAGTAGTACTAGGATGGGTGACCTCCTGGGAAGTCCTCGTGTTGCACCCCTCTTTTTCGTTTTTCTTTTTATTTAACGATCGCCTTTTTGCGGGGTCGAGATTTTGTCGAGCGGCGCGTTATCATGGCCGGGACGAGACGAATCACGAGGGCGTCCGCGAAGCATGACGGGGCCCACGGCATTTCCGAAAAGTGCTTACGGGCCCCGTGAGTCCATCCGGATCAAAAGCTGTGCTCGTAAACGCGGGAATTTCGAGGTTTTGCGAGAAACGCTTGTTTTTGCTCACTTGTTCGTTCCCGAGCAATATCCCGTTAATTATCCGGTAATTGCGCGACGGGTCGTCAAAAACCGGAAATAGAAGTCCCAAAACATTTCTTGAGAAGAGGAAGGGCTTTGGTTCAAATACATTTGCAATGCGCAAAATGACGGGTGCGATCATACCAGCACTAATGCACCGGATCCCATCAGAACTCCGAAGTTAAGCGTGCTTGGGCGAGAGTAGTACTAGGATGGGTGACCTCCTGGGAAGTCCTCGTGTTGCACCCCTCTTTTTCGTTTTTCTTTTTATTTAACGATCGCCTTTTTGCGGGGTCGAGATTTTGTCGAGCGGCGCGTTATCATGGCCGGGACGAGACGAATCACGAGGGCGTCCGCGAAGCATGACGGGGCCCACGGCATTTCCGAAAAGTGCTTACGGGCCCCGTGAGTCCATCCGGATCAAAAGCTGTGCTCGTAAACGCGGGAATTTCGAGGTTTTGCGAGAAACGCTTGTTTTTGCTCACTTGTTCGTTCCCGAGCAATATCCCGTTAATTATCCGGTAATTGCGCGACGGGTCGTCAAAAACCGGAAATAGAAGTCCCAAAACATTTCTTGAGAAGAGGAAGGGCTTTGGTTCAAATACATTTGCAATGCGCAAAATGACGGGTGCGATCATACCAGCACTAATGCACCGGATCCCATCAGAACTCCGAAGTTAAGCGTGCTTGGGCGAGAGTAGTACTAGGATGGGTGACCTCCTGGGAAGTCCTCGTGTTGCACCCCTCTTTTTCGTTTTTCTTTTTATTTAACGATCGCCTTTTTGCGGGGTCGAGATTTTGTCGAGCGGCGCGTTATCATGGCCGGGACGAGACGAATCACGAGGGCGTCCGCGAAGCATGACGGGGCCCACGGCATTTCCGAAAAGTGCTTACGGGCCCCGTGAGTCCATCCGGATCAAAAGCTGTGCTCGTAAACGCGGGAATTTCGAGGTTTTGCGAGAAACGCTTGTTTTTGCTCACTTGTTCGTTCCCGAGCAATATCCCGTTAATTATCCGGTAATTGCGCGACGGGTCGTCAAAAACCGGAAATAGAAGTCCCAAAACATTTCTTGAGAAGAGGAAGGGCTTTGGTTCAAATACATTTGCAATGCGCAAAATGACGGGTGCGATCATACCAGCACTAATGCACCGGATCCCATCAGAACTCCGAAGTTAAGCGTGCTTGGGCGAGAGTAGTACTAGGATGGGTGACCTCCTGGGAAGTCCTCGTGTTGCACCCCTCTTTTTCGTTTTTCTTTTTATTTAACGATCGCCTTTTTGCGGGGTCGAGATTTTGTCGAGCGGCGCGTTATCATGGCCGGGACGAGACGAATCACGAGGGCGTCCGCGAAGCATGACGGGGCCCACGGCATTTCCGAAAAGTGCTTACGGGCCCCGTGAGTCCATCCGGATCAAAAGCTGTGCTCGTAAACGCGGGAATTTCGAGGTTTTGCGAGAAACGCTTGTTTTTGCTCACTTGTTCGTTCCCGAGCAATATCCCGTTAATTATCCGGTAATTGCGCGACGGGTCGTCAAAAACCGGAAATAGAAGTCCCAAAACATTTCTTGAGAAGAGGAAGGGCTTTGGTTCAAATACATTTGCAATGCGCAAAATGACGGGTGCGATCATACCAGCACTAATGCACCGGATCCCATCAGAACTCCGAAGTTAAGCGTGCTTGGGCGAGAGTAGTACTAGGATGGGTGACCTCCTGGGAAGTCCTCGTGTTGCACCCCTCTTTTTCGTTTTTCTTTTTATTTAACGATCGCCTTTTTGCGGGGTCGAGATTTTGTCGAGCGGCGCGTTATCATGGCCGGGACGAGACGAATCACGAGGGCGTCCGCGAAGCATGACGGGGCCCACGGCATTTCCGAAAAGTGCTTACGGGCCCCGTGAGTCCATCCGGATCAAAAGCTGTGCTCGTAAACGCGGGAATTTCGAGGTTTTGCGAGAAACGCTTGTTTTTGCTCACTTGTTCGTTCCCGAGCAATATCCCGTTAATTATCCGGTAATTGCGCGACGGGTCGTCAAAAACCGGAAATAGAAGTCCCAAAACATTTCTTGAGAAGAGGAAGGGCTTTGGTTCAAATACATTTGCAATGCGCAAAATGACGGGTGCGATCATACCAGCACTAATGCACCGGATCCCATCAGAACTCCGAAGTTAAGCGTGCTTGGGCGAGAGTAGTACTAGGATGGGTGACCTCCTGGGAAGTCCTCGTGTTGCACCCCTCTTTTTCGTTTTTCTTTTTATTTAACGATCGCCTTTTTGCGGGGTCGAGATTTTGTCGAGCGGCGCGTTATCATGGCCGGGACGAGACGAATCACGAGGGCGTCCGCGAAGCATGACGGGGCCCACGGCATTTCCGAAAAGTGCTTACGGGCCCCGTGAGTCCATCCGGATCAAAAGCTGTGCTCGTAAACGCGGGAATTTCGAGGTTTTGCGAGAAACGCTTGTTTTTGCTCACTTGTTCGTTCCCGAGCAATATCCCGTTAATTATCCGGTAATTGCGCGACGGGTCGTCAAAAACCGGAAATAGAAGTCCCAAAACATTTCTTGAGAAGAGGAAGGGCTTTGGTTCAAATACATTTGCAATGCGCAAAATGACGGGTGCGATCATACCAGCACTAATGCACCGGATCCCATCAGAACTCCGAAGTTAAGCGTGCTTGGGCGAGAGTAGTACTAGGATGGGTGACCTCCTGGGAAGTCCTCGTGTTGCACCCCTCTTTTTCGTTTTTCTTTTTATTTAACGATCGCCTTTTTGCGGGGTCGAGATTTTGTCGAGCGGCGCGTTATCATGGCCGGGACGAGACGAATCACGAGGGCGTCCGCGAAGCATGACGGGGCCCACGGCATTTCCGAAAAGTGCTTACGGGCCCCGTGAGTCCATCCGGATCAAAAGCTGTGCTCGTAAACGCGGGAATTTCGAGGTTTTGCGAGAAACGCTTGTTTTTGCTCACTTGTTCGTTCCCGAGCAATATCCCGTTAATTATCCGGTAATTGCGCGACGGGTCGTCAAAAACCGGAAATAGAAGTCCCAAAACATTTCTTGAGAAGAGGAAGGGCTTTGGTTCAAATACATTTGCAATGCGCAAAATGACGGGTGCGATCATACCAGCACTAATGCACCGGATCCCATCAGAACTCCGAAGTTAAGCGTGCTTGGGCGAGAGTAGTACTAGGATGGGTGACCTCCTGGGAAGTCCTCGTGTTGCACCCCTCTTTTTCGTTTTTCTTTTTATTTAACGATCGCCTTTTTGCGGGGTCGAGATTTTGTCGAGCGGCGCGTTATCATGGCCGGGACGAGACGAATCACGAGGGCGTCCGCGAAGCATGACGGGGCCCACGGCATTTCCGAAAAGTGCTTACGGGCCCCGTGAGTCCATCCGGATCAAAAGCTGTGCTCGTAAACGCGGGAATTTCGAGGTTTTGCGAGAAACGCTTGTTTTTGCTCACTTGTTCGTTCCCGAGCAATATCCCGTTAATTATCCGGTAATTGCGCGACGGGTCGTCAAAAACCGGAAATAGAAGTCCCAAAACATTTCTTGAGAAGAGGAAGGGCTTTGGTTCAAATACATTTGCAATGCGCAAAATGACGGGTGCGATCATACCAGCACTAATGCACCGGATCCCATCAGAACTCCGAAGTTAAGCGTGCTTGGGCGAGAGTAGTACTAGGATGGGTGACCTCCTGGGAAGTCCTCGTGTTGCACCCCTCTTTTTCGTTTTTCTTTTTATTTAACGATCGCCTTTTTGCGGGGTCGAGATTTTGTCGAGCGGCGCGTTATCATGGCCGGGACGAGACGAATCACGAGGGCGTCCGCGAAGCATGACGGGGCCCACGGCATTTCCGAAAAGTGCTTACGGGCCCCGTGAGTCCATCCGGATCAAAAGCTGTGCTCGTAAACGCGGGAATTTCGAGGTTTTGCGAGAAACGCTTGTTTTTGCTCACTTGTTCGTTCCCGAGCAATATCCCGTTAATTATCCGGTAATTGCGCGACGGGTCGTCAAAAACCGGAAATAGAAGTCCCAAAACATTTCTTGAGAAGAGGAAGGGCTTTGGTTCAAATACATTTGCAATGCGCAAAATGACGGGTGCGATCATACCAGCACTAATGCACCGGATCCCATCAGAACTCCGAAGTTAAGCGTGCTTGGGCGAGAGTAGTACTAGGATGGGTGACCTCCTGGGAAGTCCTCGTGTTGCACCCCTCTTTTTCGTTTTTCTTTTTATTTAACGATCGCCTTTTTGCGGGGTCGAGATTTTGTCGAGCGGCGCGTTATCATGGCCGGGACGAGACGAATCACGAGGGCGTCCGCGAAGCATGACGGGGCCCACGGCATTTCCGAAAAGTGCTTACGGGCCCCGTGAGTCCATCCGGATCAAAAGCTGTGCTCGTAAACGCGGGAATTTCGAGGTTTTGCGAGAAACGCTTGTTTTTGCTCACTTGTTCGTTCCCGAGCAATATCCCGTTAATTATCCGGTAATTGCGCGACGGGTCGTCAAAAACCGGAAATAGAAGTCCCAAAACATTTCTTGAGAAGAGGAAGGGCTTTGGTTCAAATACATTTGCAATGCGCAAAATGACGGGTGCGATCATACCAGCACTAATGCACCGGATCCCATCAGAACTCCGAAGTTAAGCGTGCTTGGGCGAGAGTAGTACTAGGATGGGTGACCTCCTGGGAAGTCCTCGTGTTGCACCCCTCTTTTTCGTTTTTCTTTTTATTTAACGATCGCCTTTTTGCGGGGTCGAGATTTTGTCGAGCGGCGCGTTATCATGGCCGGGACGAGACGAATCACGAGGGCGTCCGCGAAGCATGACGGGGCCCACGGCATTTCCGAAAAGTGCTTACGGGCCCCGTGAGTCCATCCGGATCAAAAGCTGTGCTCGTAAACGCGGGAATTTCGAGGTTTTGCGAGAAACGCTTGTTTTTGCTCACTTGTTCGTTCCCGAGCAATATCCCGTTAATTATCCGGTAATTGCGCGACGGGTCGTCAAAAACCGGAAATAGAAGTCCCAAAACATTTCTTGAGAAGAGGAAGGGCTTTGGTTCAAATACATTTGCAATGCGCAAAATGACGGGTGCGATCATACCAGCACTAATGCACCGGATCCCATCAGAACTCCGAAGTTAAGCGTGCTTGGGCGAGAGTAGTACTAGGATGGGTGACCTCCTGGGAAGTCCTCGTGTTGCACCCCTCTTTTTCGTTTTTCTTTTTATTTAACGATCGCCTTTTTGCGGGGTCGAGATTTTGTCGAGCGGCGCGTTATCATGGCCGGGACGAGACGAATCACGAGGGCGTCCGCGAAGCATGACGGGGCCCACGGCATTTCCGAAAAGTGCTTACGGGCCCCGTGAGTCCATCCGGATCAAAAGCTGTGCTCGTAAACGCGGGAATTTCGAGGTTTTGCGAGAAACGCTTGTTTTTGCTCACTTGTTCGTTCCCGAGCAATATCCCGTTAATTATCCGGTAATTGCGCGACGGGTCGTCAAAAACCGGAAATAGAAGTCCCAAAACATTTCTTGAGAAGAGGAAGGGCTTTGGTTCAAATACATTTGCAATGCGCAAAATGACGGGTGCGATCATACCAGCACTAATGCACCGGATCCCATCAGAACTCCGAAGTTAAGCGTGCTTGGGCGAGAGTAGTACTAGGATGGGTGACCTCCTGGGAAGTCCTCGTGTTGCACCCCTCTTTTTCGTTTTTCTTTTTATTTAACGATCGCCTTTTTGCGGGGTCGAGATTTTGTCGAGCGGCGCGTTATCATGGCCGGGACGAGACGAATCACGAGGGCGTCCGCGAAGCATGACGGGGCCCACGGCATTTCCGAAAAGTGCTTACGGGCCCCGTGAGTCCATCCGGATCAAAAGCTGTGCTCGTAAACGCGGGAATTTCGAGGTTTTGCGAGAAACGCTTGTTTTTGCTCACTTGTTCGTTCCCGAGCAATATCCCGTTAATTATCCGGTAATTGCGCGACGGGTCGTCAAAAACCGGAAATAGAAGTCCCAAAACATTTCTTGAGAAGAGGAAGGGCTTTGGTTCAAATACATTTGCAATGCGCAAAATGACGGGTGCGATCATACCAGCACTAATGCACCGGATCCCATCAGAACTCCGAAGTTAAGCGTGCTTGGGCGAGAGTAGTACTAGGATGGGTGACCTCCTGGGAAGTCCTCGTGTTGCACCCCTCTTTTTCGTTTTTCTTTTTATTTAACGATCGCCTTTTTGCGGGGTCGAGATTTTGTCGAGCGGCGCGTTATCATGGCCGGGACGAGACGAATCACGAGGGCGTCCGCGAAGCATGACGGGGCCCACGGCATTTCCGAAAAGTGCTTACGGGCCCCGTGAGTCCATCCGGATCAAAAGCTGTGCTCGTAAACGCGGGAATTTCGAGGTTTTGCGAGAAACGCTTGTTTTTGCTCACTTGTTCGTTCCCGAGCAATATCCCGTTAATTATCCGGTAATTGCGCGACGGGTCGTCAAAAACCGGAAATAGAAGTCCCAAAACATTTCTTGAGAAGAGGAAGGGCTTTGGTTCAAATACATTTGCAATGCGCAAAATGACGGGTGCGATCATACCAGCACTAATGCACCGGATCCCATCAGAACTCCGAAGTTAAGCGTGCTTGGGCGAGAGTAGTACTAGGATGGGTGACCTCCTGGGAAGTCCTCGTGTTGCACCCCTCTTTTTCGTTTTTCTTTTTATTTAACGATCGCCTTTTTGCGGGGTCGAGATTTTGTCGAGCGGCGCGTTATCATGGCCGGGACGAGACGAATCACGAGGGCGTCCGCGAAGCATGACGGGGCCCACGGCATTTCCGAAAAGTGCTTACGGGCCCCGTGAGTCCATCCGGATCAAAAGCTGTGCTCGTAAACGCGGGAATTTCGAGGTTTTGCGAGAAACGCTTGTTTTTGCTCACTTGTTCGTTCCCGAGCAATATCCCGTTAATTATCCGGTAATTGCGCGACGGGTCGTCAAAAACCGGAAATAGAAGTCCCAAAACATTTCTTGAGAAGAGGAAGGGCTTTGGTTCAAATACATTTGCAATGCGCAAAATGACGGGTGCGATCATACCAGCACTAATGCACCGGATCCCATCAGAACTCCGAAGTTAAGCGTGCTTGGGCGAGAGTAGTACTAGGATGGGTGACCTCCTGGGAAGTCCTCGTGTTGCACCCCTCTTTTTCGTTTTTCTTTTTATTTAACGATCGCCTTTTTGCGGGGTCGAGATTTTGTCGAGCGGCGCGTTATCATGGCCGGGACGAGACGAATCACGAGGGCGTCCGCGAAGCATGACGGGGCCCACGGCATTTCCGAAAAGTGCTTACGGGCCCCGTGAGTCCATCCGGATCAAAAGCTGTGCTCGTAAACGCGGGAATTTCGAGGTTTTGCGAGAAACGCTTGTTTTTGCTCACTTGTTCGTTCCCGAGCAATATCCCGTTAATTATCCGGTAATTGCGCGACGGGTCGTCAAAAACCGGAAATAGAAGTCCCAAAACATTTCTTGAGAAGAGGAAGGGCTTTGGTTCAAATACATTTGCAATGCGCAAAATGACGGGTGCGATCATACCAGCACTAATGCACCGGATCCCATCAGAACTCCGAAGTTAAGCGTGCTTGGGCGAGAGTAGTACTAGGATGGGTGACCTCCTGGGAAGTCCTCGTGTTGCACCCCTCTTTTTCGTTTTTCTTTTTATTTAACGATCGCCTTTTTGCGGGGTCGAGATTTTGTCGAGCGGCGCGTTATCATGGCCGGGACGAGACGAATCACGAGGGCGTCCGCGAAGCATGACGGGGCCCACGGCATTTCCGAAAAGTGCTTACGGGCCCCGTGAGTCCATCCGGATCAAAAGCTGTGCTCGTAAACGCGGGAATTTCGAGGTTTTGCGAGAAACGCTTGTTTTTGCTCACTTGTTCGTTCCCGAGCAATATCCCGTTAATTATCCGGTAATTGCGCGACGGGTCGTCAAAAACCGGAAATAGAAGTCCCAAAACATTTCTTGAGAAGAGGAAGGGCTTTGGTTCAAATACATTTGCAATGCGCAAAATGACGGGTGCGATCATACCAGCACTAATGCACCGGATCCCATCAGAACTCCGAAGTTAAGCGTGCTTGGGCGAGAGTAGTACTAGGATGGGTGACCTCCTGGGAAGTCCTCGTGTTGCACCCCTCTTTTTCGTTTTTCTTTTTATTTAACGATCGCCTTTTTGCGGGGTCGAGATTTTGTCGAGCGGCGCGTTATCATGGCCGGGACGAGACGAATCACGAGGGCGTCCGCGAAGCATGACGGGGCCCACGGCATTTCCGAAAAGTGCTTACGGGCCCCGTGAGTCCATCCGGATCAAAAGCTGTGCTCGTAAACGCGGGAATTTCGAGGTTTTGCGAGAAACGCTTGTTTTTGCTCACTTGTTCGTTCCCGAGCAATATCCCGTTAATTATCCGGTAATTGCGCGACGGGTCGTCAAAAACCGGAAATAGAAGTCCCAAAACATTTCTTGAGAAGAGGAAGGGCTTTGGTTCAAATACATTTGCAATGCGCAAAATGACGGGTGCGATCATACCAGCACTAATGCACCGGATCCCATCAGAACTCCGAAGTTAAGCGTGCTTGGGCGAGAGTAGTACTAGGATGGGTGACCTCCTGGGAAGTCCTCGTGTTGCACCCCTCTTTTTCGTTTTTCTTTTTATTTAACGATCGCCTTTTTGCGGGGTCGAGATTTTGTCGAGCGGCGCGTTATCATGGCCGGGACGAGACGAATCACGAGGGCGTCCGCGAAGCATGACGGGGCCCACGGCATTTCCGAAAAGTGCTTACGGGCCCCGTGAGTCCATCCGGATCAAAAGCTGTGCTCGTAAACGCGGGAATTTCGAGGTTTTGCGAGAAACGCTTGTTTTTGCTCACTTGTTCGTTCCCGAGCAATATCCCGTTAATTATCCGGTAATTGCGCGACGGGTCGTCAAAAACCGGAAATAGAAGTCCCAAAACATTTCTTGAGAAGAGGAAGGGCTTTGGTTCAAATACATTTGCAATGCGCAAAATGACGGGTGCGATCATACCAGCACTAATGCACCGGATCCCATCAGAACTCCGAAGTTAAGCGTGCTTGGGCGAGAGTAGTACTAGGATGGGTGACCTCCTGGGAAGTCCTCGTGTTGCACCCCTCTTTTTCGTTTTTCTTTTTATTTAACGATCGCCTTTTTGCGGGGTCGAGATTTTGTCGAGCGGCGCGTTATCATGGCCGGGACGAGACGAATCACGAGGGCGTCCGCGAAGCATGACGGGGCCCACGGCATTTCCGAAAAGTGCTTACGGGCCCCGTGAGTCCATCCGGATCAAAAGCTGTGCTCGTAAACGCGGGAATTTCGAGGTTTTGCGAGAAACGCTTGTTTTTGCTCACTTGTTCGTTCCCGAGCAATATCCCGTTAATTATCCGGTAATTGCGCGACGGGTCGTCAAAAACCGGAAATAGAAGTCCCAAAACATTTCTTGAGAAGAGGAAGGGCTTTGGTTCAAATACATTTGCAATGCGCAAAATGACGGGTGCGATCATACCAGCACTAATGCACCGGATCCCATCAGAACTCCGAAGTTAAGCGTGCTTGGGCGAGAGTAGTACTAGGATGGGTGACCTCCTGGGAAGTCCTCGTGTTGCACCCCTCTTTTTCGTTTTTCTTTTTATTTAACGATCGCCTTTTTGCGGGGTCGAGATTTTGTCGAGCGGCGCGTTATCATGGCCGGGACGAGACGAATCACGAGGGCGTCCGCGAAGCATGACGGGGCCCACGGCATTTCCGAAAAGTGCTTACGGGCCCCGTGAGTCCATCCGGATCAAAAGCTGTGCTCGTAAACGCGGGAATTTCGAGGTTTTGCGAGAAACGCTTGTTTTTGCTCACTTGTTCGTTCCCGAGCAATATCCCGTTAATTATCCGGTAATTGCGCGACGGGTCGTCAAAAACCGGAAATAGAAGTCCCAAAACATTTCTTGAGAAGAGGAAGGGCTTTGGTTCAAATACATTTGCAATGCGCAAAATGACGGGTGCGATCATACCAGCACTAATGCACCGGATCCCATCAGAACTCCGAAGTTAAGCGTGCTTGGGCGAGAGTAGTACTAGGATGGGTGACCTCCTGGGAAGTCCTCGTGTTGCACCCCTCTTTTTCGTTTTTCTTTTTATTTAACGATCGCCTTTTTGCGGGGTCGAGATTTTGTCGAGCGGCGCGTTATCATGGCCGGGACGAGACGAATCACGAGGGCGTCCGCGAAGCATGACGGGGCCCACGGCTTTTCCGAAAAGTGCTTACGGGCCCCGTGAGTCCATCCGGATCAAAAGCTGTGCTCGTAAACGCGGGAATTTCGAGGTTTTGCGAGAAACGCTTGTTTTTGCTCACTTGTTCGTTCCCGAGCAATATCCCGTTAATTATCCGGTAATTGCGCGACGGGTCGTCAAAAACCGGAAATAGAAGTCCCAAAACATTTCTTGAGAAGAGGAAGGGCTTTGGTTCAAATACATTTGCAATGCGCAAAATGACGGGTGCGATCATACCAGCACTAATGCACCGGATCCCATCAGAACTCCGAAGTTAAGCGTGCTTGGGCGAGAGTAGTACTAGGATGGGTGACCTCCTGGGAAGTCCTCGTGTTGCACCCCTCTTTTTCGTTTTTCTTTTTATTTAACGATCGCCTTTTTGCGGGGTCGAGATTTTGTCGAGCGGCGCGTTATCATGGCCGGGACGAGACGAATCACGAGGGCGTCCGCGAAGCATGACGGGGCCCACGGCATTTCCGAAAAGTGCTTACGGGCCCCGTGAGTCCATCCGGATCAAAAGCTGTGCTCGTAAACGCGGGAATTTCGAGGTTTTGCGAGAAACGCTTGTTTTTGCTCACTTGTTCGTTCCCGAGCAATATCCCGTTAATTATCCGGTAATTGCGCGACGGGTCGTCAAAAACCGGAAATAGAAGTCCCAAAACATTTCTTGAGAAGAGGAAGGGCTTTGGTTCAAATACATTTGCAATGCGCAAAATGACGGGTGCGATCATACCAGCACTAATGCACCGGATCCCATCAGAACTCCGAAGTTAAGCGTGCTTGGGCGAGAGTAGTACTAGGATGGGTGACCTCCTGGGAAGTCCTCGTGTTGCACCCCTCTTTTTCGTTTTTCTTTTTATTTAACGATCGCCTTTTTGCGGGGTCGAGATTTTGTCGAGCGGCGCGTTATCATGGCCGGGACGAGACGAATCACGAGGGCGTCCGCGAAGCATGACGGGGCCCACGGCTTTTCCGAAAAGTGCTTACGGGCCCCGTGAGTCCATCCGGATCAAAAGCTGTGCTCGTAAACGCGGGAATTTCGAGGTTTTGCGAGAAACGCTTGTTTTTGCTCACTTGTTCGTTCCCGAGCAATATCCCGTTAATTATCCGGTAATTGCGCGACGGGTCGTCAAAAACCGGAAATAGAAGTCCCAAAACATTTCTTGAGAAGAGGAAGGGCTTTGGTTCAAATACATTTGCAATGCGCAAAATGACGGGTGCGATCATACCAGCACTAATGCACCGGATCCCATCAGAACTCCGAAGTTAAGCGTGCTTGGGCGAGAGTAGTACTAGGATGGGTGACCTCCTGGGAAGTCCTCGTGTTGCACCCCTCTTTTTCGTTTTTCTTTTTATTTAACGATCGCCTTTTTGCGGGGTCGAGATTTTGTCGAGCGGCGCGTTATCATGGCCGGGACGAGACGAATCACGAGGGCGTCCGCGAAGCATGACGGGGCCCACGGCATTTCCGAAAAGTGCTTACGGGCCCCGTGAGTCCATCCGGATCAAAAGCTGTGCTCGTAAACGCGGGAATTTCGAGGTTTTGCGAGAAACGCTTGTTTTTGCTCACTTGTTCGTTCCCGAGCAATATCCCGTTAATTATCCGGTAATTGCGCGACGGGTCGTCAAAAACCGGAAATAGAAGTCCCAAAACATTTCTTGAGAAGAGGAAGGGCTTTGGTTCAAATACATTTGCAATGCGCAAAATGACGGGTGCGATCATACCAGCACTAATGCACCGGATCCCATCAGAACTCCGAAGTTAAGCGTGCTTGGGCGAGAGTAGTACTAGGATGGGTGACCTCCTGGGAAGTCCTCGTGTTGCACCCCTCTTTTTCGTTTTTCTTTTTATTTAACGATCGCCTTTTTGCGGGGTCGAGATTTTGTCGAGCGGCGCGTTATCATGGCCGGGACGAGACGAATCACGAGGGCATCCGCGAAGCATGACGGGGCCCACGGCTTTTCCGAAAAGTGCTTACGGGCCCCGTGAGTCCATCCGGATCAAAAGCTGTGCTCGTAAACGCGGGAATTTCGAGGTTTTGCGAGAAACGCTTGTTTTTGCTCACTTGTTCGTTCCCGAGCAATATCCCGTTAATTATCCGGTAATTGCGCGACGGGTCGTCAAAAACCGGAAATAGAAGTCCCAAAACATTTCTCGAGAAGAGGAAGGGCTTTGGTTCAAATACATTTGCAATGCGCAAAACGACGGGTGCGATCATACCAGCACTAATGCACCGGATCCCATCAGAACTCCGAAGTTAAGCGTGCTTGGGCGAGAGTAGTACTAGGATGGGTGACCTCCTGGGAAGTCCTCGTGTTGCACCCCTCTTTTTCGTTTTTCTTTTTATTTAACGATCGCCTTTTTGCGGGGTCGAGATTTTGTCGAGCGGCGCGTTATCATGGCCGGGACGAGACGAATCACGAGGGCGTCCGCGAAGCATGACGGGGCCCACGGCTTTTCCGAAAAGTGCTTACGGGCCCCGGGAGTCCATCCGGATCAAAAGCTGTGCTCGTAAACGCGGGAATTTCGAGGTTTTGCGAGAAACGCTTGTTTTTGCTCACTTGTTCGTTCCCGAGCAATATCCCGTTAATTATCCGGTAATTGCGCGACGGGTCGTCAAAAACCGGAAATAGAAGTCCCAAAACATTTCTCGAGAAGAGGAAGGGCTTTGGTTCAAATACATTTGCAATGCGCAAAACGACGGGTGCGATCATACCAGCACTAATGCACCGGATCCCATCAGAACTCCGAAGTTAAGCGTGCTTGGGCGAGAGTAGTACTAGGATGGGTGACCTCCTGGGAAGTCCTCGTGTTGCACCCCTCTTTTTCGTTTTTCATTTTATTTAACGATCGCCTTTTTGCGGGGTCGAGATTTTGTCGAGCGGCGCGTTATCATGGCCGGGGCGAGACGAATCACGAGGGCGTCCGCGAAGCATGACGGGGCCCACGGCTTTTCCGAAAAGTGCTTACGGGCCCCGGGAGTCCATCCGGATCAAAAGCTGTGCTCGTAAACGCGGGAATTTCGAGGTTTTGCGAGAAACGCTTGTTTTTGCTCACTTGTTCGTTCCCGAGCAATATCCCGTTAATTATCCGGTAATTGCGCGACGGGTCGTCAAAAACCGGAAATAGAAGTCCCAAAACATTTCTTGAGAAGAGGAAGGGCTTTAGTTCAAATACATTTGCAATGCGCAAAACGACGGGTGCGATCATACCAGCACTAATGCACCGGATCCCATCAGAACTCCGAAGTTAAGCGTGCTTGGGCGAGAGTAGTACTAGGATGGGTGACCTCCTGGGAAGTCCTCGTGTTGCACCCCTCTTTTTCGTTTTTCTTTTTATTTAACGATCGCCTTTTTGCGGGGTCGAGATTTTGTCGAGCGGCGCGTTATCATGGCCGGGACGAGACGAATCACGAGGGCGTCCGCGAAGCATGACGGGGCCCACGGCATTTTCCGAAAAGTGCTTACGGGCCCCGTGAGTCCATCCGGATCAAAAGCTGTGCTCGTAAACGCGGGAATTTCGAGGTTTTGCGAGAAACGCTTGTTTTTGCTCACTTGTTCGTTCCCGAGCAATATCCCGTTAATTATCCGGTAATTGCGCGACGGGTCGTCAAAAACCGGAAATAGAAGTCCCAAAACATTTCTTGAGAAGAGGAAGGGCTTTGGTTCAAATACATTTGCAATGCGCAAAATGACGGGTGCGATCATACCAGCACTAATGCACCGGATCCCATCAGAACTCCGAAGTTAAGCGTGCTTGGGCGAGAGTAGTACTAGGATGGGTGACCTCCTGGGAAGTCCTCGTGTTGCACCCCTCTTTTTCGTTTTTCTTTTTATTTAACGATCGCCTTTTTGCGGGGTCGAGATTTTGTCGAGCGGCGCGTTATCATGGCCGGGACGAGACGAATCACGAGGGCGTCCGCGAAGCATGACGGGGCCCACGGCTTTTCCGAAAAGTGCTTACGGGCCCCGTGAGTCCATCCGGATCAAAAGCTGTGCTCGTAAACGCGGGAATTTCGAGGTTTTGCGAGAAACGCTTGTTTTTGCTCACTTGTTCGTTCCCGAGCAATATCCCGTTAATTATCCGGTAATTGCGCGACGGGTCGTCAAAAATCGGAAATAGAAGTCCCAAAACATTTCTTGAGAAGAGGAAGGGCTTTGGTTCAAATACATTTGCAATGCGCAAAATGACGGGTGCGATCATACCAGCACTAATGCACCGGATCCCATCAAAACTCCGAAGTTAAGCGTGCTTGGGCGAGAGTAGTACTAGGATGGGTGACCTCCTGGGAAGTCCTCGTGTTGCACCCCTCTTTTTCGTTTTTCTTTTTATTTAACGATCGCCTTTTTGCGGGGTCGAGATTTTGTCGAGCGGCGCGTTATCATGGCCGGGGCGAGACGAATCACGAGGGCGTCCGCGAAGCATGACGGGGCCCACGGCATTTCCGAAAAGTGCTTACGGGCCCCGTGAGTCCATCCGGATCAAAAGCTGTGCTCGTAAACGCGGGAATTTCGAGGTTTTGCGAGAAACGCTTGTTTTTGCTCACTTGTTCGTTCCCGAGCAATATCCCGTTAATTATCCGGTAATTGCGCGACGGGTCGTTAAAAACCGGAAATAGAAGTCCCAAAACATTTTTCGAGAAGAGGAAGGGCTTTGGTTCAAATACATTTGCAATGCGCAAAACGACGGGTGCGATCATACCAGCACTAATGCACCGGATCCCATCAGAACTCCGAAGTTAAGCGTGCTTGGGCGAGAGTAGTACTAGGATGGGTGACCTCCTGGGAAGTCCTCGTGTTGCACCCCTCTTTTTCGTTTTTCTTTTTATTTAACGATCGCCTTTTTGCGGGGTCGAGATTTTGTCGAGCGGCGCGTTATCATGGCCGGGCCGAGACGAATCACGAGGGCATCCGCGAAGCATGACGGGGCCCACGGCTTTTCCGAAAAGTGCTTACGGGCCCCGTGAGTCCATCCGGATCAAAAGCTGTGCTCGTAAACGCGGGAATTTCGAGGTTTTGCGAGAAACGCTTGTTTTTGCTCACTTGTTCGTTCCCGAGCAATATCCCGTTAATTATCCGGTAATTGCGCGACGGGTCGTCAAAAACCGGAAATAGAAGTCCCAAAACATTTCTTGAGAAGAGGAAGGGCTTTGGTTCAAATACATTTGCAATGCGCAAAATGACGGGTGCGATCATACCAGCACTAATGCACCGGATCCCATCAGAACTCCGAAGTTAAGCGTGCTTGGGCGAGAGTAGTACTAGGATGGGTGACCTCCTGGGAAGTCCTCGTGTTGCACCCCTCTTTTTCGTTTTTCTTTTTATTTAACGATCGCCTTTTTGCGGGGTCGAGATTTTGTCGAGCGGCGCGTTATCATGGCCGGGCCGAGACGAATCACGAGGGCATCCGCGAAGCATGACGGGGCCCACGGCTTTTCCGAAAAGTGCTTACGGGCCCCGTGAGTCCATCCGGATCAAAAGCTGTGCTCGTAAACGCGGGAATTTCGAGGTTTTGCGAGAAACGCTTGTTTTTGCTCACTTGTTCGTTCCCGAGCAATATCCCGTTAATTATCCGGTAATTGCGCGACGGGTCGTCAAAAACCGGAAATAGAAGTCCCAAAACATTTCTCGAGAAGAGGAAGGGCTTTGGTTCAAATACATTTGCAATGCGCAAAATGACGGGTGCGATCATACCAGCACTAATGCACCGGATCCCATCAGAACTCCGAAGTTAAGCGTGCTTGGGCGAGAGTAGTACTAGGATGGGTGACCTCCTGGGAAGTCCTCGTGTTGCACCCCTCTTTTTCGTTTTTCTTTTTATTTAACGATCGCCTTTTTGCGGGGTCGAGATTTTGTCGAGCGGCGCGTTATCATGGCCGGGGCGAGACGAATCACGAGGGCGTCCGCGAAGCATGACGGGGCCCACGGCTTTTCCGAAAAGTGCTTACGGGCCCCGTGAGTCCATCCGGATCAAAAGCTGTGCTCGTAAACGCGGGAATTTCGAGGTTTTGCGAGAAACGCTTGTTTTTGCTCACTTGTTCGTTCCCGAGCAATATCCCGTTAATTATCCGGTAATTGCGCGACGGGTCGTTAAAAACCGGAAATAGAAGTCCCAAAACATTTTTCGAGAAGAGGAAGGGCTTTGGTTCAAATACATTTGCAATGCGCAAAACGACGGGTGCGATCATACCAGCAATAATGCACCGGATCCCATCACAACTCCGAAGTTAAGCGTGCTTGGGCGAGAGTAGTACTAGGATGGGTGACCTCCTGGGAAGTCCTCGTGTTGCACCCCTCTTTTTCGTTTTTCTTTTTATTTAACGATCGCCTTCTTGCGGGGTCGAGATTTTGCCGAAGCGGCGCGTTATCATGGCCGGGGCGAGACGAATCACGAGGGCGTCCGCGAAGCATGACGGGGCCCACGGCTTTTCCGAAAAGTGCTTACGGGCCCCGTGAGTCCATCCGGATCAAAAGTTGTGCTCTTAAACGCGGGAATTTCGAGGTTTTGCGAGAAACGATTGTTTTTGCTCACTTGTTCGTTCCCGAGCAATATCCCGTTAATTATCCGGTAATTGCGCGACGGGTCGTCAAAAACCGGAAATAGAAGTCCCAAAACATTTCTCGAGAAGAGGAAGGGCTTTGGTTCAAATACATTTGCAATGCGCAAAACGACGGGTGCGATCACACCAGCACTAATGCACCGGATCCCATCAGAACTCCGAAGTTAAGCGTGCTTGGGCGAGAGTAGTACTAGGATGGGTGACCTCCTGGGAAGTCCTCGTGTTGCACCCCTCTTTTTCGTTTTTCATTTTATTTAACGATCGCCTTTTTGCGGGGTCGAGATTTTGTCGAGCGGCGCGTTATCATGGCCGGGGCGAGACGAATCACGAGGGCGTCCGCGAAGCATGACGGGGCCCACGGCTTTTCCGAAAAGTGCTTACGGGCCCCGTGAGTCCATCCGGATCAAAAGCTGTGCTCGTAAACGCGGGAATTTCGAGGTTTTGCGAGAAACGCTTGTTTTTGCTCACTTGTTCGTTCCCGAGCAATATCCCGTTAATTATCCGGTAATTGCGCGACGGGTCGTCAAAAACCGGAAATAGAAGTCCCAAAACATTTTTCGAGAAGAGGAAGGGCTTTGGTTCAAATACATTTGCAATGCGCAAAACGACGGGTGCGATCATACCAGCAATAATGCACCGGATCCCATCACAACTCCGAAGTTAAGCGTGCTTGGGCGAGAGTAGTACTAGGATGGGTGACCTCCTGGGAAGTCCTCGTGTTGCACCCCTCTTTTTCGTTTTTCTTTTTATTTAACGATCGCCTTCTTGCGGGGTCGAGATTTTGCCGAAGCGGCGCGTTATCATGGCCGGGCCGAGACGAATCACGAGGGCGTCCGCGAAGCATGACGGGGCCCACGGCTTTTCCGAAAAGTGCTTACGGGCCCCGGGAGTCCATCCGGATCAAAAGCTGTGCTCGTAAACGCGGGAATTTCGAGGTTTTGCGAGAAACGCTTGTTTTTGCTCACTTGTTCGTTCCCGAGCAATATCCCGTTAATTATCCGGTAATTGCGCGACGGGTCGTCAAAAACCGAAAATAGAAGTCCCAAAACATTTCTCGAGAAGAGGAAGGGCTTTAGTTCAAATACATTTGCAATGCGCAAAACGACGGGTGCGATCATACCAGCACTAATGCACCGGATCCCATCAGAACTCCGAAGTTAAGCGTGCTTGGGCGAGAGTAGTACTAGGATGGGTGACCTCCTGGGAAGTCCTCGTGTTGCACCCCTCTTTTTCGTTTTTCTTTTTATTTAACGATCGCCTTTTTGAGGGGTCGAGATTTTGTCGAGCGGCGCGTTATCATGGCCGGGCCGAGACGAATCACGAGGGCATCCGCGAAGCATGACGGGGCCCACGGCTTTTCCGAAAAGTGCTTACTGGCCCCGTGAGTCCATCCGGATCAAAAGCTGTGCTCGTAAACGCGGGAATTTCGAGGTTTTGCGAGAAACGCTTGTTTTTGCTCACTTGTTCGTTCCCGAGCAATATCCCGTTAATTATCCGGTAATTGCGCGACGGGTCGTCAAAAACCGGAAATAGAAGTCCCAAAACATTTCTCGAGAAGAGGAAGGGCTTTGGTTCAAATACATTTGCAATGCGCAAAACGACGGGTGCGATCATACCAGCACTAATGCACCGGATCCCATCAGAACTCCGAAGTTAAGCGTGCTTGGGCGAGAGTAGTACTAGGATGGGTGACCTCCTGGGAAGTCCTCGTGTTGCACCCCTCTTTTTCGTTTTTCATTTTATTTAACGATCGCCTTTTTGCGGGGTCGAGATTTTGTCGAGCGGCGCGTTATCATGGCCGGGGCGAGACGAATCACGAGGGCGTCAGCGAAGCATGACGGGGCCCACGGCTTTTCCGAAAAGTGCTTACGGGCCCCGGGAGTCCATCCGGATCAAAAGCTGTGCTCGTAAACGCGGGAATTTCGAGGTTTTTCGAGAAACGCTTGTTTTTGCTCACTTGTTCGTTCCCGAGCAATATCCCGTTAATTATCCGGTAATTGCGCGACGGGTCGTCAAAAATCGGAAATAGAAGTCCCAAAACATTTCTCGAGAAGAGGAAGGGCTTTGGTTCAAATACATTTGCAATGCGCAAAACGACGGGTGCGATCATACCAGCACTAATGCACCGGATCCCATCAGAACTCCGAAGTTAAGCGTGCTTGGGCGAGAGTAGTACTAGGATGGGTGACCTCCTGGGAAGTCCTCGTGTTGCACCCCTCTTTTTCGTTTTTCTTTTTATTTAACGATCGCCTTTTTGCGGGGTCGAGATTTTGTCGAGCGGCGCGTTATCATGGCCGGGGCGAGACGAATCACGAGGGCGTCAGCGAAGCATGACGGGGCCCACGGCTTTTCCGAAAAGTGCTTACGGGCCCCGGGAGTCCATCCGGATCAAAAGCTGTGCTCGTAAACGCGGGAATTTCGAGGTTTTTCGAGAAACGCTTGTTTTTGCTCACTTGTTCGTTCCCGAGCAATATCCCGTTAATTATCCGGTAATTGCGCGACGGGTCGTCAAAAACCGGAAATAGAAGTCCCAAAACATTTCTCGAGAAGAGGAAGGGCTTTGGTTCAAATACATTTGCAATGCGCAAAACGACGGGTGCGATCACACCAGCACTAATGCACCGGATCCCATCAGAACTCCGAAGTTAAGCGTGCTTGGGCGAGAGTAGTACTAGGATGGGTGACCTCCTGGGAAGTCCTCGTGTTGCACCCCTCTTTTTCGTTTTTCATTTTATTTAACGATCGCCTTTTTGCGGGGTCGAGATTTTGTCGAGCGGCGCGTTATCATGGCCGGGGCGAGACGAATCACGAGGGCGTCAGCGAAGCATGACGGGGCCCACGGCTTTTCCGAAAAGTGCTTACGGGCCCCGGGAGTCCATCCGGATCAAAAGCTGTGCTCGTAAACGCGGGAATTTCGAGGTTTTTCGAGAAACGCTTGTTTTTGCTCACTTGTTCGTTCCCGAGCAATATCCCGTTAATTATCCGGTAATTGCGCGACGGGTCGTCAAAAACCGGAAATAGAAGTCCCAAAACATTTCTCGAGAAGAGGAAGGGCTTTGGTTCAAATACATTTGCAATGCGCAAAACGACGGGTGCGATCACACCAGCACTAATGCACCGGATCCCATCAGAACTCCGAAGTTAAGCGTGCTTGGGCGAGAGTAGTACTAGGATGGGTGACCTCCTGGGAAGTCCTCGTGTTGCACCCCTCTTTTTCGTTTTTCATTTTATTTAACGATCGCCTTTTTGCGGGGTCGAGATTTTGTCGAGCGGCGCGTTATCATGGCCGGGGCGAGACGAATCACGAGGGCGTCAGCGAAGCATGACGGGGCCCACGGCTTTTCCGAAAAGTGCTTACGGGCCCCGGGAGTCCATCCGGATCAAAAGCTGTGCTCGTAAACGCGGGAATTTCGAGGTTTTTCGAGAAACGCTTGTTTTTGCTCACTTGTTCGTTCCCGAGCAATATCCCGTTAATTATCCGGTAATTGCGCGACGGGTCGTCAAAAACCGGAAATAGAAGTCCCAAAACATTTCTCGAGAAGAGGAAGGGCTTTGGTTCAAATACATTTGCAATGCGCAAAACGACGGGTGCGATCACACCAGCACTAATGCACCGGATCCCATCAGAACTCCGAAGTTAAGCGTGCTTGGGCGAGAGTAGTACTAGGATGGGTGACCTCCTGGGAAGTCCTCGTGTTGCACCCCTCTTTTTCGTTTTTCATTTTATTTAACGATCGCCTTTTTGCGGGGTCGAGATTTTGTCGAGCGGCGCGTTATCATGGCCGGGGCGAGACGAATCACGAGGGCGTCAGCGAAGCATGACGGGGCCCACGGCTTTTCCGAAAAGTGCTTACGGGCCCCGGGAGTCCATCCGGATCAAAAGCTGTGCTCGTAAACGCGGGAATTTCGAGGTTTTTCGAGAAACGCTTGTTTTTGCTCACTTGTTCGTTCCCGAGCAATATCCCGTTAATTATCCGGTAATTGCGCGACGGGTCGTCAAAAACCGGAAATAGAAGTCCCAAAACATTTCTCGAGAAGAGGAAGGGCTTTAGTTCAAATACATTTGCAATGCGCAAAACGACGGGTGCGATCATACCAGCACTAATGCACCGGATCCCATCAGAACTCCGAAGTTAAGCGTGCTTGGGCGAGAGTAGTACTAGGATGGGTGACCTCCTGGGAAGTCCTCGTGTTGCACCCCTCTTTTTCGTTTTTCTTTTTATTTAACGATCGCCTTTTTGCGGGGTCGAGATTTTGTCGAGCGGCGCGTTATCATGGCCGGGGCGAGACGAATCACGAGGGCGTCCGCGAAGCATGACGGGGCCCACGGCATTTTCCGAAAAGTGCTTACGGGCCCCGTGAGTCCATCCGGATCAAAAGATGTGCTCGTAAACGCGGGAATTTCGAGGTTTTGCGAGAAACGCTTGTTTTTGCTCACTTGTTCGTTCCCGAGCAATATCCCGTTAATTATCCGGTAATTGCGCGACGGGTCGTTAAAAACCGGAAATAGAAGTCCCAAAACATTTTTCGAGAAGAGGAAGGGCTTTGGTTCAAATACATTTGCAATGCGCAAAACGACGGGTGCAATCATACCAGCACTAATGCACCGGATCCCATCAGAACTCTGAAGTTAAGTGTGCTTGGGCGAGAGTAGTACTAGGATGGGTGACCTCCTGGGAAGTCCTCGTGTTGCACCCCTCTTTTTCGTTTTTCTTTTTATTTAACGATCGCCTTTTTGCGGGGTCGAGATTTTGTCGAGCGGCGCGTTATCATGGCCGGGGCGAGACGAATCACGAGGGCGTCCGCGAAGCATGACGGGGCCCACGGCTTTTCCGAAAAGTGCTTACGGGCCCCGTGAGTCCATCCGGATCAAAAGCTATGCTCGTAAACGCGGGAATTTCGAGGTTTTGCGAGAAACGCTTGTTTTTGCTCAGTTGTTCGTTCCCGAGCAATATCCCGTTAATTATCCGGTAATTGCGCGACGGGTCGTCAAAAATCGGAAATAGAAGTCCCAAAACATTTCTTGAGAAGAGGAAGGGCTTTGATTCAAATACATTTGCAATGCGCAAAATGACGGGTGCGATCATACCAGCACTAATGCACCGGATCCCATCAAAACTCCGAAGTTAAGCGTGCTTGGGCGAGAGTAGTACTAGGATGGGTGACCTCCTGGGAAGTCCTCGTGTTGCACCCCTCTTTTTCGTTTTTCTTTTTATTTAACGATCGCCTTTTTGCGGGGTCGAGATTTTGTCGAGCGGCGCGTTATCATGGCCGGGGCGAGACGAATCACGAGGGCGTCCGCGAAGCATGACGGGGCCCACGGCTTTTCCGAAAAGTGCTTACGGGCCCCGTGAGTCCATCCGGATCAAAAGCTGTGCTCGTAAACGCGGGAATTTCGAGGTTTTGCGAGAAACGCTTGTTTTTGCTCACTTGTTCGTTCCCGAGCAATATCCCGTTAATTATCCGGTAATTGCGCGACGGGTCGTTAAAAACCGGAAATAGAAGTCCCAAAACATTTTTCGAGAAGAGGAAGGGCTTTGGTTCAAATACATTTGCAATGCGCAAAACGACGGGTGCGATCATACCAGCACTAATGCACCGGATCCCATCAGAACTCCGAAGTTAAGCGTGCTTGGGCGAGAGTAGTACTAGGATGGGTGACCTCCTGGGAAGTCCTCGTGTTGCACCCCTCTTTTTCGTTTTTCTTTTTATTTAACGATCGCCTTTTTGCGGGGTCGAGATTTTGTCGAGCGGCGCGTTATCATGGCCGGGCCGAGACGAATCACGAGGGCATCCGCGAAGCATGACGGGGCCCACGGCTTTTCCGAAAAGTGCTTACTGGCCCCGTGAGTCCATCCGGATCAAAAGCTGTGCTCGTAAACGCGGGAATTTCGAGGTTTTGCGAGAAACGCTTGTTTTTGCTCACTTGTTCGTTCCCGAGCAATATCCCGTTAATTATCCGGTAATTGCGCGACGGGTCGTCAAAAACCGGAAATAGAAGTCCCAAAACATTTCTCGAGAAGAGGAAGGGCTTTGGTTCAAATACATTTGCAATGCGCAAAACGACGGGTGCGATCATACCAGCACTAATGCACCGGATCCCATCAGAACTCCGAAGTTAAGCGTGCTTGGGCGAGAGTAGTACTAAGATGGGTGACCTCCTGGGAAGTCCTCGTGTTGCACCCCTCTTTTTCGTTTTTCTTTTTATTTAACGATCGTCTTTTTGCGGGGTCGAGATTTTGTCGAGCGGCGCGTTATCATGGCCGGGGCGAGACGAATCACGAGGGCGTCCGCGAAGCATGACGGGGCCCACGGCTTTTCCGAAAAGTGCTTACGGGCCCCGTGAGTCCATCCAGATCAAAAGCTGTGCTCGTAAACGCGGGAATTTCGAGGTTTTGCGAGAAACGCTTGTTTTTGCTCACTTGTTCGTTCCCGAGCAATATCCCGTTAATTATCCGGTAATTGCGCGACGGGTCGTTAAAAACCGGAAATAGAAGTCCCAAAACATTTTTCGAGAAGAGGAAGGGCTTTGGTTCAAATACATTTGCAATGCGCAAAACGACGGGTGCGATCATACCAGCAATAATGCACCGGATCCCATCACAACTCCGAAGTTAAGCGTGCTTGGGCGAGAGTAGTACTAGGATGGGTGACCTCCTGGGAAGTCCTCGTGTTGCACCCCTCTTTTTCGTTTTTCTTTTTATTTAACGATCGCCTTCTTGCGGGGTCGAGATTTTGCCGAAGCGGCGCGTTATCATGGCCGGGGCGAGACGAATCACGAGGGCGTCCGCGAAGCATGACGGGGCCCACGGCTTTTCCGTAAAGTGCTTACGGGCCCCGTGAGTCCATCCGGATCAAAAGTTGTGCTCTTAAACGCGGGAATTTCGAGGTTTTGCGAGAAACGCATTTTTTTACTCACTTGTTCGTTCCCGAGCAATATCCCGTTAATTATCCGGTAATTGCGCGACGGGTCGTCAAAAACCGGAAATAGAAGTCCCAAAACATTTCTCGAGAAGAGGAAGGGCTTTGGTTCAAATACATTTGCAATGCGCAAAACGACGGGTGCGATCACACCAGCACTAATGCACCGGATCCCATCAGAACTCCGAAGTTAAGCGTGCTTGGGCGAGAGTAGTACTAGGATGGGTGACCTCCTGGGAAGTCCTCGTGTTGCACCCCTCTTTTTCGTTTTTCATTTTATTTAACGATCGCCTTTTTGCGGGGTCGAGATTTTGTCGAGCGGCGCGTTATCATGGCCGGGGCGAGACGAATCACGAGGGCGTCCGCGAAGCATGACGGGGCCCACGGCTTTTCCGAAAAGTGCTTACGGGCCCCGTGAGTCCATCCGGATCAAAAGCTGTGCTCGTAAACGCGGAAATTTCGAGGTTTTGCGAGAAACGCTTGTTTTTGCTCACTTGTTCGTTCCCGAGCAATATCCCGTTAATTATCCGGTAATTGCGCGACGGGTCGTTAAAAACCGGAAATAGAAGTCCCAAAACATTTTTCGAGAAGAGGAAGGGCTTTGGTTCAAATACATTTGCAATGCGCAAAACGACGGGTGCGATCATACCAGCAATAATGCACCGGATCCCATCACAACTCCGAAGTTAAGCGTGCTTGGGCGAGAGTAGTACTAGGATGGGTGACCTCCTGGGAAGTCCTCGTGTTGCACCCCTCTTTTTCGTTTTTCTTTTTATTTAACGATCGCCTTCTTGCGGGGTCGAGATTTTGCCGAAGCGGCGCGTTATCATGGCCGGGGCGAGACGAATCACGAGGGCGTCCGCGAAGCATGACGGGGCCCACGGCTTTTCCGAAAAGTGCTTACGGGCCCCGGGAGTCCATCCGGATCAAAAGCTGTGCTCGTAAACGCGGGAATTTCGAGGTTTTGCGAGAAACGCTTGTTTTTGCTCACTTGTTCGTTCCCGAGCAATATCCCGTTAATTATCCGGTAATTGCGCGACGGGTCGTCAAAAACCGAAAATAGAAGTCCCAAAACATTTCTCGAGAAGAGGAAGGGCTTTAGTTCAAATACATTTGCAATGCGCAAAACGACGGGTGCGATCATACCAGCACTAATGCACCGGATCCCATCAGAACTCCGAAGTTAAGCGTGCTTGGGCGAGAGTAGTACTAGGATGGGTGACCTCCTGGGAAGTCCTCGTGTTGCACCCCTCTTTTTCGTTTATCTTTTTATTTAACGATCGCCTTTTTGAGGGGTCGAGATTTTGTCGAGCGGCGCGTTATCATGGCCGGGCCGAGACGAATCACGAGGGCATCCGCGAAGCATGACGGGGCCCACGGCTTTTCCGAAAAGTGCTTACGGGCCCCGTGAGTCCATCCGGATCAAAAGCTGTGCTCGTAAACGCGGGAATTTCGAGGTTTTGCGAGAAACGCTTGTTTTTGCTCACTTGTTCGTTCCCGAGCAATATCCCGTTAATTATCCGGTAATTGCGCGACGGGTCGTCAAAAACCGGAAATAGAAGTCCCAAAACATTTCTCGAGAAGAGGAAGGGCTTTGGTTCAAATACATTTGCAATGCGCAAAACGACGGGTGCGATCATACCAGCACTAATGCACCGGATCCCATCAGAACTCCGAAGTTAAGCGTGCTTGGGCGAGAGTAGTACTAGGATGGGTGACCTCCTGGGAAGTCCTCGTGTTGCACCCCTCTTTTTCGTTTTTCATTTTATTTAACGATCGCCTTTTTGCGGGGTCGAGATTTTGTCGAGCGGCGCGTTATCATGGCCGGGGCGAGACGAATCACGAGGGCGTCAGCGAAGCATGACGGGGCCCACGGCTTTTCCGAAAAGTGCTTACGGGCCCCGGGAGTCCATCCGGATCAAAAGCTGTGCTCGTAAACGCGGGAATTTCGAGGTTTTTCGAGAAACGCTTGTTTTTGCTCACTTGTTCGTTCCCGAGCAATATCCCGTTAATTATCCGGTAATTGCGCGACGGGTCGTCAAAAACCGGAAATAGAAGTCCCAAAACATTTCTCGAGAAGAGGAAGGGCTTTGGTTCAAATACATTTGCAATGCGCAAAACGACGGGTGCGATCATACCAGCACTAATGCACCGGATCCCATCAGAACTCCGAAGTTAAGCGTGCTTGGGCAAGAGTAGTACTAGGATGGGTGACCTCCTGGGAAGTCCTCGTGTTGCACCCCTCTTTTTCGTTTTTCATTTTATTTAACGATCGCCTTTTTGCGGGGTCGAGATTTTGTCGAGCGGCGCGTTATCATGGCCGGGGCGAGACGAATCACGAGGGCGTCAGCGAAGCATGACGGGGCCCACGGCTTTTCCGAAAAGTGCTTACGGGCCCCGGGAGTCCATCCGGATCAAAAGCTGTGCTCGTAAACGCGGGAATTTCGAGGTTTTTCGAGAAACGCTTGTTTTTGCTCACTTGTTCGTTCCCGAGCAATATCCCATTAATTATCCGGTAATTGCGCGACGGGTCGTCAAAAACCGGAAATAGAAGTCCCAAAACATTTCTCGAGAAGAGGAAGGGCTTTGGTTCAAATACATTTGCAATGCGCAAAACGACGGGTGCGATCACACCAGCACTAATGCACCGGATCCCATCAGAACTCCGAAGTTAAGCGTGCTTGGGCGAGAGTAGTACTAGGATGGGTGACCTCCTGGGAAGTCCTCGT
This sequence comes from Syzygium jambos, assembly GCA_031216235.1. Lineage (NCBI taxonomy): Eukaryota > Viridiplantae > Streptophyta > Magnoliopsida > Myrtales > Myrtaceae > Syzygium > Syzygium jambos. Next base: position 124,656 of record JASUUC010000025.1, on the reverse strand, counting down.
GTTGCACCCCTCTTTTTCGTTTTTCATTTTATTTAACGATCGCCTTTTTGCGGGGTCGAGATTTTGTCGAGCGGCGCGTTATCATGGCCGGGGCGAGACGAATCACGAGGGCGTCAGCGAAGCATGACGGGGCCCACGGCTTTTCCGAAAAGTGCTTACGGGCCCCGGGAGTCCATCCGGATCAAAAGCTGTGCTCGTAAACGCGGGAATTTCGAGGTTTTTCGAGAAACGCTTGTTTTTGCTCACTTGTTCGTTCCCGAGCAATATCCCGTTAATTATCCGGTAATTGCGCGACGGGTCGTCAAAAACCGGAAATAGAAGTCCCAAAACATTTCTCGAGAAGAGGAAGGGCTTTGGTTCAAATACATTTGCAATGCGCAAAACGACGGGTGCGATCACACCAGCACTAATGCACCGGATCCCATCAGAACTCCGAAGTTAAGCGTGCTTGGGCGAGAGTAGTACTAGGATGGGTGACCTCCTGGGAAGTCCTCGTGTTGCACCCCTCTTTTTCGTTTTTCATTTTATTTAACGATCGCCTTTTTGCGGGGTCGAGATTTTGTCGAGCGGCGCGTTATCATGGCCGGGGCGAGACGAATCACGAGGGCGTCAGCGAAGCATGACGGGGCCCACGGCTTTTCCGAAAAGTGCTTACGGGCCCCGTGAGTCCATCCGGATCAAAAGCTATGCTCGTAAACGCGGGAATTTCGAGGTTTTGCGAGAAACGCTTGTTTTTGCTCACTTGTTCGTTCCCGAGCAATATCCCGTTAATTATCCGGTAATTGCGTGACGGGTCGTCAAAAACCGGAAATAGAAGTCCCAAAACATTTCTTGAGAAGAGGAAGGGCTTTGATTCAAATACATTTGCAATGCGCAAAATGACGGGTGCGATCATACCAGCACTAATGCACCGGATCCCATCAAAACTCCGAAGTTAAGCGTGCTTGGGCGAGAGTAGTACTAGGATGGGTGACCTCCTGGGAAGTCCTCGTGTTGCACCCCTCTTTTTCGTTTTTCTTTTTATTTAACGATCGCCTTTTTGCGGGGTCGAGATTTTGTCGAGCGGCGCGTTATCATGGCCGGGGCGAGACGAATCACGAGGGCGTCCGCGAAGCATGACGGGGCCCACGGCTTTTCCGAAAAGTGCTTACGGGCCCCGTGAGTCCATCCGGATCAAAAGCTGTGCTCGTAAACGCGGGAATTTCGAGGTTTTGCGAGAAACGCTTGTTTTTGCTCACTTGTTCGTTCCCGAGCAATATCCCGTTAATTATCCGGTAATTGCGCGACGGGTCGTTAAAAACCGGAAATAGAAGTCCCAAAACATTTTTCGAGAAGAGGAAGGGCTTTGGTTCAAATACATTTGCAATGCGCAAAACGACGGGTGCGATCATACCAGCACTAATGCACCGGATCCCATCAGAACTCCGAAGTTAAGCGTGCTTGGGCGAGAGTAGTACTAGGATGGGTGACCTCCTGGGAAGTCCTCGTGTTGCACCCCTCTTTTTCGTTTTTCTTTTTATTTAACGATCGCCTTTTTGCGGGGTCGAGATTTTGTCGAGCGGCGCGTTATCATGGCCGGGGCGAGACGAATCACGAGGGCGTCCGCGAAGCATGACGGGGCCCACGGCTTTTCCGAAAAGTGCTTACGGGCCCCGTGAGTCCATCCGGATCAAAAGCTGTGCTCGTAAACGCGGGAATTTCGAGGTTTTGCGAGAAACGCTTGTTTTTGCTCACTTGTTCGTTCCCGAGCAATATCCCGTTAATTATCCGGTAATTGCGCGACGGGTCGTTAAAAACCGGAAATAGAAGTCCCAAAACATTTTTCGAGAAGAGGAAGGGCTTTGGTTCAAATACATTTGCAATGCGCAAAACGACGGGTGCGATCATACCAGCAATAATGCACCGGATCCCATCACAACTCCGAAGTTAAGCGTGCTTGGGCGAGAGAAGTACTAGGATGGGTGACCTCCTGGGAAGTCCTCGTGTTGCACCCCTCTTTTTCGTTTTTCTTTTTATTTAACGATCGCCTTCTTGCGGGGTCGAGATTTTGCCGAAGCGGCGCGTTATCATGGCCGGGGCGAGACGAATCACGAGGGCGTCCGCGAAGCATGACGGGGCCCACGGCTTTTCCGTAAAGTGCTTACGGGCCCCGTGAGTCCATCCGGATCAAAAGTTGTGCTCTTAAACGCGGGAATTTCGAGGTTTTGCGAGAAACGCATTTTTTTACTCACTTGTTCGTTCCCGAGCAATATCCCGTTAATTATCCGGTAATTGCGCGACGGGTCGTCAAAAACCGGAAATAGAAGTCCCAAAACATTTCTCGAGAAGAGGAAGGGCTTTGGTTCAAATACATTTGCAATGCGCAAAACGACGGGTGCGATCACACCAGCACTAATGCACCGGATCCCATCAGAACTCCGAAGTTAAGCGTGCTTGGGCGAGAGTAGTACTAGGATGGGTGACCTCCTGGGAAGTCCTCGTGTTGCACCCCTCTTTTTCGTTTTTCTTTTTATTTAACGATCGCCTTCTTGCGGGGTCGAGATTTTGCCGAAGCGGCGCGTTATCATGGCCGGGCCGAGACGAATCACGAGGGCGTCCGCGAAGCATGACGGGGCCCACGGCTTTTCCGAAAAGTGCTTACGGGCCCCGGGAGTCCATCCGGATCAAAAGCTGTGCTCGTAAACGCGGGAATTTCGAGGTTTTGCGAGAAACGCTTGTTTTTGCTCACTTGTTCGTTCCCGAGCAATATCCCGTTAATTATCCGGTAATTGCGCGACGGGTCGTCAAAAACCGAAAATAGAAGTCCCAAAACATTTCTCGAGAAGAGGAAGGGCTTTAGTTCAAATACATTTGCAATGCGCAAAACGACGGGTGCGATCATACCAGCACTAATGCACCGGATCCCATCAGAACTCCGAAGTTAAGCGTGCTTGGGCGAGAGTAGTACTAGGATGGGTGACCTCCTGGGAAGTCCTCGTGTTGCACCCCTCTTTTTCGTTTATCTTTTTATTTAACGATCGCCTTTTTGAGGGGTCGAGATTTTGTCGAGCGGCGCGTTATCATGGCCGGGCCGAGACGAATCACGAGGGCATCCGCGAAGCATGACGGGGCCCACGGCTTTTCCGAAAAGTGCTTACTGGCCCCGTGAGTCCATCCGGATCAAAAGCTGTGCTCGTAAACGCGGGAATTTCGAGGTTTTGCGAGAAACGCTTGTTTTTGCTCACTTGTTCGTTCCCGAGCAATATCCCGTTAATTATCCGGTAATTGCGCGACGGGTCGTCAAAAACCGGAAATAGAAGTCCCAAAACATTTCTCGAGAAGAGGAAGGGCTTTGGTTCAAATACATTTGCAATGCGCAAAACGACGGGTGCGATCATACCAGCACTAATGCACCGGATCCCATCAGAACTCCGAAGTTAAGCGTGCTTGGGCGAGAGTAGTACTAGGATGGGTGACCTCCTGGGAAGTCCTCGTGTTGCACCCCTCTTTTTCGTTTTTCATTTTATTTAACGATCGCCTTTTTGCGGGGTCGAGATTTTGTCGAGCGGCGCGTTATCATGGCCGGGGCGAGACGAATCACGAGGGCGTCAGCGAAGCATGACGGGGCCCACGGCTTTTCCGAAAAGTGCTTACGGGCCCCGGGAGTCCATCCGGATCAAAAGCTGTGCTCGTAAACGCGGGAATTTCGAGGTTTTTCGAGAAACGCTTGTTTTTGCTCACTTGTTCGTTCCCGAGCAATATCCCGTTAATTATCCGGTAATTGCGCGACGGGTCGTCAAAAACCGGAAATAGAAGTCCCAAAACATTTCTCGAGAAGAGGAAGGGCTTTGGTTCAAATACATTTGCAATGCGCAAAACGACGGGTGCGATCATACCAGCACTAATGCACCGGATCCCATCAGAACTCCGAAGTTAAGCGTGCTTGGGCGAGAGTAGTACTAGGATGGGTGACCTCCTGGGAAGTCCTCGTGTTGCACCCCTCTTTTTCGTTTTTCATTTTATTTAACGATCGCCTTTTTGCGGGGTCGAGATTTTGTCGAGCGGCGCGTTATCATGGCCGGGGCGAGACGAATCACGAGGGCGTCAGCGAAGCATGACGGGGCCCACGGCTTTTCCGAAAAGTGCTTACGGGCCCCGGGAGTCCATCCGGATCAAAAGCTGTGCTCGTAAACGCGGGAATTTCGAGGTTTTTCGAGAAACGCTTGTTTTTGCTCACTTGTTCGTTCCCGAGCAATATCCCGTTAATTATCCGGTAATTGCGCGACGGGTCGTCAAAAACCGGAAATAGAAGTCCCAAAACATTTCTCGAGAAGAGGAAGGGCTTTGGTTCAAATACATTTGCAATGCGCAAAACGACGGGTGCGATCACACCAGCACTAATGCACCGGATCCCATCAGAACTCCGAAGTTAAGCGTGCTTGGGCGAGAGTAGTACTAGGATGGGTGACCTCCTGGGAAGTCCTCGTGTTGCACCCCTCTTTTTCGTTTTTCATTTTATTTAACGATCGCCTTTTTGCGGGGTCGAGATTTTGTCGAGCGGCGCGTTATCATGGCCGGGGCGAGACGAATCACGAGGGCGTCAGCGAAGCATGACGGGGCCCACGGCTTTTCCGAAAAGTGCTTACGGGCCCCGTGAGTCCATCCGGATCAAAAGATGTGCTCGTAAACGCGGGAATTTCGAGGTTTTTCGAGAAACGCTTGTTTTTGCTCACTTGTTCGTTCCCGAGCAATATCCCGTTAATTATCCGGTAATTGCGCGACGGGTCGTCAAAAACCGGAAATAGAAGTCCCAAAACATTTCTCGAGAAGAGGAAGGGCTTTAGTTCAAATACATTTGCAATGCGCAAAACGACGGGTGCGATCATACCAGCACTAATGCACCGGATCCCATCAGAACTCCGAAGTTAAGCGTGCTTGGGCGAGAGTAGTACTAGGATGGGTGACCTCCTGGGAAGTCCTCGTGTTGCACCCCTCTTTTTCGTTTTTTTTTTATTTAACGATCGCCTTTTTGCGGGGTCGAGATTTTGTCGAGCGGCGCGTTATCATGGCCGGGGCGAGACGAATCACGAGGGCGTCCGCGAAGCATGACGGGGCCCACGGCTTTTCCGAAAAGTGCTTACGGGCCCCGTGAGTCCATCCGGATCAAAAGATGTGCTCGTAAACGCGGGAATTTCGAGGTTTTGCGAGAAACGCTTGTTTTTGCTCACTTGTTCGTTCCCGAGCAATATTCCGTTAATTATCCGGTAATTGCGCGACGGGTCGTTAAAAACCGGAAATAGAAGTCCCAAAACATTTTTCGAGAAGAGGAAGGGCTTTGGTTCAAATACATTTGCAATGCGCAAAATGACGGGTGCAATCATACCAGCACTAATGCACCGGATCCCATCAGAACTCTGAAGTTAAGTGTGCTTGGGCGAGAGTAGTACTAGGATGGGTGACCTCCTGGGAAGTCCTCGTGTTGCACCCCACTTTTTCGTTTTTCTTTTTATTTAACGATCGCCTTTTTGCGGGGTCGAGATTTTTTCGAGCGGCGCGTTATCATGGCCGGGGCGAGACGAATCACGAGGGCGTCCGCGAAGCATGACGGGGCCCACGGCTTTTCCGAAAAGTGCTTACGGGCCCCGTGAGTCCATCCGGATCAAAAGCTATGCTCGTAAACGCGGGAATTTCGAGGTTTTGCGAGAAACGCTTGTTTTTGCTCACTTGTTCGTTCCCGAGCAATATCCCGTTAATTATCCGGTAATTGCGCGACGGGTCGTCAAAAACCGAAAATAGAAGTCCCAAAACATTTCTCGAGAAGAGGAAGGGCTTTAGTTCAAATACATTTGCAATGCGCAAAACGACGGGTGCGATCATACCAGCACTAATGCACCGGATCCCATCAGAACTCCGAAGTTAAGCGTGCTTGGGCGAGAGTAGTACTAGGATGGGTGACCTCCTGGGAAGTCCTCGTGTTGCACCCCTCTTTTTCGTTTATCTTTTTATTTAACGATCGCCTTTTTGAGGGGTCGAGATTTTGTCGAGCGGCGCGTTATCATGGCCGGGCCGAGACGAATCACGAGGGCATCCGCGAAGCATGACGGGGCCCACGGCTTTTCCGAAAAGTGCTTACTGGCCCCGTGAGTCCATCCGGATCAAAAGCTGTGCTCGTAAACGCGGGAATTTCGAGGTTTTGCGAGAAACGCTTGTTTTTGCTCACTTGTTCGTTCCCGAGCAATATCCCGTTAATTATCCGGTAATTGCGCGACGGATCGTCAAAAACCGGAAATAGAAGTCCCAAAACATTTCTCGAGAAGAGGAAGGGCTTTGGTTCAAATACATTTGCAATGCGCAAAACGACGGGTGCGATCATACCAGCACTAATGCACCGGATCCCATCAGAACTCCGAAGTTAAGCGTGCTTGGGCGAGAGTAGTACTAGGATGGGTGACCTCCTGGGAAGTCCTCGTGTTGCACCCCTCTTTTTCGTTTTTCATTTTATTTAACGATCGCCTTTTTGCGGGGTCGAGATTTTGTCGAGCGGCGCGTTATCATGGCCGGGGCGAGACGAATCACGAGGGCGTCAGCGAAGCATGACGGGGCCCACGGCTTTTCCGAAAAGTGCTTACGGGCCCCGGGAGTCCATCCGGATCAAAAGCTGTGCTCGTAAACGCGGGAATTTCGAGGTTTTTCGAGAAACGCTTGTTTTTGCTCACTTGTTCGTTCCCGAGCAATATCCCGTTAATTATCCGGTAATTGCGCGACGGGTCGTCAAAAACCGGAAATAGAAGTCCCAAAACATTTCTCGAGAAGAGGAAGGGCTTTGGTTCAAATACATTTGCAATGCGCAAAACGACGGGTGCGATCATACCAGCACTAATGCACCGGATCCCATCAGAACTCCGAAGTTAAGCGTGCTTGGGCAAGAGTAGTACTAGGATGGGTGACCTCCTGGGAAGTCCTCGTGTTGCACCCCTCTTTTTCGTTTTTCATTTTATTTAACGATCGCCTTTTTGCGGGGTCGAGATTTTGTCGAGCGGCGCGTTATCATGGCCGGGGCGAGACGAATCACGAGGGCGTCAGCGAAGCATGACGGGGCCCACGGCTTTTCCGAAAAGTGCTTACGGGCCCCGGGAGTCCATCCGGATCAAAAGCTGTGCTCGTAAACGCGGGAATTTCGAGGTTTTTCGAGAAACGCTTGTTTTTGCTCACTTGTTCGTTCCCGAGCAATATCCCGTTAATTATCCGGTAATTGCGCGACGGGTCGTCAAAAATCGGAAATAGAAGTCCCAAAACATTTCTCGAGAAGAGGAAGGGCTTTGGTTCAAATACATTTGCAATGCGCAAAACGACGGGTGCGATCACACCAGCACTAATGCACCGGATCCCATCAGAACTCCGAAGTTAAGCGTGCTTGGGCGAGAGTAGTACTAGGATGGGTGACCTCCTGGGAAGTCCTCGTGTTGCACCCCTCTTTTTCGTTTTTCATTTTATTTAACGATCGCCTTTTTGCGGGGTCGAGATTTTGTCGAGCGGCGCGTTATCATGGCCGGGGCGAGACGAATCACGAGGGCGTCAGCGAAGCATGACGGGGCCCACGGCTTTTCCGAAAAGTGCTTACGGGCCCCGTGAGTCCATCCGGATCAAAAGATGTGCTCGTAAACGCGGGAATTTCGAGGTTTTTCGAGAAACGCTTGTTTTTGCTCACTTGTTCGTTCCCGAGCAATATCCCGTTAATTATCCGGTAATTGCGCGACGGGTCGTCAAAAACCGAAAATAGAAGTCCCAAAACATTTCTCGAGAAGAGGAAGGGCTTTAGTTCAAATACATTTGCAATGCGCAAAACGACGGGTGCGATCATACCAGCACTAATGCACCGGATCCCATCAGAACTCCGAAGTTAAGCGTGCTTGGGCGAGAGTAGTACTAGGATGGGTGACCTCCTGGGAAGTCCTCGTGTTGCACCCCTCTTTTTCGTTTTTCTTTTTATTTAACGATCGCCTTTTTGCGGGGTCGAGATTTTGTCGAGCGGCGCGTTATCATGGCCGGGGCGAGACGAATCACGAGGGCGTCCGCGAAGCATGACGGGGCCCACGGCTTTTCCGAAAAGTGCTTACGGGCCCCGTGAGTCCATCCGGATCAAAAGATGTGCTCGTAAACGCGGGAATTTCGAGGTTTTGCGAGAAACGCTTGTTTTTGCTCACTTGTTCGTTCCCGAGCAATATTCCGTTAATTATCCGGTAATTGCGCGACGGGTCGTTAAAAACCGGAAATAGAAGTCCCAAAACATTTTTCGAGAAGAGGAAGGGCTTTGGTTCAAATACATTTGCAATGCGCAAAATGACGGGTGCAATCATACCAGCACTAATGCACCGGATCCCATCAGAACTCCGAAGTTAAGCGTGCTTGGGCGAGAGTAGTACTAGGATGGGTGACCTCCTGGGAAGTCCTCGTGTTGCACCCCTCTTTTTCGTTTTTCTTTTTATTTAACGATCGCCTTTTTGCGGGGTCGAGATTTTTTCGAGCGGCGCGTTATCATGGCCGGGGCGAGACGAATCACGAGGGCGTCCGCGAAGCATGACGGGGCCCACGGCTTTTCCGAAAAGTGCTTACGAGCCCCGTGAGTCCATCCGGATCAAAAGCTATGCTCGTAAACGCGGGAATTTCGAGGTTTTGCGAGAAACGCTAGTTTTTGCTCACTTGTTCGTTCCCGAGCAATATCCCGTTAATTATCCGGTAATTGCGCGACGGGTCGTCAAAAACCGGAAATAAAAGTCCCAAAACATTTCTTGAGAAGAGGAAGGGCTTTGGTTCAAATACATTTGCAATGCGCAAAACGACGGGTGCGATCATACCAGCAATAATGCACCGGATCCCATCACAACTCCGAAGTTAAGCGTGCTTGGGCGAGAGTAGTACTAGGATGGGTGACCTCCTGGGAAGTCCTCGTGTTGCACCCCTCTTTTTCGTTTTTCTTTTTATTTAACGATCGCCTTTTTGCGGGGTCGAGATTTTGCCGAAGCGGCGCGTTATCATGGCCGGGCCGAGACGAATCACGAGGGCGTCCGCGAAGCATGACGGGGCCCACGGCTTTTCCGAAAAGTGCTTACGGGCCCCGGGAGTCCATCCGGATCAAAAGCTGTGCTCGTAAACGCGGGAATTTCGAGGTTTTGCGAGAAACGCTTGTTTTTGCTCACTTGTTCGTTCCCGAGCAATATCCCGTTAATTATCCGGTAATTGCGCGACGGGTCGTCAAAAACCGAAAATAGAAGTCCCAAAACATTTCTCGAGAAGAGGAAGGGCTTTAGTTCAAATACATTTGCAATGCGCAAAACGACGGGTGCGATCATACCAGCACTAATGCACCGGATCCCATCAGAACTCCGAAGTTAAGCGTGCTTGGGCGAGAGTAGTACTAGGATGGGTGACCTCCTGGGAAGTCCTCGTGTTGCACCCCTCTTTTTCGTTTATCTTTTTATTTAACGATCGCCTTTTTGAGGGGTCGAGATTTTGTCGAGCGGCGCGTTATCATGGCCGGGCCGAGACGAATCACGAGGGCATCCGCGAAGCATGACGGGGCCCACGGCTTTTCCGAAAAGTGCTTACTGGCCCCGTGAGTCCATCCGGATCAAAAGCTGTGCTCGTAAACGCGGGAATTTCGAGGTTTTGCGAGAAACGCTTGTTTTTGCTCACTTGTTCGTTCCCGAGCAATATCCCGTTAATTATCCGGTAATTGCGCGACGGGTCGTCAAAAACCGGAAATAGAAGTCCCAAAACATTTCTCGAGAAGAGGAAGGGCTTTGGTTCAAATACATTTGCAATGCGCAAAACGACGGGTGCGATCATACCAGCACTAATGCACCGGATCCCATCAGAACTCCGAAGTTAAGCGTGCTTGGGCGAGAGTAGTACTAGGATGGGTGACCTCCTGGGAAGTCCTCGTGTTGCACCCCTCTTTTTCGTTTTTCATTTTATTTAACGATCGCCTTTTTGCGGGGTCGAGATTTTGTCGAGCGGCGCGTTATCATGGCCGGGGCGAGACGAATCACGAGGGCGTCAGCGAAGCATGACGGGGCCCACGGCTTTTCCGAAAAGTGCTTACGGGCCCCGGGAGTCCATCCGGATCAAAAGCTGTGCTCGTAAACGCGGGAATTTCGAGGTTTTTCGAGAAACGCTTGTTTTTGCTCACTTGTTCGTTCCCGAGCAATATCCCGTTAATTATCCGGTAATTGCGCGACGGGTCGTCAAAAACCGGAAATAGAAGTCCCAAAACATTTCTCGAGAAGAGGAAGGGCTTTGGTTCAAATACATTTGCAATGCGCAAAACGACGGGTGCGATCATACCAGCACTAATGCACCGGATCCCATCAGAACTCCGAAGTTAAGCGTGCTTGGGCGAGAGTAGTACTAGGATGGGTGACCTCCTGGGAAGTCCTCGTGTTGCACCCCTCTTTTTCGTTTTTCATTTTATTTAACGATCGCCTTTTTGCGGGGTCGAGATTTTGTCGAGCGGCGCGTTATCATGGCCGGGGCGAGACGAATCACGAGGGCGTCAGCGAAGCATGACGGGGCCCACGGCTTTTCCGAAAAGTGCTTACGGGCCCCGTGAGTCCATCCGGATCAAAAGATGTGCTCGTAAACGCGGGAATTTCGAGGTTTTTCGAGAAACGCTTGTTTTTGCTCACTTGTTCGTTCCCGAGCAATATCCCGTTAATTATCCGGTAATTGCGCGACGGGTCGTCAAAAACCGGAAATAGAAGTCCCAAAACATTTCTCGAGAAGAGGAAGGGCTTTAGTTCAAATACATTTGCAATGCGCAAAACGACGGGTGCGATCATACCAGCACTAATGCACCGGATCCCATCAGAACTCCGAAGTTAAGCGTGCTTGGGCGAGAGTAGTACTAGGATGGGTGACCTCCTGGGAAGTCCTCGTGTTGCACCCCTCTTTTTCGTTTTTCTTTTTATTTAACGATCGCCTTTTTGCGGGGTCGAGATTTTGTCGAGCGGCGCGTTATCATGGCCGGGGCGAGACGAATCACGAGGGCGTCCGCGAAGCATGACGGGGCCCACGGCTTTTCCGAAAAGTGCTTACGGGCCCCGTGAGTCCATCCGGATCAAAAGATGTGCTCGTAAACGCGGGAATTTCGAGGTTTTGCGAGAAACGCTTGTTTTTGCTCACTTGTTCGTTCCCGAGCAATATTCCGTTAATTATCCGGTAATTGCGCGACGGGTCGTTAAAAACCGGAAATAGAAGTCCGAAAACATTTTTCGAGAAGAGAAAGGGCTTTGGTTCAAATACATTTGCAATGCGCAAAATGACGGGTGCAATCATACCAGCACTAATGCACCGGATCCCATCAGAACTCTGAAGTTAAGTGTGCTTGGGCGAGAGTAGTACTAGGATGGGTGACCTCCTGGGAAGTCCTCGTGTTGCACCCCACTTTTTCGTTTTTCTTTTTATTTAACGATCGCCTTTTTGCGGGGTCGAGATTTTTTCGAGCGGCGCGTTATCATGGCCGGGGCGAGACGAATCACGAGGGCGTCCGCGAAGCATGACGGGGCCCACGGCTTTTCCGAAAAGTGCTTACGGGCCCCGTGAGTCCATCCGGATCAAAAGCTATGCTCGTAAACGCGGGAATTTCGAGGTTTTGCGAGAAACGCTTGTTTTTGCTCACTTGTTCGTTCCCGAGCAATATCCCGTTAATTATCCGGTAATTGCGCGACGGGTCGTCAAAAACCGGAAATAGAAGTCCCAAAACATTTCTCGAGAAGAGGAAGGGCTTTGGTTCAAATACATTTGCAATGCGCAAAACGACGGGTGCGATCATACCAGCAATAATGCACCGGATCCCATCACAACTCCGAAGTTAAGCGTGCTTGGGCGAGAGTAGTACTAGGATGGGTGACCTCCTGGGAAGTCCTCGTGTTGCACCCCTCTTTTTCGTTTTTCTTTTTATTTAACGATCGCCTTCTTGCGGGGTCGAGATTTTGCCGAAGCGGCGCGTTATCATGGCCGGGGCGAGACGAATCACGAGGGCGTCCGCGAAGCATGACGGGGCCCACGGCTTTTCCGAAAAGTGCTTACGGGCCCCGGGAGTCCATCCGGATCAAAAGCTGTGCTCGTAAACGCGGGAATTTCGAGGTTTTGCGAGAAACGCTTGTTTTTGCTCACTTGTTCGTTCCCGAGCAATATCCCGTTAATTATCCGGTAATTGCGCGACTGGTCGTCAAAAACCGAAAATAGAAGTCCCAAAACATTTCTCGAGAAGAGGAAGGGCTTTAGTTCAAATACATTTGCAATGCGCAAAACGACGGGTGCGATCATACCAGCACTAATGCACCGGATCCCATCAGAACTCCGAAGTTAAGCGTGCTTGGGCGAGAGTAGTACTAGGATGGGTGACCTCCTGGGAAGTCCTCGTGTTGCACCCCTCTTTTTCGTTTATCTTTTTATTTAACGATCGCCTTTTTGAGGGGTCGAGATTTTGTCGAGCGGCGCGTTATCATGGCCGGGCCGAGACGAATCACGAGGGCATCCGCGAAGCATGACGGGGCCCACGGCTTTTCCGAAAAGTGCTTACTGGCCCCGTGAGTCCATCCGGATCAAAAGCTGTGCTCGTAAACGCGGGAATTTCGAGGTTTTGCGAGAAACGCTTGTTTTTGCTCACTTGTTCGTTCCCGAGCAATATCCCGTTAATTATCCGGTAATTGCGCGACGGGTCGTCAAAAACCGGAAATAGAAGTCCCAAAACATTTCTCGAGAAGAGGAAGGGCTTTGGTTCAAATACATTTGCAATGCGCAAAACGACGGGTGCGATCATACCAGCACTAATGCACCGGATCCCATCAGAACTCCGAAGTTAAGCGTGCTTGGGCGAGAGTAGTACTAGGATGGGTGACCTCCTGGGAAGTCCTCGTGTTGCACCCCTCTTTTTCGTTTTTCATTTTATTTAACGATCGCCTTTTTGCGGGGTCGAGATTTTGTCGAGCGGCGCGTTATCATGGCCGGGGCGAGACGAATCACGAGGGCGTCAGCGAAGCATGACGGGGCCCACGGCTTTTCCGAAAAGTGCTTACGGGCCCCGGGAGTCCATCCGGATCAAAAGCTGTGCTCGTAAACGCGGGAATTTCGAGGTTTTTCGAGAAACGCTTGTTTTTGCTCACTTGTTCGTTCCCGAGCAATATCCCGTTAATTATCCGGTAATTGCGCGACGGGTCGTCAAAAACCGGAAATAGAAGTCCCAAAACATTTCTCGAGAAGAGGAAGGGCTTTGGTTCAAATACATTTGCAATGCGCAAAACGACGGGTGCGATCATACCAGCACTAATGCACCGGATCCCATCAGAACTCCGAAGTTAAGCGTGCTTGGGCGAGAGTAGTACTAGGATGGGTGACCTCCTGGGAAGTCCTCGTGTTGCACCCCTCTTTTTCGTTTTTCATTTTATTTAACGATCGCCTTTTTGCGGGGTCGAGATTTTGTCGAGCGGCGCGTTATCATGGCCGGGGCGAGACGAATCACGAGGGCGTCAGCGAAGCATGACGGGGCCCACGGCTTTTCCGAAAAGTGCTTACGGGCCCCGGGAGTCCATCCGGATCAAAAGCTGTGCTCGTAAACGCGGGAATTTCGAGGTTTTTCGAGAAACGCTTGTTTTTGCTCACTTGTTCGTTCCCGAGCAATATCCCGTTAATTATCCGGTAATTGCGCGACGGGTCGTCAAAAACCGGAAATAGAAGTCCCAAAACATTTCTCGAGAAGAGGAAGGGCTTTGGTTCAAATACATTTGCAATGCGCAAAACGACGGGTGCGATCACACCAGCACTAATGCACCGGATCCCATCAGAACTCCGAAGTTAAGCGTGCTTGGGCGAGAGTAGTACTAGGATGGGTGACCTCCTGGGAAGTCCTCGTGTTGCACCCCTCTTTTTCGTTTTTCATTTTATTTAACGATCGCCTTTTTGCGGGGTCGAGATTTTGTCGAGCGGCGCGTTATCATGGCCGGGGCGAGACGAATCACGAGGGCGTCAGCGAAGCATGACGGGGCCCACGGCTTTTCCGAAAAGTGCTTACGGGCCCCGTGAGTCCATCCGGATCAAAAGATGTGCTCGTAAACGCGGGAATTTCGAGGTTTTTCGAGAAACGCTTGTTTTTGCTCACTTGTTCGTTCCCGAGCAATATCCCGTTAATTATCCGGTAATTGCGCGACGGGTCGTCAAAAACCGGAAATAGAAGTCCCAAAACATTTCTCGAGAAGAGGAAGGGCTTTAGTTCAAATACATTTGCAATGCGCAAAACGACGGGTGCGATCATACCAGCACTAATGCACCGGATCCCATCAGAACTCCGAAGTTAAGCGTGCTTGGGCGAGAGTAGTACTAGGATGGGTGACCTCCTGGGAAGTCCTCGTGTTGCACCCCTCTTTTTCGTTTTTTTTTTATTTAACGATCGCCTTTTTGCGGGGTCGAGATTTTGTCGAGCGGCGCGTTATCATGGCCGGGGCGAGACGAATCACGAGGGCGTCCGCGAAGCATGACGGGGCCCACGGCTTTTCCGAAAAGTGCTTACGGGCCCCGTGAGTCCATCCGGATCAAAAGATGTGCTCGTAAACGCGGGAATTTCGAGGTTTTGCGAGAAACGCTTGTTTTTGCTCACTTGTTCGTTCCCGAGCAATATTCCGTTAATTATCCGGTAATTGCGCGACGGGTCGTTAAAAACCGGAAATAGAAGTCCCAAAACATTTTTCGAGAAGAGGAAGGGCTTTGGTTCAAATACATTTGCAATGCGCAAAATGACGGGTGCAATCATACCAGCACTAATGCACCGGATCCCATCAGAACTCCGAAGTTAAGCGTGCTTGGGCGAGAGTAGTACTAGGATGGGTGACCTCCTGGGAAGTCCTCGTGTTGCACCCCTCTTTTTCGTTTTTCTTTTTATTTAACGATCGCCTTTTTGCGGGGTCGAGATTTTTTCGAGCGGCGCGTTATCATGGCCGGGGCGAGACGAATCACGAGGGCGTCCGCGAAGCATGACGGGGCCCACGGCTTTTCCGAAAAGTGCTTACGAGCCCCGTGAGTCCATCCGGATCAAAAGCTATGCTCGTAAACGCGGGAATTTCGAGGTTTTGCGAGAAACGCTTGTTTTTGCTCACTTGTTCGTTCCCGAGCAATATCCCGTTAATTATCCGGTAATTGCGCGACGGGTCGTTAAAAACCGGAAATAGAAGTCCCAAAACATTTTTCGAGAAGAGGAAGGGCTTTGGTTCAAATACATTTGCAATGCGCAAAACGACGGGTGCGATCATACCAGCACTAATGCACCGGATCCCATCAGAACTCCGAAGTTAAGCGTGCTTGGGCGAGAGTAGTACTAGGATGGGTGACCTCCTGGGAAGTCCTCGTGTTGCACCCCTCTTTTTCATTTTTCTTTTTATTTAACGATCGCCTTTTTGCGGGGTCGAGATTTTGTCGAGCGGCGCGTTATCATGGCCGGGCCGAGACGAATCACGAGGGCATCCGCGAAGCATGACGGGGCCCACGGCTTTTCCGAAAAGTGCTTACTGGCCCCGTGAGTCCATCCGGATCAAAAGCTGTGCTCGTAAACGCGGGAATTTCGAGGTTTTGCGAGAAACGCTTGTTTTTGCTCACTTGTTCGTTCCCGAGCAATATCCCGTTAATTATCCGGTAATTGCGCGACGGGTCGTCAAAAACCGGAAATAGAAGTCCCAAAACATTTCTCGAGAAGAGGAAGGGCTTTGGTTCAAATACATTTGCAATGCGCAAAACGACGGGTGCGATCATACCAGCACTAATGCACCGGATCCCATCAGAACTCCGAAGTTAAGCGTGCTTGGGCGAGAGTAGTACTAAGATGGGTGACCTCCTGGGAAGTCCTCGTGTTGCACCCCTCTTTTTCGTTTTTCTTTTTATTTAACGATCGTCTTTTTGCGGGGTCGAGATTTTGTCGAGCGGCGCGTTATCATGGCCGGGGCGAGACGAATCACGAGGGCGTCCGCGAAGCATGACGGGGCCCACGGCTTTTCCGAAAAGTGCTTACGGGCCCCGTGAGTCCATCCAGATCAAAAGCTGTGCTCGTAAACGCGGGAATTTCGAGGTTTTGCGAGAAACGCTTGTTTTTGCTCACTTGTTCGTTCCCGAGCAATATCCCGTTAATTATCCGGTAATTGCGCGACGGGTCGTTAAAAACCGGAAATAGAAGTCCCAAAACATTTTTCGAGAAGAGGAAGGGCTTTGGTTCAAATACATTTGCAATGCGCAAAACGACGGGTGCGATCATACCAGCAATAATGCACCGGATCCCATCACAACTCCGAAGTTAAGCGTGCTTGGGCGAGAGTAGTACTAGGATGGGTGACCTCCTGGGAAGTCCTCGTGTTGCACCCCTCTTTTTCGTTTTTCTTTTTATTTAACGATCGCCTTCTTGCGGGGTCGAGATTTTGCCGAAGCGGCGCGTTATCATGGCCGGGGCGAGACGAATCACGAGGGCGTCCGCGAAGCATGACGGGGCCCACGGCTTTTCCGAAAAGTGCTTACGGGCCCCGTGAGTCCATCCGGATCAAAAGCTGTGCTCGTAAACGCGGGAATTTCGAGGTTTTGCGAGAAACGCATTTTTTTACTCACTTGTTCGTTCCCGAGCAATATCCCGTTAATTATCCGGTAATTGCGCGACGGGTCGTCAAAAACCGGAAATAGAAGTCCCAAAACATTTCTCGAGAAGAGGAAGGGCTTTGGTTCAAATACATTTGCAATGCGCAAAACGACGGGTGCGATCACACCAGCACTAATGCACCGGATCCCATCAAAACTCCGAAGTTAAGCGTGCTTGGGCGAGAGTAGTACTAGGATGGGTGACCTCCTGGGAAGTCCTCGTGTTGCACCCCTCTTTTTCGTTTTTCATTTTATTTAACGATCGCCTTTTTGCGGGGTCGAGATTTTGTCGAGCGGCGCGTTATCATGGCCGGGGCGAGACGAATCACGAGGGCGTCCGCGAAGCATGACGGGGCCCACGGCTTTTCCGAAAAGTGCTTACGGGCCCCGTGAGTCCATCCGGATCAAAAGTTGTGCTCGTAAACGCGGGAATTTCGAGGTTTTGCGAGAAACGCTTGTTTTTGCTCACTTGTTCGTTCCCGAGCAATATCCCGTTAATTATCCGGTAATTGCGCGACGGGTCGTTAAAAACCGGAAATAGAAGTCCCAAAACATTTTTCGAGAAGAGGAAGGGCTTTGGTTCAAATACATTTGCAATGCGCAAAACGACGGGTGCGATCATACCAGCAATAATGCACCGGATCCCATCACAACTCCGAAGTTAAGCGTGCTTGGGCGAGAGTAGTACTAGGATGGGTGACCTCCTGGGAAGTCCTCGTGTTGCACCCCTCTTTTTCGTTTTTCTTTTTATTTAACGATCGCCTTTTTGCGGGGTCGAGATTTTGTCGAGCGGCGCGTTATCATGGCCGGGGCGAGACGAATCACGAGGGCGTCAGCGAAGCATGACGGGGCCCACGGCTTTTCCGAAAAGTGCTTACGGGCCCCGGGAGTCCATCCGGATCAAAAGCTGTGCTCGTAAACGCGGGAATTTCGAGGTTTTTCGAGAAACGCTTGTTTTTGCTCACTTGTTCGTTCCCGAGCAATATCCCGTTAATTATCCGGTAATTGCGCGACGGGTCGTCAAAAACCGGAAATAGAAGTCCCAAAACATTTCTCGAGAAGAGGAAGGGCTTTAGTTCAAATACATTTGCAATGCGCAAAACGACGGGTGCGATCATACCAGCACTAATGCACCGGATCCCATCAGAACTCCGAAGTTAAGCGTGCTTGGGCGAGAGTAGTACTAGGATGGGTGACCTCCTGGGAAGTCCTCGTGTTGCACCCCTCTTTTTCGTTTTTCTTTTTATTTAACGATCGCCTTTTTGCGGGGTCGAGATTTTGTCGAGCGGCGCGTTATCATGGCCGGGGCGAGACGAATCACGAGGGCGTTCGCGAAGCATGACGGGGACCACGGCTTTTCCGAAAAGTGCTTACGGGCCCCGTGAGTCCATCCGGATCAAAAGCTGTGCTCGTAAACGCGGGAATTTCGAGATTTTGCGAGAAACGCTTATTTTTGCTCACTTGTTCGTTCCCGAGCAATATCCCGTTAATTATCCGGTAATTGCGCGACGGGTCGTCAAAAACCGGAAATAGAAGTCCCAAAACATTTCTCGAGAAGAGGAAGGGCTTTGGTTCAAATACATTTGCAATGCGCAAAACGACGGGTGCGATCATACCAGCACTAATGCACCGGATCCCATCAGAACTCCGAAGTTAAGCGTGCTTGGGCGAGAGTAGTACTAAGATGGGTGACCTCCTGGGAAGTCCTCGTGTTGCACCCCTCTATTTCGTTTTTCTTTTTATTTAACGATCGTCTTTTTGCGGGGTCGAGATTTTGTCGAGCGGCGCGTTATCATGGCCGGGGCGAGACGAATCACGAGGGCGTCCGCGAAGCATGACGGGGCCCACGGCTTTTCCGAAAAGTGCTTACGGGCCCCGTGAGTCCATCCGGATCAAAAGCTGTGCTCGTAAACGCGGGAATTTCGAGGTTTTGCGAGAAACGCTTGTTTTTGCTCACTTGTTCGTTCCCGAGCAATATCCCGTTAATTATCCGGTAATTGCGCGACGGGTCGTTAAAAACCGGAAATAGAAGTCCCAAAACATTTTTCGAGAAGAGGAAGGGCTTTGGTTCAAATACATTTGCAATGCGCAAAACGACGGGTGCGATCATACCAGCAATAATGCACCGGATCCCATCACAACTCCGAAGTTAAGCGTGCTTGGGCGAGAGTAGTACTAGGATGGGTGACCTCCTGGGAAGTCCTCGTGTTGCACCCCTCTTTTTCGTTTTTCTTTTTATTTAACGATCGCCTTCTTGCGGGGTCGAGATTTTGCCGAAGCGGCGCGTTATCATGGCCGGGGCGAGACGAATCACGAGGGCGTCCGCGAAGCATGACGGGGCCCACGGCTTTTCCGAAAAGTGCTTACGGGCCCCGTGAGTCCATCCGGATCAAAAGTTGTGCTCTTAAACGCGGGAATTTCGAGGTTTTGCGAGAAACGCATTTTTTTGCTCACTTGTTCGTTCCCGAGCAATATCCCGTTAATTATCCGGTAATTGCGCGACGGGTCGTCAAAAACCGGAAATAGAAGTCCCAAAACATTTCTCGAGAAGAGGAAGGGCTTTGGTTCAAATACATTTGCAATGCGCAAAACGACGGGTGCGATCACACCAGCACTAATGCACCGGATCCCATCAGAACTCCGAAGTTAAGCGTGCTTGGGCGAGAGTAGTACTAGGATGGGTGACCTCCTGGGAAGTCCTCGTGTTGCACCCCTCTTTTTCGTTTTTCTTTTTATTTAACGATCGCCTTTTTGCGGGGTCGAGATTTTGTCGAGCGGCGCGTTATCATGGCCGGGGCGAGACGAATCACGAGGGCGTCAGCGAAGCATGACGGGGCCCACGGCTTTTCCGAAAAGTGCTTACGGGCCCCGGGAGTCCATCCGGATCAAAAGCTGTGCTCGTAAACGCGGGAATTTCGAGGTTTTTCGAGAAACGCTTGTTTTTGCTCACTTGTTCGTTCCCGAGCAATATCCCGTTAATTATCCGGTAATTGCGCGACGGGTCGTCAAAAACCGGAAATAGAAGTCCCAAAACATTTCTCGAGAAGAGGAAGGGCTTTAGTTCAAATACATTTGCAATGCGCAAAACGACGGGTGCGATCATACCAGCACTAATGCACCGGATCCCATCAGAACTCCGAAGTTAAGCGTGCTTGGGCGAGAGTAGTACTAGGATGGGTGACCTCCTGGGAAGTCCTCGTGTTGCACCCCTCTTTTTCGTTTTTCTTTTTATTTAACGATCGCCTTTTTGCGGGGTCGAGATTTTGTCGAGCGGCGCGTTATCATGGCCGGGGCGAGACGAATCACGAGGGCGTTCGCGAAGCATGACGGGGACCACGGCTTTTCCGAAAAGTGCTTACGGGCCCCGTGAATCCATCCGGATCAAAAGCTGTGCTCGTAAACGCGGGAATTTCGAGATTTTGCGAGAAACGCTTATTTTTGCTCACTTGTTCGTTCCCGAGCAATATCCCATTAATTATCCGGTAATTGCGCGACGGGTCGTCAGAAACCGGAAATAGAAGTCCCAAAACATTTCTCGAGAAGAGGAAGGGCTTTGGTTCAAATACATTTGCAATTCGCAAAACGACGGGTGCGATCATACCAGCACTAATGCACCGGATCCCATCAGAACTCCGAAGTTAAGCGTGCTTGGGCGAGAGTAGTACTAGGATGGGTGACCTCCTGGGAAGTCCTCGTGTTGCACCCCTCTTTTTCGTTTTTCTTTTTATTTAACGATCGCCTTTTTGCGGGGTCGAGATTTTGTCGAGCGGCGCGTTATCATGGCCGGGGCGAGACGAATCACGAGGGCGTCCGCGAAGCATGACGGGGCCCACGGCTTTTCCGAAAAGTGCTTACGGGCCCCGTGAATCCATCCGGATCAAAAGCTGTGCTCGTAAACGCGGGAATTTCGAGATTTTGCGAGAAACGCTTATTTTTGCTCACTTGTTCGTTCCCGAGCAATATCCCGTTAATTATCCGGTAATTGCGCGACGGGTCGTCAAAAACCGAAAATAGAAGTCCCAAAACATTTCTCGAGAAGAGGAAGGGCTTTAGTTCAAATACATTTGCAATGCGCAAAACGACGGGTGCGATCATACCAGCACTAATGCACCGGATCCCATCAGAACTCCGAAGTTAAGCGTGCTTGGGCGAGAGTAGTACTAGGATGGGTGACCTCCTGGGAAGTCCTCGTGTTGCACCCCTCTTTTTCGTTTTTCTTTTTATTTAACGATCGCCTTTTTGCGGTGTCGAGATTTTGTCGAGCGGCGCGTTATCATGGCCGGGCCGAGACGAATCACGAGGGCATCCGCGAAGCATGACGGGGCCCACGGCTTTTCCGAAAAGTGCTTACTGGCCCCGTGAGTCCATCCGGATAAAAAGCTGTGCTCGTAAACGCGGGAATTTCGAGGTTTTGCGAGAAACGTTTGTTTTTGCTCACTTGTTCGTTCCCGAGCAATATCCCGTTAATTATCCGGTAATTGCGCGACGGGTCGTCAAAAACCGGAAATAGAAGTCCCAAAACATTTCTCGAGAAGAGGAAGGGCTTTGGTTCAAATACATTTGCAATTCGCAAAACGACGGGTGCGATCATACCAGCACTAATGCACCGGATCCCATCAGAACTCCGAAGTTAAGCGTGCTTGGGCGAGAGTAGTACTAGGATGGGTGACCTCCTGGGAAGTCCTCGTGTTGCACCCCTCTTTTTCGTTTTTCTTTTTATTTAACGATCGCCTTTTTGCGGGGTCGAGATTTTGTCGAGCGGCGCGTTATCATGGCCGGGCCGAGACGAATCACGAGGGCATCCGCGAAGCATGACGGGGCCCACGGCTTTTCCGAAAAGTGCTTACTGGCCCCGTGAGTCCATCCGGATAAAAAGCTGTGCTCGTAAACGCGGGAATTTCGAGGTTTTGCGAGAAACGTTTGTTTTTGCTCACTTGTTCGTTCCCGAGCAATATCCCGTTAATTATCCGGTAATTGCGCGACGGGTCGTCAAAAACCGGAAATAGAAGTCCCAAAACATTTCTCGAGAAGAGGAAGGGCTTTGGTTCAAATACATTTGCAATGCGCAAAACGACGGGTGCGATCATACCAGCACTAATGCACCGGATCCCATCAGAACTCCGAAGTTAAGCGTGCTTGGGCGAGAGTAGTACTAAGATGGGTGACCTCCTGGGAAGTCCTCGTGTTGCACCCCTCTATTTCGTTTTTCTTTTTATTTAACGATCGTCTTTTTGCGGGGTCGAGATTTTGTCGAGCGGCGCGTTATCATGGCCGGGGCGAGACGAATCACGAGGGCGTCCGCGAAGCATGACGGGGCCCACGGCTTTTCCGAAAAGTGCTTACGGGCCCCGTGTGTCCATCCGGATCAAAAGCTGTGCTCGTAAACGCGGGAATTTCGAGGTTTTGCGAGAAACGCTTGTTTTTGCTCACTTGTTCGTTCCCGAGCAATATCCCGTTAATTATCCGGTAATTGCGCGACGGGTCGTTAAAAACCGGAAATAGAAGTCCCAAAACATTTTTCGAGAAGAGGAAGGGCTTTGGTTCAAATACATTTGCAATGCGCAAAACGACGGGTGCGATCATACCAGCAATAATGCACCGGATCCCATCACAACTCCGAAGTTAAGCGTGCTTGGGCGAGAGTAGTACTAGGATGGGTGACCTCCTGGGAAGTCCTCGTGTTGCACCCCTCTTTTTCGTTTTTCTTTTTATTTAACGATCGCCTTCTTGCGGGGTCGAGATTTTGCCGAAGCGGCGCGTTATCATGGCCGGGGCGAGACGAATCACGAGGGCGTCCGCGAAGCATGACGGGGCCCACGGCTTTTCCGTAAAGTGCTTACGGGCCCCGTGAGTCCATCCGGATCAAAAGTTGTGCTCTTAAACGCGGGAATTTCGAGGTTTTGCGAGAAACGATTGTTTTTGCTCACTTGTTCGTTCCCGAGCAATATCCCGTTAATTATCCGGTAATTGCGCGACGGGTCGTCAAAAACCGGAAATAGAAGTCCCAAAACATTTCTCGAGAAGAGGAAGGGCTTTGGTTCAAATACATTTGCAATGCGCAAAACGACGGGTGCGATCACACCAGCACTAATGCACCGGATCCCATCAGAACTCCGAAGTTAAGCGTGCTTGGGCGAGAGTAGTACTAGGATGGGTGACCTCCTGGGAAGTCCTCGTGTTGCACCCCTCTTTTTCGTTTTTCATTTTATTTAACGATCGCCTTTTTGCGGGGTCGAGATTTTGTCGAGCGGCGCGTTATCATGGCCGGGGCGAGACGAATCACGAGGGCGTCAGCGAAGCATGACGGGGCCCACGGCTTTTCCGAAAAGTGCTTACGGGCCCCGGGAGTCCATCCGGATCAAAAGCTGTGCTCGTAAACGCGGGAATTTCGAGGTTTTTCGAGAAACGCTTGTTTTTGCTCACTTGTTCGTTCCCGAGCAATATCCCGTTAATTATCCGGTAATTGCGCGACTGGTCGTCAAAAACCGGAAATAGAAGTCCCAAAACATTTCTCGAGAAGAGGAAGGGCTTTAGTTCAAATACATTTGCAATGCGCAAAACGACGGGTGCGATCATACCAGCACTAATGCACCGGATCCCATCAGAACTCTGAAGTTAAGCGTGCTTGGGCGAGAGTAGTACTAGGATGGGTGACCTCCTGGGAAGTCCTCGTGTTGCACCCCTCTTTTTCGTTTTTCTTTTTATTTAACGATCGCCTTTTTGCGGGGTCGAGATTTTGTCGAGCGGCGCGTTATCATGGCCGGGGCGAGACGAATCACGAGGGCGTTCGCGAAGCATGACGGGGACCACGGCTTTTCCGAAAAGTGCTTACGGGCCCCGTGAGTCCATCCGGATCAAAAGCTGTGCTCGTAAACGCGGGAATTTCGAGATTTTGCGAGAAACGCTTATTTTTGCTCACTTGTTCGTTCCCGAGCAATATCCCGTTAATTATCCGGTAATTGCGCGACGGGTCGTCAGAAACCGGAAATAGAAGTCCCAAAACATTTCTCGAGAAGAGGAAGGGCTTTGGTTCAAATACATTTGCAATTCGCAAAACGACGGGTGCGATCATACCAGCACTAATGCACCGGATCCCATCAGAACTCCGAAGTTAAGCGTGCTTGGGCGAGAGTAGTACTAGGATGGGTGACCTCCTGGGAAGTCCTCGTGTTGCACCCCTCTTTTTCGTTTTTCTTTTTATTTAACGATCGCCTTTTTGCGGGGTCGAGATTTTGTCGAGCGGCGCGTTATCATGGCCGGGGCGAGACGAATCACGAGGGCGTTCGCGAAGCATGACGGGGCCCACGGCTTTTCCGAAAAGTGCTTACGGGCCCCGTGAGTCCATCCGGATCAAAAGCTGTGCTCGTAAACGCGGGAATTTCGAGGTTTTGCGAGAAACGCTTGTTTTTGCTCACTTGTTCGTTCCCGAGCAATATCCCGTTAATTATCCGGTAATTGCGCGACGGGTCGTCAAAAACCGGAAATAGAAGTCCCAAAACATTTCTCGAGAAGAGGAAGGGCTTTGGTTCAAATACATTTGCAATGCGCAAAACGACGGGTGCGATCATACCAGCACTAATGCACCGGATCCCATCAGAACTCCGAAGTGAAGCGTGCTTGGGCGAGAGTAGTACTAGGATGGGTGACCTCCTGGGAAGTCCTCGTGTTGCACCCCTCTTTTTCGTTTTTCTTTTTATTTAACGATCGCCTTCTTGCGGGGTCGAGATTTTGCCGAAGCGGCGCGTTATCATGGCCGGGGCGAGACGAATCACGAGGGCGTCCGCGAAGCATGACGGGGCCCACGGCTTTTCCGAAAAGTGCTTACGGGCCCCGTGAGTCCATCCGGATCAAAAGCTGTGCTCGTAAACGCGGGAATTTCGAGGTTTTGCGAGAAACGCTTGTTTTTGCTCACTTGTTCGTTCCCGAGCAATATCCCGTTAATTATCCGGTAATTGCGCGACGGGTCGTTAAAAACCGGAAATAGAAGTCCCAAAACATTTTTCGAGAAGAGGAAGGGCTTTGGTTCAAATACATTTGCAATGCGCAAAACGACGGGTGCGATCATACCAGCACTAATGCACCGGATCCCATCAGAACTCCGAAGTTAAGCGTGCTTGGGCGAGAGTAGTACTAGGATGGGTGACCTCCTGGGAAGTCCTCGTGTTGCACCCCTCTTTTTCGTTTTTCTTTTTATTTAACGATCGCCTTTTTGCGGGGTCGAGATTTTGTCGAGCGGCGCGTTATCATGGCCGGGGCGAGACGAATCACGAGGGCGTTCGCGAAGCATGACGGGGACCACGGCTTTTCCGAAAAGTGCTTACGGGCCCCGTGAGTCCATCCGGATCAAAAGCTGTGCTCGTAAACGCGGGAATTTCGAGATTTTGCGAGAAACGCTTATTTTTGCTCACTTGTTCGTTCCCGAGCAATATCCCGTTAATTATCCGGTAATTGCGCGACGGGTCGTCAGAAACCGGAAATAGAAGTCCCAAAACATTTCTCGAGAAGAGGAAGGGCTTTGGTTCAAATACATTTGCAATTCGCAAAACGACGGGTGCGATCATACCAGCACTAATGCACCGGATCCCATCAGAACTCCGAAGTTAAGCGTGCTTGGGCGAGAGTAGTACTAGGATGGGTGACCTCCTGGGAAGTCCTCGTGTTGCACCCCTCTTTTTCGTTTTTCTTTTTATTTAACGATCGCCTTTTTGCGGGGTCGAGATTTTGTCGAGCGGCGCGTTATCATGGCCGGGGCGAGACGAATCACGAGGGCGTTCGCGAAGCATGACGGGGCCCACGGCTTTTCCGAAAAGTGCTTACGGGCCCCGTGAGTCCATCCGGATCAAAAGCTGTGCTCGTAAACGCGGGAATTTCGAGGTTTTGCGAGAAACGCTTGTTTTTGCTCACTTGTTCGTTCCCGAGCAATATCCCGTTAATTATCCGGTAATTGCGCGACGGGTCGTCAAAAACCGGAAATAGAAGTCCCAAAACATTTCTCGAGAAGAGGAAGGGCTTTGGTTCAAATACATTTGCAATGCGCAAAACGACGGGTGCGATCATACCAGCACTAATGCACCGGATCCCATCAGAACTCCGAAGTGAAGCGTGCTTGGGCGAGAGTAGTACTAGGATGGGTGACCTCCTGGGAAGTCCTCGTGTTGCACCCCTCTTTTTCGTTTTTCTTTTTATTTAACGATCGCCTTCTTGCGGGGTCGAGATTTTGCCGAAGCGGCGCGTTATCATGGCCGGGGCGAGACGAATCACGAGGGCGTCCGCGAAGCATGACGGGGCCCACGGCTTTTCCGAAAAGTGCTTACGGGCCCCGTGAGTCCATCCGGATCAAAAGCTGTGCTCGTAAACGCGGGAATTTCGAGGTTTTGCGAGAAACGCTTGTTTTTGCTCACTTGTTCGTTCCCGAGCAATATCCCGTTAATTATCTGGTAATTGCGCGACGGGTCGTCAAAAACCGGAAATAGAAGTCCCAAAACATTTTTCGAGAAGAGGAAGGGCTTTGGTTCAAATACATTTGCAATGCGCAAAACGACGGGTGCGATCATACCAGCAATAATGCACCGGATCCCATCAGAACTCCGAAGTTAAGCGTGCTTGGGCGAGAGTAGTACTAGGATGGGTGACCTCCTGGGAAGTCCTCGTGTTGCACCCCTCTTTTTCGTTTTTCTTTTTATTTAACGATCGCCTTCTTGCGGGGTCGAGATTTTGCCGAAGCGGCGCGTTATCATGGCCGGGGCGAGACGAATCACGAGGGCGTCCGCGAAGCATGACGGGGCCCACGGCTTTTCCGAAAAGTGCTTACGGGCCCCGTGAGTCCATCCGGATCAAAAGTTGTGCTCGTAAACGCGGGAATTTCGAGGTTTTGCGAGAAACGCTTGTTTTTGCTCACTTGTTCGTTCCCGAGCAATATCCCGTTAATTATCCGGTAATTGCGCGACGGGTCGTCAAAAACCGGAAATAGAAGTCCCAAAACATTTCTCGAGAAGAGGAAGGGCTTTGGTTCAAATACATTTGCAATGCGCAAAACGACGGGTGCGATCACACCAGCACTAATGCACCGGATCCCATCAGAACTCCGAAGTTAAGCGTGCTTGGGCGAGAGTAGTACTAGGATGGGTGACCTCCTGGGAAGTCCTCGTGTTGCACCCCTCTTTTTCGTTTTTCTTTTTATTTAACGATCGCCTTTTTGCGGGGTCGAGATTTTGTCGAGCGGCGCGTTATCATGGCCGGGGCGAGACGAATCACGAGGGCGTCCGCGAAGCATGACGGGGCCCACGGCTTTTCCGAAAAGTGCTTACGGGCCCCGTGAGTCCATCCGGATCAAAAGCTGTGCTCGTAAACGCGGGAATTTCGAGGTTTTGCGAGAAACGCTTGTTTTTTCTCACTTGTTCGTTCCCGAGCAATATCCCGTTAATTATCCGGTAATTGCGCGACGGGT
This sequence comes from Syzygium jambos, assembly GCA_031216235.1. Taxonomy (NCBI): domain Eukaryota; kingdom Viridiplantae; phylum Streptophyta; class Magnoliopsida; order Myrtales; family Myrtaceae; genus Syzygium; species Syzygium jambos. Next base: position 97,565 of record JASUUC010000025.1, on the reverse strand, counting down.
CGTTAAAAACCGGAAATAGAAGTCCCAAAACATTTTTCGAGAAGAGGAAGGGCTTTGGTTCAAATACATTTGCAATGCGCAAAACGACGGGTGCGATCATACCAGCAATAATGCACCGGATCCCATCAGAACTCCGAAGTTAAGCGTGCTTGGGCGAGAGTAGTACTAGGATGGGTGACCTCCTGGGAAGTCCTCGTGTTGCACCCCTCTTTTTCGTTTTTCTTTTTATTTAACGATCGCCTTCTTGCGGGGTCGAGATTTTGCCGAAGCGGCGCGTTATCATGGCCGGGGCGAGACGAATCACGAGGGCGTCCGCGAAGCATGACGGGGCCCACGGCTTTTCCGAAAAGTGCTTACGGGCCCCGGGAGTCCATCCGGATCAAAAGCTGTTCTCGTAAACGCGGGAATTTCGAGGTTTTGCGAGAAACGCTTGTTTTTGCTCACTTGTTCGTTCCCGAGCAATATCCCGTTAATTATCCGGTAATTGCGCGACGGGTCGTCAAAAACCGAAAATAGAAGTCCCAAAACATTTCTCGAGAAGAGGAAGGGCTTTAGTTCAAATACATTTGCAATGCGCAAAACGACGGGTGCGATCATACCAGCACTAATGCACCGGATCCCATCAGAACTCCGAAGTTAAGCGTGCTTGGGCGAGAGTAGTACTAGGATGGGTGACCTCCTGGGAAGTCCTCGTGTTGCACCCCTCTTTTTCGTTTTTCTTTTTATTTAACGATCGCCTTTTTGCGGGGTCGAGATTTTGTCGAGCGGCGCGTTATCATGGCCGGGGCGAGACGAATCACGAGGGCGTCCGCGAAGCATGACGGGGCCCACGGCTTTTCCGAAAAGTGCTTACGGGCCCCGTGAGTCCATCCGGATCAAAAGCTGTGCTCGTAAACGCGGGAATTTCGAGGTTTTGCGAGAAACGCTTGTTTTTGCTCACTTGTTCGTTCCCGAGCAATATCCCGTTAATTATCCGGTAATTGCGCGACGGGTCGTTAAAAACCGGAAATAGAAGTCCCAAAACATTTTTCGAGAAGAGGAAGGGCTTTGGTTCAAATACATTTGCAATGCGCAAAACGACGGGTGCGATCATACCAGCACTAATGCACCGGATCCCATCAGAACTCCGAAGTGAAGCGTGCTTGGGCGAGAGTAGTACTAGGATGGGTGACCTCCTGGGAAGTCCTCGTGTTGCACCCCTCTTTTTCGTTTTTCTTTTTATTTAACGATCGCCTTTTTGCGGGGTCGAGATTTTGTCGAGCGGCGCGTTATCATGGCCGGGGCGAGACGAATCACGAGGGCGTCCGCGAAGCATGACGGGGCCCACGGCTTTTCCGAAAAGTGCTTACGGGCCCCGTGAGTCCATCCGGATCAAAAGCTGTGCTCGTAAACGCGGGAATTTCGAGGTTTTGCGAGAAACGCTTGTTTTTGCTCACTTGTTCGTTCCCGAGCAATATCCCGTTAATTATCCGGTAATTGCGCGACGGGTCGTTAAAAACCGGAAATAGAAGTCCCAAAACATTTTTCGAGAAGAGGAAGGGCTTTGGTTCAAATACATTTGCAATGCGCAAAACGACGGGTGCGATCATACCAGCAATAATGCACCGGATCCCATCACAACTCCGAAGTTAAGCGTGCTTGGGCGAGAGTAGTACTAGGATGGGTGACCTCCTGGGAAGTCCTCGTGTTGCACCCCTCTTTTTCGTTTTTCTTTTTATTTAACGATCGCCTTCTTGCGGGGTCGAGATTTTGCCGAAGCGGCGCGTTATCATGGCCGGGGCGAGACGAATCACGAGGGCGTCCGCGAAGCATGACGGGGCCCACGGCTTTTCCGAAAAGTGCTTACGGGCCCCGTGAGTCCATCCGGATCAAAAGCTGTGCTCGTAAACGCGGGAATTTCGAGGTTTTGCGAGAAACGCTTGTTTTTGCTCACTTGTTCGTTCCCGAGCAATATCCCGTTAATTATCCGGTAATTGCGCGACGGGTCGTCAAAAACCGAAAATAGAAGTCCCAAAACATTTCTCGAGAAGAGGAAGGGCTTTAGTTCAAATACATTTGCAATGCGCAAAACGACGGGTGCGATCATACCAGCACTAATGCACCGGATCCCATCAGAACTCCGAAGTTAAGCGTGCTTGGGCGAGAGTAGTACTAGGATGGGTGACCTCCTGGGAAGTCCTCGTGTTGCACCCCTCTTTTTCGTTTTTCTTTTTATTTAACGATCGCCTTTTTGCGGGGTCGAGATTTTGTCGAGCGGCGCGTTATCATGGCCGGGGCGAGACGAATCACGAGGGCGTCCGCGAAGCATGACGGGGCCCACGGCTTTTCCGAAAAGTGCTTACGGGCCCCGTGAGTCCATCCGGATCAAAAGCTGTGCTCGTAAACGCGGGAATTTCGAGGTTTTGCGAGAAACGCTTGTTTTTGCTCACTTGTTCGTTCCCGAGCAATATCCCGTTAATTATCCGGTAATTGCGCGACGGGTCGTTAAAAACCGGAAATAGAAGTCCCAAAACATTTTTCGAGAAGAGGAAGGGCTTTGGTTCAAATACATTTGCAATGCGCAAAACGACGGGTGCGATCACACCAGCACTAATGCACCGGATCCCATCAGAACTCCGAAGTTAAGCGTGCTTGGGCGAGAGTAGTACTAGGATGGGTGACCTCCTGGGAAGTCCTCGTGTTGCACCCCTCTTTTTCGTTTTTCTTTTTATTTAACGATCGCCTTTTTGCGGGGTCGAGATTTTGTCGAGCGGCGCGTTATCATGGCCGGGGCGAGACGAATCACGAGGGCGTCCGCGAAGCATGACGGGGCCCACGGCTTTTCCGAAAAGTGCTTACGGGCCCCGTGAGTCCATCCGGATCAAAAGCTGTGCTCGTAAACGCGGGAATTTCGAGGTTTTGCGAGAAACGCTTGTTTTTGCTCACTTGTTCGTTCCCGAGCAATATCCTGTTAATTATCCGGTAATTGCGCGACGGGTCGTCAAAAACCGAAAATAGAAGTCCCAAAACATTTCTCGAGAAGAGGAAGGGCTTTAGTTCAAATACATTTGCAATGCGCAAAACGACGGGCGCGATCATACCAGCACTAATGCACCGGATCCCATCAGAACTCCGAAGTTAAGCGTGCTTGGGCGAGAGTAGTACTAGGATGGGTGACCTCCTGGGAAGTCCTCGTGTTGCACCCCTCTTTTTCGTTTTTCTTTTTATTTAACGATCGCCTTTTTGCGGGGTCGAGATTTTGTCGAGCGGCGCGTTATCATGGCCGGGCCGAGACGAATCACGAGGGCATCCGCGAAGCATGACGGGGCCCACGGCTTTTCCGAAAAGTGCTTACTGGCCCCGTGAGTCCATCCGGATCAAAAGCTGTGCTCGTAAACGCGGGAATTTCGAGGTTTTGCGAGAAACGCTTGTTTTTGCTCACTTGTTCGTTCCCGAGCAATATCCCGTTAATTATCCGGTAATTGCGCGACGGGTCGTCAAAAACCGGAAATAGAAGTCCCAAAACATTTCTCGAGAAGAGGAAGGGCTTTGGTTCAAATACATTTGCAATGCGCAAAACGACGGGTGCGATCACACCAGCACTAATGCACCGGATCCCATCAGAACTCCGAAGTTAAGCGTGCTTGGGCGAGAGTAGTACTAGGATGGGTGACCTCCTGGGAAGTCCTCGTGTTGCACCCCTCTTTTTCGTTTTTCTTTTTATTTAACGATCGCCTTTTTGCGGGGTCGAGATTTTGTCGAGCGGCGCGTTATCATGGCCGGGGCGAGACGAATCACGAGGGCGTCCGCGAAGCATGACGGGGCCCACGGCTTTTCCGAAAAGTGCTTACGGGCCCCGTGAGTCCATCCGGATCAAAAGCTGTGCTTGTAAACGCGGGAATTTCGAGGTTTTGCGAGAAACGCTTGTTTTTGCTCACTTGTTCGTTCCCGAGCAATATCCCGTTAATTATCCGGTAATTGCGCGACGGGTCGTTAAAAACCGGAAATAGAAGTCCCAAAACATTTTTCGAGAAGAGGAAGGGCTTTGGTTCAAATACATTTGCAATGCGCAAAACGACGGGTGCGATCATACCAGCAATAATGCACCGGATCCCATCACAACTCCGAAGTTAAGCGTGCTTGGGCGAGAGTAGTACTAGGATGGGTGACCTCCTGGGAAGTCCTCGTGTTGCACCCCTCTTTTTCGTTTTTCTTTTTATTTAACGATCGCCTTCTTGCGGGGTCGAGATTTTGCCGAAGCGGCGCGTTATCATGGCCGGGGCGAGACGAATCACGAGGGCGTCCGCGAAGCATGACGGGGCCCACGGCTTTTCCGAAAAGTGCTTACGGGCCCCGGGAGTCCATCCGGATCAAAAGCTGTTCTCGTAAACGCGGGAATTTCGAGGTTTTGCGAGAAACGCTTGTTTTTGCTCACTTGTTCGTTCCCGAGCAATATCCCGTTAATTATCCGGTAATTGCGCGACGGGTCGTCAAAAACCGAAAATAGAAGTCCCAAAACATTTCTCGAGAAGAGGAAGGGCTTTAGTTCAAATACATTTGCAATGCGCAAAACGACGGGTGCGATCATACCAGCACTAATGCACCGGATCCCATCAGAACTCCGAAGTTAAGCGTGCTTGGGCGAGAGTAGTACTAGGATGGGTGACCTCCTGGGAAGTCCTCGTGTTGCACCCCTCTTTTTCGTTTTTCTTTTTATTTAACGATCGCCTTTTTGCGGGGTCGAGATTTTGTCGAGCGGCGCGTTATCATGGCCGGGGCGAGACGAATCACGAGGGCGTCCGCGAAGCATGACGGGGCCCACGGCTTTTCCGAAAAGTGCTTACGGGCCCCGTGAGTCCATCCGGATCAAAAGCTGTGCTCGTAAACGCGGGAATTTCGAGGTTTTGCGAGAAACGCTTGTTTTTGCTCACTTGTTCGTTCCCGAGCAATATCCCGTTAATTATCCGGTAATTGCGCGACGGGTCGTCAAAAACCGAAAATAGAAGTCCCAAAACATTTCTCGAGAAGAGGAAGGGCTTTAGTTCAAATACATTTGCAATGCGCAAAACGACGGGTGCGATCATACCAGCACTAATGCACCGGATCCCATCAGAACTCCGAAGTTAAGCGTGCTTGGGCGAGAGTAGTACTAGGATGGGTGACCTCCTGGGAAGTCCTCGTGTTGCACCCCTCTTTTTCGTTTTTCTTTTTATTTAACGATCGCATTTTTGCGGGGTCGAGATTTTGTCGAGCGGCGCGTTATCATGGCCGGGCCGAGACGAATCACGAGGGCATCCGCGAAGCATGACGGGGCCCACGGCTTTTCCGAAAAGTGCTTACTGGCCCCGTGAGTCCATCCGGATCAAAAGCTGTGCTCGTAAGCGCGGGAATTTCGAGGTTTTGCGAGAAACGCTTGTTTTTGCTCACTTGTTCGTTCCCGAGCAATATCCCGTTAATTATCCGGTAATTGCGCGACGGGTCGTCAAAAACCGGAAATAGAAGTCCCAAAACATTTCTCGAGAAGAGGAAGGGCTTTGGTTCAAATACATTTGCAATGCGCAAAACGACGGGTGCGATCATACCAGCACTAATGCACCGGATCCCATCAGAACTCCGAAGTTAAGCGTGCTTGGGCGAGAGTAGTACTAAGATGGGTGACCTCCTGGGAAGTCCTCGTGTTGCACCCCTCTATTTCGTTTTTCTTTTTATTTAACGATCGTCTTTTTGCGGGGTCGAGATTTTGTCGAGCGGCGCGTTATCATGGCCGGGGCGAGACGAATCACGAGGGCGTCCGCGAAGCATGACGGGGCCCACGGCTTTTCCGAAAAGTGCTTACGGGCCCCGTGAGTCCATCCGGATCAAAAGCTGTGCTCGTAAACGCGGGAATTTCGAGGTTTTGCGAGAAACGCTTGTTTTTGCTCACTTGTTCGTTCCCGAGCAATATCCCGTTAATTATCCGGTAATTGCGCGACGGGTCGTTAAAAACCGGAAATAGAAGTCCCAAAACATTTTTCGAGAAGAGGAAGGGCTTTGGTTCAAATACATTTGCAATGCGCAAAACGACGGGTGCGATCATACCAGCAATAATGCACCGGATCCCATCACAACTCCGAAGTTAAGCGTGCTTGGGCGAGAGTAGTACTAGGATGGGTGACCTCCTGGGAAGTCCTCGTGTTGCACCCCTCTTTTTCGTTTTTCTTTTTATTTAACGATCGCCTTCTTGCGGGGTCGAGATTTTGCCGAAGCGGCGCGTTATCATGGCCGGGGCGAGACGAATCACGAGGGCGTCCGCGAAGCATGACGGGGCCCACGGCTTTTCCGAAAAGTGCTTACGGGCCCCGTGAGTCCATCCGGATCAAAAGTTGTGCTCTTAAACGCGGGAATTTCGAGGTTTTGCGAGAAACGATTGTTTTTGCTCACTTGTTCGTTCCCGAGCAATATCCCGTTAATTATCCGGTAATTGCGCGACGGGTCGTCAAAAACCGGAAATAGAAGTCCCAAAACATTTCTCGAGAAGAGGAAGGGCTTTGGTTCAAATACATTTGCAATGCGCAAAACGACGGGTGCGATCACACCAGCACTAATGCACCGGATCCCATCAGAACTCCGAAGTTAAGCGTGCTTGGGCGAGAGTAGTACTAGGATGGGTGACCTCCTGGGAAGTCCTCGTGTTGCACCCCTCTTTTTCGTTTTTCTTTTTATTTAACGATCGCATTTTTGCGGGGTCGAGATTTTGTCGAGCGGCGCGTTATCATGGCCGGGCCGAGACGAATCACGAGGGCATCCGCGAAGCATGACGGGGCCCACGGCTTTTCCGAAAAGTGCTTACGGGCCCCGTGAGTCCATCCGGATCAAAAGCTGTGCTCGTAAGCGCGGGAATTTCGAGGTTTTGCGAGAAACGCTTGTTTTTGCTCACTTGTTCGTTCCCGAGCAATATCCCGTTAATTATCCGGTAATTGCGCGACGGGTCGTCAAAAACCGGAAATAAAAGTCCCAAAACATTTCTCGAGAAGAGGAAGGGCTTTGGTTCAAATACATTTGCAATGCGCAAAACGACGGGTGCGATCATACCAGCACTAATGCACCGGATCCCATCAGAACTCCGAAGTTAAGCGTGCTTGGGCGAGAGTAGTACTAAGATGGGTGACCTCCTGGGAAGTCCTCGTGTTGCACCCCTCTATTTCGTTTTTCTTTTTATTTAACGATCGTCTTTTTGCGGGGTCGAGATTTTGTCGAGCGGCGCGTTATCATGGCCGGGGCGAGACGAATCACGAGGGCGTCCGCGAAGCATGACGGGGCCCACGGCTTTTCCGAAAAGTGCTTACGGGCCCCGTGAGTCCATCCAGATCAAAAGCTGTGCTCGTAAACGCGGGAATTTCGAGGTTTTGCGAGAAACGCTTGTTTTTGCTCACTTGTTCGTTCCCGAGCAATATCCCGTTAATTATCCGGTAATTGCGCGACGGGTCGTTAAAAACCGGAAATAGAAGTCCCAAAACATTTTTCGAGAAGAGGAAGGGCTTTGGTTCAAATACATTTGCAATGCGCAAAACGACGGGTGCGATCATACCAGCAATAATGCACCGGATCCCATCACAACTCCGAAGTTAAGCGTGCTTGGGCGAGAGTAGTACTAGGATGGGTGACCTCCTGGGAAGTCCTCGTGTTGCACCCCTCTTTTTCGTTTTTCTTTTTATTTAACGATCGCCTTCTTGCGGGGTCGAGATTTTGCCGAAGCGGCGCGTTATCATGGCCGGGGCGAGACGAATCACGAGGGCGTCCGCGAAGCATGACGGGGCCCACGGCTTTTCCGAAAAGTGCTTACGGGCCCCGTGAGTCCATCCGGATCAAAAGTTGTGCTCTTAAACGCGGGAATTTCGAGGTTTTGCGAGAAACGATTGTTTTTGCTCACTTGTTCGTTCCCGAGCAATATCCCGTTAATTATCCGGTAATTGCGCGACGGGTCGTCAAAAACCGGAAATAGAAGTCCCAAAACATTTCTCGAGAAGAGGAAGGGCTTTGGTTCAAATACATTTGCAATGCGCAAAACGACGGGTGCGATCACACCAGCACTAATGCACCGGATCCCATCAGAACTCCGAAGTTAAGCGTGCTTGGGCGAGAGTAGTACTAGGATGGGTGACCTCCTGGGAAGTCCTCGTGTTGCACCCCTCTTTTTCGTTTTTCATTTTATTTAACGATCGCCTTTTTGCGGGGTCGAGATTTTGTCGAGCGGCGCGTTATCATGGCCGGGGCGAGACGAATCACGAGGGCGTCCGCGAAGCATGACGGGGCCCACGGCTTTTCCGAAAAGTGCTTACGGGCCCCGGGAGTCCATCCGGATCAAAAGCTGTTCTCGTAAACGCGGGAATTTCGAGGTTTTGCGAGAAACGCTTGTTTTTGCTCACTTGTTCGTTCCCGAGCAATATCCCGTTAATTATCCGGTAATTGCGCGACGGGTCGTCAAAAACCGAAAATAGAAGTCCCAAAACATTTCTCGAGAAGAGGAAGGGCTTTAGTTCAAATACATTTGCAATGCGCAAAACGACGGGTGCGATCATACCAGCACTAATGCACCGGATCCCATCAGAACTCCGAAGTTAAGCGTGCTTGGGCGAGAGTAGTACTAGGATGGGTGACCTCCTGGGAAGTCCTCGTGTTGCACCCCTCTTTTTCGTTTTTCTTTTTATTTAACGATCGCCTTTTTGCGGGGTCGAGATTTTGTCGAGCGGCGCGTTATCATGGCCGGGGCGAGACGAATCACGAGGGCGTCAGCGAAGCATGACGGGGCCCACGGCTTTTCCGAAAAGTGCTTACGGGCCCCGGGAGTCCATCCGGATCAAAAGCTGTGCTCGTAAACGCGGGAATTTCGAGGTTTTTCGAGAAACGCTTGTTTTTGCTCACTTGTTCGTTCCCGAGCAATATCCCGTTAATTATCCGGTAATTGCGCGACGGGTCGTCAAAAACCGGAAATAGAAGTCCCAAAACATTTCTCGAGAAGAGGAAGGGCTTTAGTTCAAATACATTTGCAATGCGCAAAACGACGGGTGCGATCATACCAGCACTAATGCACCGGATCCCATCAGAACTCCGAAGTTAAGCGTGCTTGGGCGAGAGTAGTACTAGGATGGGTGACCTCCTGGGAAGTCCTCGTGTTGCACCCCTCTTTTTCGTTTTTCTTTTTATTTAACGATCGCTTTTTTGCGGGGTCGAGATTTTGTCGAGCGGCGCGTTATCATGGCCGGGGCGAGACGAATCACGAGGGCGTTCGCGAAGCATGACGGGGACCACGGCTTTTCCGAAAAGTGCTTACGGGCCCCGTGAATCCATCCGGATCAAAAGCTGTGCTCGTAAACGCGGGAATTTCGAGATTTTGCGAGAAACGCTTATTTTTGCTCACTTGTTCGTTCCCGAGCAATATCCCGTTAATTATCCGGTAATTGCGCGACGGGTCGTCAGAAACCGGAAATAGAAGTCCCAAAACATTTCTCGAGAAGAGGAAGGGCTTTGGTTCAAATACATTTGCAATTCGCAAAACGACGGGTGCGATCATACCAGCACTAATGCACCGGATCCCATCAGAACTCCGAAGTTAAGCGTGCTTGGGCGAGAGTAGTACTAGGATGGGTGACCTCCTGGGAAGTCCTCGTGTTGCACCCCTCTTTTTCGTTTTTCTTTTTATTTAACGATCGCCTTTTTGCGGGGTCGAGATTTTGTCGAGCGGCGCGTTATCATGGCCGGGGCGAGACGAATCACGAGGGCGTTCGCGAAGCATGACGGGGCCCACGGCTTTTCCGAAAAGTGCTTACGGGCCCCGTGAGTCCATCCGGATCAAAAGCTGTGCTCGTAAACGCGGGAATTTCGAGGTTTTGCGAGAAACGCTTGTTTTTGCTCACTTGTTCGTTCCCGAGCAATATCCCGTTAATTATCTGGTAATTGCGCGACGGGTCGTCAAAAACCGGAAATAGAAGTCCCAAAACATTTCTCGAGAAGAGGAAGGGCTTTGGTTCAAATACATTTGCAATGCGCAAAACGACGGGTGCGATCATACCAGCACTAATGCACCGGATCCCATCAGAACTCCGAAGTGAAGCGTGCTTGGGCGAGAGTAGTACTAGGATGGGTGACCTCCTGGGAAGTCCTCGTGTTGCACCCCTCTTTTTCGTTTTTCTTTTTATTTAACGATCGCCTTCTTGCGGGGTCGAGATTTTGCCGAAGCGGCGCGTTATCATGGCCGGGGCGAGACGAATCACGAGGGCGTCCGCGAAGCATGACGGGGCCCACGGCTTTTCCGAAAAGTGCTTACGGGCCCCGTGAGTCCATCCGGATCAAAAGCTGTGCTCGTAAACGCGGGAATTTCGAGGTTTTGCGAGAAACGCTTGTTTTTGCTCACTTGTTCGTTCCCGAGCAATATCCCGTTAATTATCCGGTAATTGCGCGACGGGTCGTTAAAAACCGGAAATAGAAGTCCCAAAACATTTTTCGAGAAGAGGAAGGGCTTTGGTTCAAATACATTTGCAATGCGCAAAACGACGGGTGCGATCATACCAGCAATAATGCACCGGATCCCATCACAACTCCGAAGTTAAGCGTGCTTGGGCGAGAGTAGTACTAGGATGGGTGACCTCCTGGGAAGTCCTCGTGTTGCACCCCTCTTTTTCGTTTTTCTTTTTATTTAACGATCGCCTTCTTGCGGGGTCGAGATTTTGCCGAAGCGGCGCGTTATCATGGCCGGGGCGAGACGAATCACGAGGGCGTCCGCGAAGCATGACGGGGCCCACGGCTTTTCCGAAAAGTGCTTACGGGCCCCGTGAGTCCATCCGGATCAAAAGCTGTGCTCGTAAACGCGGGAATTTCGAGGTTTTGCGAGAAACGCTTGTTTTTGCTCACTTGTTCGTTCCCGAGCAATATCCCGTTAATTATCCGGTAATTGCGCGACGGGTCGTTAAAAACCGGAAATAGAAGTCCCAAAACATTTTTCGAGAAGAGGAAGGGCTTTGGTTCAAATACATTTGCAATGCGCAAAACGACGGGTGCGATCATACCAGCAATAATGCACCGGATCCCATCAGAACTCCGAAGTTAAGCGTGCTTGGGCGAGAGTAGTACTAGGATGGGTGACCTCCTGGGAAGTCCTCGTGTTGCACCCCTCTTTTTCGTTTTTCTTTTTATTTAACGATCGCCTTCTTGCGGGGTCGAGATTTTGCCGAAGCGGCGCGTTATCATGGCCGGGGCGAGACGAATCACGAGGGCGTCCGCGAAGCATGACGGGGCCCACGGCTTTTCCGAAAAGTGCTTACGGGCCCCGGGAGTCCATCCGGATCAAAAGCTGTTCTCGTAAACGCGGGAATTTCGAGGTTTTGCGAGAAACGCTTGTTTTTGCTCACTTGTTCGTTCCCGAGCAATATCCCGTTAATTATCCGGTAATTGCGCGACGGGTCGTCAAAAACCGAAAATAGAAGTCCCAAAACATTTCTCGAGAAGAGGAAGGGCTTTAGTTCAAATACATTTGCAATGCGCAAAACGACGGGTGCGATCATACCAGCACTAATGCACCGGATCCCATCAGAACTCCGAAGTTAAGCGTGCTTGGGCGAGAGTAGTACTAGGATGGGTGACCTCCTGGGAAGTCCTCGTGTTGCACCCCTCTTTTTCGTTTTTCTTTTTATTTAACGATCGCCTTTTTGCGGGGTCGAGATTTTGTCGAGCGGCGCGTTATCATGGCCGGGGCGAGACGAATCACGAGGGCGTCCGCGAAGCATGACGGGGCCCACGGCTTTTCCGAAAAGTGCTTACGGGCCCCGTGAGTCCATCCGGATCAAAAGCTGTGCTCGTAAACGCGGGAATTTCGAGGTTTTGCGAGAAACGCTTGTTTTTGCTCACTTGTTCGTTCCCGAGCAATATCCCGTTAATTATCCGGTAATTGCGCGACGGGTCGTCAAAAACCGGAAATAGAAGTCCCAAAACATTTTTCGAGAAGAGGAAGGGCTTTGGTTCAAATACATTTGCAATGCGCAAAACGACGGGTGCGATCATACCAGCACTAATGCACCGGATCCCATCAGAACTCCGAAGTGAAGCGTGCTTGGGCGAGAGTAGTACTAGGATGGGTGACCTCCTGGGAAGTCCTCGTGTTGCACCCCTCTTTTTCGTTTTTCTTTTTATTTAACGATCGCCTTTTTGCGGGGTCGAGATTTTGTCGAGCGGCGCGTTATCATGGCCGGGGCGAGACGAATCACGAGGGCGTCCGCGAAGCATGACGGGGCCCACGGCTTTTCCGAAAAGTGCTTACTGGCCCCGTGAGTCCATCCGGATCAAAAGCTGTGCTCGTAAACGCGGGAATTTCGAGGTTTTGCGAGAAACGCTTGTTTTTGCTCACTTGTTCGTTCCCGAGCAATATCCCGTTAATTATCCGGTAATTGCGCGACGGGTCGTCAAAAACCGGAAATAGAAGTCCCAAAACATTTCTCGAGAAGAGGAAGGGCTTTGGTTCAAATACATTTGCAATGCGCAAAACGACGGGTGCGATCACACCAGCACTAATGCACCGGATCCCATCAGAACTCCGAAGTTAAGCGTGCTTGGGCGAGAGTAGTACTAGGATGGGTGACCTCCTGGGAAGTCCTCGTGTTGCACCCCTCTTTTTCGTTTTTCTTTTTATTTAACGATCGCCTTTTTGCGGGGTCGAGATTTTGTCGAGCGGCGCGTTATCATGGCCGGGGCGAGACGAATCACGAGGGCGTCCGCGAAGCATGACGGGGCCCACGGCTTTTCCGAAAAGTGCTTACGGGCCCCGTGAGTCCATCCGGATCAAAAGCTGTGCTCGTAAACGCGGGAATTTCGAGGTTTTGCGAGAAACGCTTGTTTTTGCTCACTTGTTCGTTCCCGAGCAATATCCCGTTAATTATCCGGTAATTGCGCGACGGGTCGTTAAAAACCGGAAATAGAAGTCCCAAAACATTTTTCGAGAAGAGGAAGGGCTTTGGTTCAAATACATTTGCAATGCGCAAAACGACGGGTGCGATCATACCAGCAATAATGCACCGGATCCCATCACAACTCCGAAGTTAAGCGTGCTTGGGCGAGAGTAGTACTAGGATGGGTGACCTCCTGGGAAGTCCTCGTGTTGCACCCCTCTTTTTCGTTTTTCTTTTTATTTAACGATCGCCTTCTTGCGGGGTCGAGATTTTGCCGAAGCGGCGCGTTATCATGGCCGGGGCGAGACGAATCACGAGGGCGTCCGCGAAGCATGACGGGGCCCACGGCTTTTCCGAAAAGTGCTTACGGGCCCCGGGAGTCCATCCGGATCAAAAGCTGTGCTCGTAAACGCGGAAATTTCGAGGTTTTGCGAGAAACGCTTGTTTTTGCTCACTTGTTCGTTCCCGAGCAATATCCCGTTAATTATCCGGTAATTGCGCGACGGGTCGTCAAAAACCGAAAATAGAAGTCCCAAAACATTTCTCGAGAAGAGGAAGGGCTTTAGTTCAAATACATTTGCAATGCGCAAAACGACGGGTGCGATCATACCAGCACTAATGCACCGGATCCCATCAGAACTCCGAAGTTAAGCGTGCTTGGGCGAGAGTAGTACTAAGATGGGTGACCTCCTGGGAAGTCCTCGTGTTGCACCCCTCTATTTCGTTTTTCTTTTTATTTAACGATCGTCTTTTTGCGGGGTCGAGATTTTGTCGAGCGGCGCGTTATCATGGCCGGGGCGAGACGAATCACGAGGGCGTCCGCGAAGCATGACGGGGCCCACGGCTTTTCCGAAAAGTGCTTACGGGCCCCGTGAGTCCATCCGGATCAAAAGCTGTGCTCGTAAACGCGGGAATTTCGAGGTTTTGCGAGAAACGCTTGTTTTTGCTCACTTGTTCGTTCCCGAGCAATATCCCGTTAATTATCCGGTAATTGCGCGACGGGTCGTTAAAAACCGGAAATAGAAGTCCCAAAACATTTTTCGAGAAGAGGAAGGGCTTTGGTTCAAATACATTTGCAATGCGCAAAACGACGGGTGCGATCATACCAGCAATAATGCACCGGATCCCATCACAACTCCGAAGTTAAGCGTGCTTGGGCGAGAGAAGTACTAGGATGGGTGACCTCCTGGGAAGTCCTCGTGTTGCACCCCTCTTTTTCGTTTTTCTTTTTATTTAACGATCGCCTTCTTGCGGGGTCGAGATTTTGCCGAAGCGGCGCGTTATCATGGCCGGGGCGAGACGAATCACGAGGGCGTCCGCGAAGCATGACGGGGCCCACGGCTTTTCCGTAAAGTGCTTACGGGCCCCGTGAGTCCATCCGGATCAAAAGTTGTGCTCTTAAACGCGGGAATTTCGAGGTTTTGCGAGAAACGCATTTTTTTGCTCACTTGTTCGTTCCCGAGCAATATCCCGTTAATTATCCGGTAATTGCGCGACGGGTCGTCAAAAACCGGAAATAGAAGTCCCAAAACATTTCTCGAGAAGAGGAAGGGCTTTGGTTCAAATACATTTGCAATGCGCAAAACGACGGGTGCGATCACACCAGCACTAATGCACCGGATCCCATCAGAACTCCGAAGTTAAGCGTGCTTGGGCGAGAGTAGTACTAGGATGGGTGACCTCCTGGGAAGTCCTCGTGTTGCACCCCTCTTTTTCGTTTTTCATTTTATTTAACGATCGCCTTTTTGCGGGGTCGAGATTTTGTCGAGCGGCGCGTTATCATGGCCGGGGCGAGACGAATCACGAGGGCGTCCGCGAAGCATGACGGGGCCCACGGCTTTTCCGAAAAGTGCTTACGGGCCCCGGGAGTCCATCCGGATCAAAAGCTGTTCTCGTAAACGCGGGAATTTCGAGGTTTTGCGAGAAACGCTTGTTTTTGCTCACTTGTTCGTTCCCGAGCAATATCCCGTTAATTATCCGGTAATTGCGCGACGGGTCGTCAAAAACCGAAAATAGAAGTCCCAAAACATTTCTCGAGAAGAGGAAGGGCTTTAGTTCAAATACATTTGCAATGCGCAAAACGACGGGTGCGATCATACCAGCACTAATGCACCGGATCCCATCAGAACTCCGAAGTTAAGCGTGCTTGGGCGAGAGTAGTACTAGGATGGGTGACCTCCTGGGAAGTCCTCGTGTTGCACCCCTCTTTTTCGTTTTTCTTTTTATTTAACGATCGCCTTTTTGCGGGGTCGAGATTTTGTCGAGCGGCGCGTTATCATGGCCGGGGCGAGACGAATCACGAGGGCGTCCGCGAAGCATGACGGGGCCCACGGCTTTTCCGAAAAGTGCTTACGGGCCCCGTGAGTCCATCCGGATCAAAAGCTGTGCTCGTAAACGCGGGAATTTCGAGGTTTTGCGAGAAACGCTTGTTTTTGCTCACTTGTTCGTTCCCGAGCAATATCCCGTTAATTATCCGGTAATTGCGCGACGGGTCGTTAAAAACCGGAAATAGAAGTCCCAAAACATTTTTCGAGAAGAGGAAGGGCTTTGGTTCAAATACATTTGCAATGCGCAAAACGACGGGTGCGATCATACCAGCAATAATGCACCGGATCCCATCACAACTCCGAAGTTAAGCGTGCTTGGGCGAGAGTAGTACTAGGATGGGTGACCTCCTGGGAAGTCCTCGTGTTGCACCCCTCTTTTTCGTTTTTCTTTTTATTTAACGATCGCCTTCTTGCGGGGTCGAGATTTTGCCGAAGCGGCGCGTTATCATGGCCGGGGCGAGACGAATCACGAGGGCGTCCGCGAAGCATGACGGGGCCCACGGCTTTTCCGAAAAGTGCTTACGGGCCCCGGGAGTCCATCCGGATCAAAAGCTGTTCTCGTAAACGCGGGAATTTCGAGGTTTTGCGAGAAACGCTTGTTTTTGCTCACTTGTTCGTTCCCGAGCAATATCCCGTTAATTATCCGGTAATTGCGCGACGGGTCGTCAAAAACCGAAAATAGAAGTCCCAAAACATTTCTCGAGAAGAGGAAGGGCTTTAGTTCAAATACATTTGCAATGCGCAAAACGACGGGTGCGATCATACCAGCACTAATGCACCGGATCCCATCAGAACTCCGAAGTTAAGCGTGCTTGGGCGAGAGTAGTACTAAGATGGGTGACCTCCTGGGAAGTCCTCGTGTTGCACCCCTCTATTTCGTTTTTCTTTTTATTTAACGATCGTCTTTTTGCGGGGTCGAGATTTTGTCGAGCGGCGCGTTATCATGGCCGGGGCGAGACGAATCACGAGGGCGTCCGCGAAGCATGACGGGGCCCACGGCTTTTCCGAAAAGTGCTTACGGGCCCCGTGAGTCCATCCGGATCAAAAGCTGTGCTCGTAAACGCGGGAATTTCGAGGTTTTGCGAGAAACGCTTGTTTTTGCTCACTTGTTCGTTCCCGAGCAATATCCCGTTAATTATCCGGTAATTGCGCGACGGGTCGTTAAAAACCGAAAATAGAAGTCCCAAAACATTTTTCGAGAAGAGGAAGGGCTTTGGTTCAAATACATTTGCAATGCGCAAAACGACGGGTGCGATCATACCAGCAATAATGCACCGGATCCCATCACAACTCCGAAGTTAAGCGTGCTTGGGCGAGAGAAGTACTAGGATGGGTGACCTCCTGGGAAGTCCTCGTGTTGCACCCCTCTTTTTCGTTTTTCTTTTTATTTAACGATCGCCTTCTTGCGGGGTCGAGATTTTGCCGAAGCGGCGCGTTATCATGGCCGGGGCGAGACGAATCACGAGGGCGTCCGCGAAGCATGACGGGGCCCACGGCTTTTCCGTAAAGTGCTTACGGGCCCCGTGAGTCCATCCGGATCAAAAGTTGTGCTCTTAAACGCGGGAATTTCGAGGTTTTGCGAGAAACGATTGTTTTTGCTCACTTGTTCGTTCCCGAGCAATATCCCGTTAATTATCCGGTAATTGCGCGACGGGTCGTCAAAAACCGGAAATAGAAGTCCCAAAACATTTCTCGAGAAGAGGAAGGGCTTTGGTTCAAATACATTTGCAATGCGCAAAACGACGGGTGCGATCACACCAGCACTAATGCACCGGATCCCATCAGAACTCCGAAGTTAAGCGTGCTTGGGCGAGAGTAGTACTAGGATGGGTGACCTCCTGGGAAGTCCTCGTGTTGCACCCCTCTTTTTCGTTTTTCATTTTATTTAACGATCGCCTTTTTGCGGGGTCGAGATTTTGTCGAGCGGCGCGTTATCATGGCCGGGGCGAGACGAATCACGAGGGCGTCCGCGAAGCATGACGGGGCCCACGGCTTTTCCGAAAAGTGCTTACGGGCCCCGGGAGTCCATCCGGATCAAAAGCTGTTCTCGTAAACGCGGGAATTTCGAGGTTTTGCGAGAAACGCTTGTTTTTGCTCACTTGTTCGTTCCCGAGCAATATCCCGTTAATTATCCGGTAATTGCGCGACGGGTCGTCAAAAACCGAAAATAGAAGTCCCAAAACATTTCTCGAGAAGAGGAAGGGCTTTAGTTCAAATACATTTGCAATGCGCAAAACGACGGGTGCGATCATACCAGCACTAATGCACCGGATCCCATCAGAACTCCGAAGTTAAGCGTGCTTGGGCGAGAGTAGTACTAGGATGGGTGACCTCCTGGGAAGTCCTCGTGTTGCACCCCTCTTTTTCGTTTTTCTTTTTATTTAACGATCGCCTTTTTGCGGGGTCGAGATTTTGTCGAGCGGCGCGTTATCATGGCCGGGGCGAGACGAATCACGAGGGCGTCCGCGAAGCATGACGGGGCCCACGGCTTTTCCGAAAAGTGCTTACGGGCCCCGTGAGTCCATCCGGATCAAAAGCTGTGCTCGTAAACGCGGGAATTTCGAGGTTTTGCGAGAAACGCTTGTTTTTGCTCACTTGTTTGTTCCCGAGCAATATCCCGTTAATTATCCGGTAATTGCGCGACGGGTCGTTAAAAACCGGAAATAGAAGTCCCAAAACATTTTTCGAGAAGAGGAAGGGCTTTGGTTCAAATACATTTGCAATGCGCAAAACGACGGGTGCGATCATACCAGCAATAATGCACCGGATCCCATCACAACTCCGAAGTTAAGCGTGCTTGGGCGAGAGTAGTACTAGGATGGGTGACCTCCTGGGAAGTCCTCGTGTTGCACCCCTCTTTTTCGTTTTTCTTTTTATTTAACGATCGCCTTCTTGCGGGGTCGAGATTTTGCCGAAGCGGCGCGTTATCATGGCCGGGGCGAGACGAATCACGAGGGCGTCCGCGAAGCATGACGGGGCCCACGGCTTTTCCGAAAAGTGCTTACGGGCCCCGGGAGTCCATCCGGATCAAAAGCTGTGCTCGTAAACGCGGGAATTTCGAGGTTTTTCGAGAAACGCTTGTTTTTGCTCACTTGTTCGTTCCCGAGCAATATCCCGTTAATTATCCGGTAATTGCGCGACGGGTCGTCAAAAATCGGAAATAGAAGTCCCAAAACATTTCTCGAGAAGAGGAAGGGCTTTAGTTCAAATACATTTGCAATGCGCAAAACGACGGGTGCGATCATACCAGCACTAATGCACCGGATCCCATCAGAACTCCGAAGTTAAGCGTGCTTGGGCGAGAGTAGTACTAGGATGGGTGACCTCCTGGGAAGTCCTCGTGTTGCACCCCTCTTTTTCGTTTTTCTTTTTATTTAACGATCGCCTTTTTGCGGGGTCGAGATTTTGTCGAGCGGCGCGTTATCATGGCCGGGGCGAGACGAATCACGAGGGCGTCCGCGAAGCATGACGGGGCCCACGGCTTTTCCGAAAAGTGCTTACGGGCCCCGTGAGTCCATCCGGATCAAAAGCTGTGCTCGTAAACGCGGGAATTTCGAGGTTTTGCGAGAAACGCTTGTTTTTGCTCACTTGTTCGTTCCCGAGCAATATCCCGTTAATTATCCGGTAATTGCGCGACGGGTCGTCAAAAACCGAAAATAGAAGTCCCAAAACATTTCTCGAGAAGAGGAAGGGCTTTAGTTCAAATACATTTGCAATGCGCAAAACGACGGGTGCGATCATACCAGCACTAATGCACCGGATCCCATCAGAACTCCGAAGTTAAGCGTGCTTGGGCGAGAGTAGTACTAGGATGGGTGACCTCCTGGGAAGTCCTCGTGTTGCACCCCTCTTTTTCGTTTTTCTTTTTATTTAACGATCGCATTTTTGCGGGGTCGAGATTTTGTCGAGCGGCGCGTTATCATGGCCGGGCCGAGACGAATCACGAGGGCATCCGCGAAGCATGACGGGGCCCACGGCTTTTCCGAAAAGTGCTTACTGGCCCCGTGAGTCCATCCGGATCAAAAGCTGTGCTCGTAAGCGCGGGAATTTCGAGGTTTTGCGAGAAACGCTTGTTTTTGCTCACTTGTTCGTTCCCGAGCAATATCCCGTTAATTATCCGGTAATTGCGCGACGGGTCGTCAAAAACCGGAAATAAAAGTCCCAAAACATTTCTCGAGAAGAGGAAGGGCTTTGGTTCAAATACATTTGCAATGCGCAAAACGACGGGTGCGATCATACCAGCACTAATGCACCGGATCCCATCAGAACTCCGAAGTTAAGCGTGCTTGGGCGAGAGTAGTACTAGGATGGGTGACCTCCTGGGAAGTCCTCGTGTTGCACCCCTCTATTTCGTTTTTCTTTTTATTTAACGATCGTCTTTTTGCGGGGTCGAGATTTTGTCGAGCGGCGCGTTATCATGGCCGGGGCGAGACGAATCACGAGGGCGTCCGCGAAGCATGACGGGGCCCACGGCTTTTCCGAAAAGTGCTTACGGGCCCCGTGAGTCCATCCGGATCAAAAGCTGTGCTCGTAAACGCGGGAATTTCGAGGTTTTGCGAGAAACGCTTGTTTTTGCTCACTTGTTCGTTCCCGAGCAATATCCCGTTAATTATCCGGTAATTGCGCGACGGGTCGTTAAAAACCGGAAATAGAAGTCCCAAAACATTTTTCGAGAAGAGGAAGGGCTTTGGTTCAAATACATTTGCAATGCGCAAAACGACGGGTGCGATCATACCAGCAATAATGCACCGGATCCCATCACAACTCCGAAGTTAAGCGTGCTTGGGCGAGAGAAGTACTAGGATGGGTGACCTCCTGGGAAGTCCTCGTGTTGCACCCCTCTTTTTCGTTTTTCTTTTTATTTAACGATCGCCTTCTTGCGGGGTCGAGATTTTGCCGAAGCGGCGCGTTATCATGGCCGGGGCGAGACGAATCACGAGGGCGTCCGCGAAGCATGACGGGGCCCACGGCTTTTCCGTAAAGTGCTTACGGGCCCCGTGAGTCCATCCGGATCAAAAGTTGTGCTCTTAAACGCGGGAATTTCGAGGTTTTGCGAGAAACGCATTTTTTTGCTCACTTGTTCGTTCCCGAGCAATATCCCGTTAATTATCCGGTAATTGCGCGACGGGTCGTCAAAAACCGGAAATAGAAGTCCCAAAACATTTCTCGAGAAGAGGAAGGGCTTTGGTTCAAATACATTTGCAATGCGCAAAACGACGGGTGCGATCACACCAGCACTAATGCACCGGATCCCATCAGAACTCCAAAGTTAAGCGTGCTTGGGCGAGAGTAGTACTAGGATGGGTGACCTCCTGGGAAGTCCTCGTGTTGCACCCCTCTTTTTCGTTTTTCATTTTATTTAACGATCGCCTTTTTGCGGGGTCGAGATTTTGTCGAGCGGCGCGTTATCATGGCCGGGGCGAGACGAATCACGAGGGCGTCCGCGAAGCATGACGGGGCCCACGGCTTTTCCGAAAAGTGCTTACGGGCCCCGGGAGTCCATCCGGATCAAAAGCTGTGCTCGTAAACGCGGGAATTTCGAGGTTTTTCGAGAAACGCTTGTTTTTGCTCACTTGTTCGTTCCCGAGCAATATCCCGTTAATTATCCGGTAATTGCGCGACGGGTCGTCAAAAATCGGAAATAGAAGTCCCAAAACATTTCTCGAGAAGAGGAAGGGCTTTAGTTCAAATACATTTGCAATGCGCAAAACGACGGGTGCGATCATACCAGCACTAATGCACCGGATCCCATCAGAACTCCGAAGTTAAGCGTGCTTGGGCGAGAGTAGTACTAGGATGGGTGACCTCCTGGGAAGTCCTCGTGTTGCACCCCTCTTTTTCGTTTTTCGTTTTATTTAACGATCGCCTTTTTGCGGGGTCGAGATTTTGTCGAGCGGCGCGTTATCATGGCCGGGGCGAGACGAATCACGAGGGCGTCCGCGAAGCATGACGGGGCCCACGGCTTTTCCGAAAAGTGCTTACGGGCCCCGGGAGTCCATCCGGATCAAAAGCTGTGCTCGTAAACGCGGGAATTTCGAGGTTTTTCGAGAAACGCTTGTTTTTGCTCACTTGTTCGTTCCCGAGCAATATCCCGTTAATTATCCGGTAATTGCGCGACGGGTCGTCAAAAACCGGAAATAGAAGTCCCAAAACATTTCTCGAGAAGAGGAAGGGCTTTAGTTCAAATACATTTGCAATGCGCAAAACGACGGGTGCGATCATACCAGCACTAATGCACCGGATCCCATCAGAACTCCGAAGTTA
Source organism: Syzygium jambos (assembly GCA_031216235.1). Classification (NCBI taxonomy): domain Eukaryota; kingdom Viridiplantae; phylum Streptophyta; class Magnoliopsida; order Myrtales; family Myrtaceae; genus Syzygium; species Syzygium jambos. The sequence continues at coordinate 76,081 of JASUUC010000025.1, read as the reverse complement.
AGCGTGCTTGGGCGAGAGTAGTACTAGGATGGGTGACCTCCTGGGAAGTCCTCGTGTTGCACCCCTCTTTTTCGTTTTTCTTTTTATTTAACGATCGCCTTTTTGCGGGGTCGAGATTTTGTCGAGCGGCGCGTTATCATGGCCGGGGCGAGACGAATCACGAGGGCGTCCGCGAAGCATGACGGGGCCCACGGCTTTTCCGAAAAGTGCTTACGGGCCCCGTGAGTCCATCCGGATCAAAAGCTGTGCTCGTAAACGCGGGAATTTCGAGGTTTTGCGAGAAACGCTTGTTTTTGCTCACTTGTTCGTTCCCGAGCAATATCCCGTTAATTATCCGGTAATTGCGCGACGGGTCGTTAAAAACCGGAAATAGAAGTCCCAAAACATTTTTCGAGAAGAGGAAGGGCTTTGGTTCAAATACATTTGCAATGCGCAAAACGACGGGTGCGATCATACCAGCAATAATGCACCGGATCCCATCACAACTCCGAAGTTAAGCGTGCTTGGGCGAGAGTAGTACTAGGATGGGTGACCTCCTGGGAAGTCCTCGTGTTGCACCCCTCTTTTTCGTTTTTCTTTTTATTTAACGATCGCCTTCTTGCGGGGTCGAGATTTTGCCGAAGCGGCGCGTTATCATGGCCGGGGCGAGACGAATCACGAGGGCGTCCGCGAAGCATGACGGGGCCCACGGCTTTTCCGAAAAGTGCTTACGGGCCCCGGGAGTCCATCCGGATCAAAAGCTGTGCTCGTAAACGCGGCAATTTCGAGGTTTTGCGAGAAACGCTTGTTTTTGCTCACTTGTTCGTTCCCGAGCAATATCCCGTTAATTATCCGGTAATTGCGCGACGGGTCGTCAAAAACCGAAAATAGAAGTCCCAAAACATTTCTCGAGAAGAGGAAGGGCTTTAGTTCAAATACATTTGCAATGCGCAAAACGACGGGTGCGATCATACCAGCACTAATGCACCGGATCCCATCAGAACTCCGAAGTTAAGCGTGCTTGGGCGAGAGTAGTACTAGGATGGGTGACCTCCTGGGAAGTCCTCGTGTTGCACCCCTCTTTTTCGTTTTTCTTTTTATTTAACGATCGCCTTTTTGCGGGGTCGAGATTTTGTCGAGCGGCGCGTTATCATGGCCGGGGCGAGACGAATCACGAGGGCGTCCGCGAAGCATGACGGGGCCCACGGCTTTTCCGAAAAGTGCTTACGGGCCCCGTGAGTCCATCCGGATCAAAAGCTGTGCTCATAAACGCGGGAATTTCGAGGTTTTGCGAGAAACGCTTGTTTTTGCTCACTTGTTCGTTCCCGAGCAATATCCCGTTAATTATCCGGTAATTGCGCGACGGGTCGTCAAAAACCGAAAATAGAAGTCCCAAAACATTTCTCGAGAAGAGGAAGGGCTTTAGTTCAAATACATTTGCAATGCGCAAAACGACGGGTGCGATCATACCAGCACTAATGCACCGGATCCCATCAGAACTCCGAAGTTAAGCGTGCTTGGGCGAGAGTAGTACTAGGATGGGTGACCTCCTGGGAAGTCCTCGTGTTGCACCGCTCTTTTTCGTTTTTCTTTTTATTTAACGATCGCCTTTTTGCGGGGTCGAGATTTTGTCGAGCGGCGCGTTATCATGGCCGGGCCGAGACGAATCACGAGGGCATCCGCGAAGCATGACGGGGCCCACGGCTTTTCCGAAAAGTGCTTACGGGCCCCGTGAGTCCATCCGGATCAAAAGCTGTGCTCGTAAACGCAGGAATTTCGAGGTTTTGCGAGAAACGCTTGTTTTTGCTCACTTGTTCGTTCCCGAGCAATATCCCGTTAATTATCCGGTAATTGCGCGACTGGTCGTCAAAAACCGGAAATAGAAGTCCCAAAACATTTCTCGAGAAGAGGAAGGGCTTTGGTTCAAATACATTTGCAATGCGCAAAACGACGGGTGCGATCATACCAGCACTAATGCACCGGATCCCATCAGAACTCCGAAGTTAAGCGTGCTTGGGCGAGAGTAGTACTAAGATGGGTGACCTCCTGGGAAGTCCTCGTGTTGCACCCCTCTATTTCGTTTTTCTTTTTATTTAACGATCGTCTTTTTGCGGGGTCGAGATTTTGTCGAGCGGCGCGTTATCATGGCCGGGGCGAGACGAATCACGAGGGCGTCCGCGAAGCATGACGGGGCCCACGGCTTTTCCGAAAAGTGCTTACGGGCCCCGTGAGTCCATCCGGATCAAAAGCTGTGCTCGTAAACGCGGGAATTTCGAGGTTTTGCGAGAAACGCTTGTTTTTGCTCACTTGTTCGTTCCCGAGCAATATCCCGTTAATTATCCGGTAATTGCGCGACGGGTCGTTAAAAACCGGAAATAGAAGTCCCAAAACATTTTTCGAGAAGAGGAAGGGCTTTGGTTCAAATACATTTGCAATGCGCAAAACGACGGGTGCGATCATACCAGCAATAATGCACCGGATCCCATCAGAACTCCGAAGTTAAGCGTGCTTGGGCGAGAGTAGTACTAGGATGGGTGACCTCCTGGGAAGTCCTCGTGTTGCACCCCTCTTTTTCGTTTTTCTTTTTATTTAACGATCGCCTTCTTGCGGGGTCGAGATTTTGCCGAAGCGGCGCGTTATCATGGCCGGGGCGAGACGAATCACGAGGGCGTCCGCGAAGCATGACGGGGCCCACGGCTTTTCCGAAAAGTGCTTACGGGCCCCGGGAGTCCATCCGGATCAAAAGCTGTGCTCGTAAACGCGGGAATTTCGAGATTTTGCGAGAAACGCTTGTTTTTGCTCACTTGTTCTTTCCCGAGCAATATCCCGTTAATTATCCGGTAATTGCGCGACGGGTCGTCAAAAACCGGAAATAGAAGTCCCAAAACATTTCTCGAGAAGAGGAAGGGCTTTGGTTCAAATACATTTGCAATGCGCAAAACGACGGGTGCGATCACACCAGCACTAATGCACCGGATCCCATCAAAACTCCGAAGTTAAGCGTGCTTGGGCGAGAGTAGTACTAGGATGGGTGACCTCCTGGGAAGTCCTCGTGTTGCACCCCTCTTTTTCGTTTTTCTTTTTATTTAACGATCGTCTTTTTGCGGGGTCGAGATTTTGTCGAGCGGCGCGTTATCATGGCCGGGGCGAGACGAATCACGAGGGCGTCCGCGAAGCATGACGGGGCCCACGGCTTTTCCGAAAAGTGCTTACGGGCCCCGTGAGTACATCCGGATCAAAAGCTGTGCTCGTAAACGCGGGAATTTCGAGGTTTTGCGAGAAACGCTTGTTTTTGCTCACTTGTTCGTTCCCGAGTAATATCCCGTTAATTATCCGGTAATTGCGCGACGGGTCATCAAAAACCGGAAATAGAAGTCCCAAAACATTTTTCGAGAAGAGGAAGGGCTTTGGTTCAAATACATTTGCAATGCGCAAAACGACGGGTGCGATCATACCAGCACTAATGCACCGGATCCCATCAGAACTCCGAAGTTAAGCGTGCTTGGGCGAGAGTAGTACTAGGATGGGTGACCTCCTGGGAAGTCCTCGTGTTGCACCCCTCTTTTTCGTTTTTCTTTTTATTTAACGATCGCCTTCTTGCGGGGTCGAGATTTTGCCGAAGCGGCGCGTTATCATGGCCGGGGCGAGACGAATCACGAGGGCGTCCGCGAAGCATGACGGGGCCCACGGCTTTTCCGAAAAGTGCTTACGGGCCCCGGGAGTCCATCCGGATCAAAAGCTGTGCTCGTAAACGCGGGAATTTCGAGATTTTGCGAGAAACGCTTGTTTTTGCTCACTTGTTCGTTCCCGAGCAATATCCCGTTAATTATCCGGTAATTGCGCGACGGGTCGTCAAAAACCGGAAATAGAAGTCCCAAAACATTTCTCGAGAAGAGGAAGGGCTTTGGTTCAAATACATTTGCAATGCGCAAAACGACGGGTGCGATCACACCAGCACTAATGCACCGGATCCCATCAAAACTCCGAAGTTAAGCGTGCTTGGGCGAGAGTAGTACTAGGATGGGTGACCTCCTGGGAAGTCCTCGTGTTGCACCCCTCTTTTTCGTTTTTCGTTTTATTTAACGATCGCCTTTTTGCGGGGTCGAGATTTTGTCGAGCGGCGCGTTATCATGGCCGGGGCGAGACGAATCACGAGGGCGTCCGCGAAGCATGACGGGGCCCACGGCTTTTCCGAAAAGTGCTTACGGGCCCCGTGAGTACATCCGGATCAAAAGCTGTGCTCGTAAACGCGGGAATTTCGAGGTTTTGCGAGAAACGCTTGTTTTTGCTCACTTGTTCGTTCCCGAGTAATATCCCGTTAATTATCCGGTAATTGCGCGACGGGTCATCAAAAACCGGAAATAGAAGTCCCAAAACATTTTTCGAGAAGAGGAAGGGCTTTGGTTCAAATACATTTGCAATGCGCAAAACGACGGGTGCGATCATACCAGCACTAATGCACCGGATCCCATCAGAACTCCGAAGTTAAGCGTGCTTGGGCGAGAGTAGTACTAGGATGGGTGACCTCCTGGGAAGTCCTCGTGTTGCACCCCTCTTTTTCGTTTTTCTTTTTATTTAACGATCGCCTTTTTGCGGGGTCGAGATTTTGTCGAGCGGCGCGTTATCATGGCCGGGGCGAGACGAATCACGAGGGCGTCCGCGAAGCATGACGGGGCCCACGGCATTTTTCGAAAAGTGCTTACGGGCCCCGTGAGTCCATCCGGATCAAAAGCTGTGCTCGTAAACGCGGGAATTTCGAGGTTTTGCGAGAAACGCTTGTTTTTGCTCACTTGTTCGTTCCCGAGCAATATCCCGTTAATTATCCGGTAATTGCGCGACGGGTCGTTAAAAACCGGAAATAGAAGTCCCAAAACATTTTTCGAGAAGAGGAAGGGCTTTGGTTCAAATACATTTGCAATGCGCAAAACGACGGGTGCGATCATACCAGCACTAATGCACCGGATCCCATCACAACTCCGAAGTTAAGCGTGCTTGGGCGAGAGTAGTACTAGGATGGGTGACCTCCTGGGAAGTCCTCGTGTTGCACCCTTATTTTTAGTTTTTCTTTTTATTTAACGATCGCCTTTTTGCGGGGTCGAGATTTTGCCGAAGCGGCGCGTTATCATGGCCGGGGCGAGACGAATCACGAGGGCGTCCGCGAAGCATGACGGGGCCCACGGCTTTTCCGAAAAGTGCTTACGGGCCCCGTGAGTCCATCCGGATCAAAAGTTGTGCTCGTAAACGCGGGAATTTCGAGGTTTTGCGAGAAACGCTTGTTTTTGCTCACTTGTTCGTTCCCGAGCAATATCCCGTTAATAATCCGGTAATTGCGCGACGGGTCGTCAAAAACCGGAAATAGAAGTCCCAAAACATTTCTCGAGAAGAGGAAGGGCTTTGGTTCAAATACATTTGCAATGCGCAAAACGACGGGTGCGATCACACCAGCACTAATGCACCGGATCCCATCAGAACTCCGAAGTTAAGCGTGCTTGGGCGAGAGTAGTACTAGGATGGGTGACCTCCTGGGAAGTCCTCGTGTTGCACCCATCTTTTTCGTTTTTCTTTTTATTTAACGATCGCCTTTTTGCGGGGTCGAGATTTTGTCGAGCGGCGCGTTATCATGGCCGGGGCGAGACGAATCACGAGGGCGTCCGCGAAGCATGACGGGGCCCACGGCTTTTCCGAAAAGTGCTTACGGGCCCCGTGAGTCCATCCGGATCGAAAGCTGTGCTCGTAAACGCGGGAATTTCGAGGTCTTGCGAGAAACGCTTGTTTTTGCTCACTTGTTCGTTCCCGAGTAATATCCCGTTAATTATCCGGTAATTGCGCGACGGGTCGTCAAAAATCGGAAATAGAAGTCCCAAAACATTTCTCGAGAAGAGGAAGGGTTTTGGTTCAAATACATTTGCAATGCGCAAAACGACGGGTGCGATCATACCAGCACTAATGCACCGGATCCCATCAGAACTCCGAAGTTAAGCGTGCTTGGGCGAGAGTAGTACTAGGATGGGTGACCTCCTGGGAAGTCCTCGTGTTGCACCCCTCTTTTTCGTTTTTCTTTTTATTTAACGATCGCCTTTTTGCGGGGTCGAGATTTTGTCGAGCGGCGCGTTATCATGGCCGGGGCGAGACGAATCACGAGGGCGTCCGCGAAGCATGACGGGGCCCACGGCTTTTCCGAAAAGTGCTTACGGGCCCCGTGAGTCCATCCGGATCGAAAGCTGTGCTCGTAAACGCGGAAATTTCGAGGTTTTGCGAGAAACGCTTGTTTTTGCTCACTTGTTCGTTCCCGAGCAATATCCCGTTAATAATCCGGTAATTGCGCGACGGGTCGTCAAAAACCGGAAATAGAAGTCCCAAAACATTTCTCGAGAAGAGGAAGGGCTTTGGTTCAAATACATTTGCAATGCGCAAAACGACGGGTGCGATCACACCAGCACTAATGCACCGGATCCCATCAGAACTCCGAAGTTAAGCGTGCTTGGGCGAGAGTAGTACTAGGATGGGTGACCTCCTGGGAAGTCCTCGTGTTGCACCCCTCTTTTTCGTTTTTCTTTTTATTTAACGATCGCCTTTTTGCGGGGTCGAGATTTTTTCGAGCGGCGCGTTATCATGGCCGGGGCGAGACGAATCACGAGGGCGTCCGCGAAGCATGACGGGGCCCACGGCTTTTCCGAAAAGTGCTTACGGGCCCCGTGAGTCCATCCGGATCGAAAGCTGTGCTCGTAAACGCGGGAATTTCGAGGTCTTGCGAGAAACGCTTGTTTTTGCTCACTTGTTCGTTCCCGAGCAATATCCCGTTAATTATCCGGTAATTGCGCGACGGGTCGTCAAAAACCGAAAATAGAAGTCCCAAAACATTTCTCGAGAAGAGGAAGGGCTTTAGTTCAAATACATTTGCAATGCGCAAAATGACGGGTGCGATCATACCAGCACTAATGCACCGGATCCCATCAGAACTCCGAAGTTAAGCGTGCTTGGGCGAGAGTAGTACTAGGATGGGTGACCTCCTGGGAAGTCCTCGTGTTGCACCCCTCTTTTTCGTTTTTCTTTTTATTTAACGATCGCCTTCTTGCGGGGTCGAGATTTTGCCGAAGCGGCGCGTTATCATGGCCGGGGCGAGACGAATCACGAGGGCGTCCGCGAAGCATGACGGGGCCCACGGCTTTTCCGAAAAGTGCTTACGGGCCCCGTGAGTCCATCCGGATCAAAAGTTGTGCTCGTAAACGCGGGAATTTCGAGGTTTTGCGAGAAACGCTTGTTTTTGCTCACTTGTTCGTTCCCGAGCAATATCCCGTTAATTATCCGGTAATTGCGCGACTGGTCGTCAAAAACCGGAAATAGAAGTCCCAAAACATTTCTCGAGAAGAGGAAGGGCTTTGGTTCAAATACATTTGCAATGCGCAAAACGACGGGTGCGATCATACCAGCACTAATGCACCGGATCCCATCAGAACTCCGAAGTTAAGCGTGCTTGGGCGAGAGTAGTACTAAGATGGGTGACCTCCTGGGAAGTCCTCGTGTTGCACCCCTCTATTTCGTTTTTCTTTTTATTTAACGATCGTCTTTTTGCGGGGTCGAGATTTTGTCGAGCGGCGCGTTATCATGGCCGGGGCGAGACGAATCACGAGGGCGTCCGCGAAGCATGACGGGGCCCACGGCTTTTCCGAAAAGTGCTTACGGGCCCCGTGAGTCCATCCGGATCAAAAGCTGTGCTCGTAAACGCGGGAATTTCGAGGTTTTGCGAGAAACGCTTGTTTTTGCTCACTTGTTCGTTCCCGAGCAATATCCCGTTAATTATCCGGTAATTGCGCGACGGGTCGTTAAAAACCGGAAATAGAAGTCCCAAAACATTTTTCGAGAAGAGGAAGGGCTTTGGTTCAAATACATTTGCAATGCGCAAAACGACGGGTGCGATCATACCAGCAATAATGCACCGGATCCCATCACAACTCCGAAGTTAAGCGTGCTTGGGCGAGAGAAGTACTAGGATGGGTGACCTCCTGGGAAGTCCTCGTGTTGCACCCCTCTTTTTCGTTTTTCTTTTTATTTAACGATCGCCTTCTTGCGGGGTCGAGATTTTGCCGAAGCGGCGCGTTATCATGGCCGGGGCGAGACGAATCACGAGGGCGTCCGCGAAGCATGACGGGGCCCACGGCTTTTCCGAAAAGTGCTTACGGGCCCCGGGAGTCCATCCGGATCAAAAGCTGTGCTCGTAAACGCGGGAATTTCGAGATTTTGCGAGAAACGCTTGTTTTTGCTCACTTGTTCGTTCCCGAGCAATATCCCGTTAATTATCCGGTAATTGCGCGACGGGTCGTCAAAAACCGGAAATAGAAGTCCCAAAACATTTCTCGAGAAGAGGAAGGGCTTTGGTTCAAATACATTTGCAATGCGCAAAACGACGGGTGCGATCACACCAGCACTAATGCACCGGATCCCATCAAAACTCCGAAGTTAAGCGTGCTTGGGCGAGAGTAGTACTAGGATGGGTGACCTCCTGGGAAGTCCTCGTGTTGCACCCCTCTTTTTCGTTTTTCGTTTTATTTAACGATCGCCTTTTTGCGGGGTCGAGATTTTGTCGAGCGGCGCGTTATCATGGCCGGGGCGAGACGAATCACGAGGGCGTCCGCGAAGCATGACGGGGCCCACGGCTTTTCCGAAAAGTGCTTACGGGCCCCGTGAGTACATCCGGATCAAAAGCTGTGCTCGTAAACGCGGGAATTTCGAGGTTTTGCGAGAAACGCTTGTTTTTGCTCACTTGTTCGTTCCCGAGTAATATCCCGTTAATTATCCGGTAATTGCGCGACGGGTCATCAAAAACCGGAAATAGAAGTCCCAAAACATTTTTCGAGAAGAGGAAGGGCTTTGGTTCAAATACATTTGCAATGCGCAAAACGACGGGTGCGATCATACCAGCACTAATGCACCGGATCCCATCAGAACTCCGAAGTTAAGCGTGCTTGGGCGAGAGTAGTACTAGGATGGGTGACCTCCTGGGAAGTCCTCGTGTTGCACCCCTCTTTTTCGTTTTTCTTTTTATTTAACGATCGCCTTTTTGCGGGGTCGAGATTTTGTCGAGCGGCGCGTTATCATGGCCGGGGCGAGACGAATCACGAGGGCGTCCGCGAAGCATGACGGGGCCCACGGCATTTTCCGAAAAGTGCTTACGGGCCCCGTGAGTCCATCCGGATCAAAAGCTGTGCTCGTAAACGCGGGAATTTCGAGGTTTTGCGAGAAACGCTTGTTTTTGCTCACTTGTTCGTTCCCGAGCAATATCCCGTTAATTATCCGGTAATTGCGCGACGGGTCGTTAAAAACCGGAAATAGAAGTCCCAAAACATTTTTCGAGAAGAGGAAGGGCTTTGGTTCAAATACATTTGCAATGCGCAAAACGACGCGTGCGATCATACCAGCACTAATGCACCGGATCCCATCACAACTCCGAAGTTAAGCGTGCTTGGGCGAGAGTAGTACTAGGATGGGTGACCTCCTGGGAAGTCCTCGTGTTGCACCCTTCTTTTTAGTTTTTCTTTTTATTTAACGATCGCCTTTTTGCGGGGTCGAGATTTTGCCGAAGCGGCGCGTTATCATGGCCGGGGCGAGACGAATCACGAGGGCGTCCGCGAAGCATGACGGGGCCCACGGCTTTTCCGAAAAGTGCTTACGGGCCCCGTGAGTCCATCCGGATCAAAAGTTGTGCTCGTAAACGCGGGAATTTCGAGGTTTTGCGAGAAACGCTTGTTTTTGCTCACTTGTTCGTTCCCGAGCAATATCCCGTTAATAATCCGGTAATTGCGCGACGGGTCGTCAAAAACCGGAAATAGAAGTCCCAAAACATTTCTCGAGAAGAGGAAGGGCTTTGGTTCAAATACATTTGCAATGCGCAAAACGACGGGTGCGATCACACCAGCACTAATGCACCGGATCCCATCAGAACTCCGAAGTTAAGCGTGCTTGGGCGAGAGTAGTACTAGGATGGGTGACCTCCTGGGAAGTCCTCGTGTTGCACCCCTCTTTTTCGTTTTTCTTTTTATTTAACGATCGCCTTTTTGCGGGGTCGAGATTTTGTCGAGCGGCGCGTTATCATGGCCGGGGCGAGACGAATCACGAGGGCGTCCGCGAAGCATGACGGGGCCCACGGCTTTTCCGAAAAGTGCTTACGGGCCCCGTGAGTCCATCCGGATCAAAAGCTGTGCTCGTAAACGCGGGAATTTCGAGGTTTTGCGAGAAACGCTTGTTTTTGCTCACTTGTTCGTTCCCGAGCAATATCCCGTTAATTATCCGGTAATTGCGCGACGGGTCGTTAAAAACCGGAAATAGAAGTCCCAAAACATTTTTCGAGAAGAGGAAGGGCTTTGGTTCAAATACATTTGCAATGCGCAAAACGACGGGTGCGATCATACCAGCAATAATGCACCGGATCCCATCACAACTCCGAAGTTAAGCGTGCTTGGGCGAGAGAAGTACTAGGATGGGTGACCTCCTGGGAAGTCCTCGTGTTGCACCCCTCTTTTTCGTTTTTCTTTTTATTTAACGATCGCCTTCTTGCGGGGTCGAGATTTTGCCGAAGCGGCGCGTTATCATGGCCGGGGCGAGACGAATCACGAGGGCGTCCGCGAAGCATGACGGGGCCCACGGCTTTTCCGAAAAGTGCTTACGGGCCCCGGGAGTCCATCCGGATCAAAAGCTGTGCTCGTAAACGCGGGAATTTCGAGATTTTGCGAGAAACGCTTGTTTTTGCTCACTTGTTCGTTCCCGAGCAATATCCCGTTAATTATCCGGTAATTGCGCGACGGGTCGTCAAAAACCGGAAATAGAAGTCCCAAAACATTTCTCGAGAAGAGGAAGGGCTTTGGTTCAAATACATTTGCAATGCGCAAAACGACGGGTGCGATCACACCAGCACTAATGCACCGGATCCCATCAAAACTCCGAAGTTAAGCGTGCTTGGGCGAGAGTAGTACTAGGATGGGTGACCTCCTGGGAAGTCCTCGTGTTGCACCCCTCTTTTTCGTTTTTCGTTTTATTTAACGATCGCCTTTTTGCGGGGTCGAGATTTTGTCGAGCGGCGCGTTATCATGGCCGGGGCGAGACGAATCACGAGGGCGTCCGCGAAGCATGACGGGGCCCACGGCTTTTCCGAAAAGTGCTTACGGGCCCCGTGAGTACATCCGGATCAAAAGCTGTGCTCGTAAACGCGGGAATTTCGAGGTTTTGCGAGAAACGCTTGTTTTTGCTCACTTGTTCGTTCCCGAGTAATATCCCGTTAATTATCCGGTAATTGCGCGACGGGTCATCAAAAACCGGAAATAGAAGTCCCAAAACATTTTTCGAGAAGAGGAAGGGCTTTGGTTCAAATACATTTGCAATGCGCAAAACGACGGGTGCGATCATACCAGCACTAATGCACCGGATCCCATCAGAACTCCGAAGTTAAGCGTGCTTGGGCGAGAGTAGTACTAGGATGGGTGACCTCCTGGGAAGTCCTCGTGTTGCACCCCTCTTTTTCGTTTTTCTTTTTATTTAACGATCGCCTTTTTGCGGGGTCGAGATTTTGTCGAGCGGCGCGTTATCATGGCCGGGGCGAGACGAATCACGAGGGCGTCCGCGAAGCATGACGGGGCCCACGGCATTTTTCGAAAAGTGCTTACGGGCCCCGTGAGTCCATCCGGATCAAAAGCTGTGCTCGTAAACGCGGGAATTTCGAGGTTTTGCGAGAACCGCTTGTTTTTGCTCACTTGTTCGTTCCCGAGCAATATCCCGTTAATTATCCGGTAATTGCGCGACGGGTCGTTAAAAACCGGAAATAGAAGTCCCAAAACATTTTTCGAGAAGAGGAAGGGCTTTGGTTCAAATACATTTGCAATGCGCAAAACGACGGGTGCGATCATACCAGCACTAATGCACCGGATCCCATCACAACTCCGAAGTTAAGCGTGCTTGGGCGAGAGTAGTACTAGGATGGGTGACCTCCTGGGAAGTCCTCGTGTTGCACCCTTCTTTTTAGTTTTTCTTTTTATTTAACGATCGCCTTTTTGCGGGGTCGAGATTTTGCCGAAGCGGCGCGTTATCATGGCCGGGGCGAGACGAATCACGAGGGCGTCCGCGAAGCATGACGGGGCCCACGGCTTTTCCGAAAAGTGCTTACGGGCCCCGTGAGTCCATCCGGATCAAAAGTTGTGCTCGTAAACGCGGGAATTTCGAGGTTTTGCGAGAAACGCTTGTTTTTGCTCACTTGTTCGTTCCCGAGCAATATCCCGTTAATAATCCGGTAATTGCGCGACGGGTCGTCAAAAACCGGAAATAGAAGTCCCAAAACATTTCTCGAGAAGAGGAAGGGCTTTGGTTCAAATACATTTGCAATGCGCAAAACGACGGGTGCGATCACACCAGCACTAATGCACCGGATCCCATCAGAACTCCGAAGTTAAGCGTGCTTGGGCGAGAGTAGTACTAGGATGGGTGACCTCCTGGGAAGTCCTCGTGTTGCACCCATCTTTTTCGTTTTTCTTTTTATTTAACGATCGCCTTTTTGCGGGGTCGAGATTTTGTCGAGCGGCGCGTTATCATGGCCGGGGCGAGACGAATCACGAGGGCGTCCGCGAAGCATGACGGGGCCCACGGCTTTTCCGAAAAGTGCTTACGGGCCCCGTGAGTCCATCCGGATCGAAAGCTGTGCTCGTAAACGCGGGAATTTCGAGGTCTTGCGAGAAACGCTTGTTTTTGCTCACTTGTTCGTTCCCGAGTAATATCCCGTTAATTATCCGGTAATTGCGCGACGGGTCGTCAAAAATCGGAAATAGAAGTCCCAAAACATTTCTCGAGAAGAGGAAGGGTTTTGGTTCAAATACATTTGCAATGCGCAAAACGACGGGTGCGATCATACCAGCACTAATGCACCGGATCCCATCAGAACTCCGAAGTTAAGCGTGCTTGGGCGAGAGTAGTACTAGGATGGGTGACCTCCTGGGAAGTCCTCGTGTTGCACCCCTCTTTTTCGTTTTTCTTTTTATTTAACGATCGCCTTTTTGCGGGGTCGAGATTTTGTCGAGCGGCGCGTTATCATGGCCGGGGCGAGACGAATCACGAGGGCGTCCGCGAAGCATGACGGGGCCCACGGCTTTTCCGAAAAGTGCTTACGGGCCCCGTGAGTACATCCGGATCAAAAGCTGTGCTCGTAAACGCGGAAATTTCGAGGTTTTGCGAGAAACGCTTGTTTTTGCTCACTTGTTCGTTCCCGAGCAATATCCCGTTAATAATCCGGTAATTGCGCGACGGGTCGTCAAAAACCGGAAATAGAAGTCCCAAAACATTTCTCGAGAAGAGGAAGGGCTTTGGTTCAAATACATTTGCAATGCGCAAAACGACGGGTGCGATCACACCAGCACTAATGCACCGGATCCCATCAGAACTCCGAAGTTAAGCGTGCTTGGGCGAGAGTAGTACTAGGATGGGTGACCTCCTGGGAAGTCCTCGTGTTGCACCCCTCTTTTTCGTTTTTCTTTTTATTTAACGATCGCCTTTTTGCGGGGTCGAGATTTTTTCGAGCGGCGCGTTATCATGGCCGGGGCGAGACGAATCACGAGGGCGTCCGCGAAGCATGACGGGGCCCACGGCTTTTCCGAAAAGTGCTTACGGGCCCCGTGAGTCCATCCGGATCGAAAGCTGTGCTCGTAAACGCGGGAATTTCGAGGTCTTGCGAGAAACGCTTGTTTTTGCTCACTTGTTCGTTCCCGAGCAATATCCCATTAATTATCCGGTAATTGCGCGACGGGTCGTCAAAAACCGAAAATAGAAGTCCCAAAACATTTCTCGAGAAGAGGAAGGGCTTTAGTTCAAATACATTTGCAATGCGCAAAATGACGGGTGCGATCATACCAGCACTAATGCACCGGATCCCATCAGAACTCCGAAGTTAAGCGTGCTTGGGCGAGAGTAGTACTAGGATGGGTGACCTCCTGGGAAGTCCTCGTGTTGCACCCCTCTTTTTCGTTTTTCTTTTTATTTAACGATCGCATTTTTGCGGGGTCGAGATTTTGTCGAGCGGCGCGTTATCATGGCCGGGGCGAGACGAATCACGAGGGCGTCCGCGAAGTATGACGGGGCCCACGGCTTTTCCGAAAAGTGCTTACGGGCCCCGTGAGTCCATCCGGATCAAAAGCTGTGCTCGTAAACGCGGGAATTTCGAGGTTTTGCGAGAAACGCTTATTTTTGCTCACTTGTTCGTTCCCGAGCAATATCCCGTTAATTATCCGGTAATTGCGCGACGGGTCGTCAAAAACCGGAAATAGAAGTCCCAAAACATTTCTCGAGAAGAGGAAGGGCTTTGGTTCAAATACATTTACAATGCGCAAAACGACGGGTGCGATCATACCAGCACTAATGCACCGGATCCCATCAGAACTCCGAAGTTAAGCGTGCTTGGGCGAGAGTAGTACTAGGATGGGTGACCTCCTGGGAAGTCCTCGTGTTGCACCCCTCTTTTTCGTTTTTCTTTTTATTTAACGATCGCCTTTTTGCGGGGTCGAGATTTTGTCGAGCGGCGCGTTATCATTGCCGGGGCGAGACGAATCACGAGGGCGTCCGCGAAGCATGACGGGGCCCACGGCTTTTCCGAAAAGTGCTTACGGGCCCCGTGAGTCCATCCGGATCAAAAGCTGTGCTCGTAAACGCGGGAATTTCGAGGTTTTGCGAGAAACGCTTGTTTTTGCTCACTTGTTCGTTCCCGAGCAATATCCCGTTAATTATCCGGTAATTGCGCGACGGGTCGTCAAAAACCGAAAATAGAAGTCCCAAAACATTTCTCGAGAAGAGGAAGGGCTTTAGTTCAAATACATTTGCAATGCGCAAAACGACGGGTGCGATCATACCAGCACTAATGCACCGGATCCCATCAGAACTCCGAAGTTAAGCGTGCTTGGGCGAGAGTAGTACTAGGATGGGTGACCTCCTGGGAAGTCCTCGTGTTGCACCCCTCTTTTTCGTTTTTCTTTTTATTTAACGATCGCATTTTTGCGGGGTCGAGATTTTGTCGAGCGGCGCGTTATCATGGCCGGGCCGAGACGAATCACGAGGGCATCCGCGAAGCATGACGGGGCCCACGGCTTTTCCGAAAAGTGCTTACTGGCCCCGTGAGTCCATCCGGATCAAAAGCTGTGCTCGTAAACGCGGGAATTTCGAGGTTTTGCGAGAAACGCTTGTTTTTGCTCACTTGTTCGTTCCCGAGCAATATCCCGTTAATTATCCGGTAATTGCGCGACGGGTCGTCAAAAACCGGAAATAGAAGTCCCAAAACATTTTTCGAGAAGAGGAAGGGCTTTGGTTCAAATACATTTGCAATGCGCAAAACGACGGGTGCGATCATACCAGCAATAATGCACCGGATCCCATCACAACTCCGAAGTTAAGCGTGCTTGGGCGAGAGAAGTACTAGGATGGGTGACCTCCTGGGAAGTCCTCGTGTTGCACCCCTCTTTTTCGTTTTTCTTTTTATTTAACGATCGCCTTCTTGCGGGGTCGAGATTTTGCCGAAGCGGCGCGTTATCATGGCCGGGGCGAGACGAATCACGAGGGCGTCCGCGAAGCATGACGGGGCCCACGGCTTTTCCGTAAAGTGCTTACGGGCCCCGTGAGTCCATCCGGATCAAAAGTTGTGCTCTTAAACGCGGGAATTTCGAGGTTTTGCGAGAAACGCATTTTTTTGCTCACTTGTTCGTTCCCGAGCAATATCCCGTTAATTATCCGGTAATTGCGCGACGGGTCGTCAAAAACCGGAAATAGAAGTCCCAAAACATTTCTCGAGAAGAGGAAGGGCTTTGGTTCAAATACATTTGCAATGCGCAAAACGACGGGTGCGATCACACCAGCACTAATGCACCGGATCCCATCAGAACTCCGAAGTTAAGCGTGCTTGGGCGAGAGTAGTACTAGGATGGGTGACCTCCTGGGAAGTCCTCGTGTTGCACCCCTCTTTTTCGTTTTTCATTTTATTTAACGATCGCCTTTTTGCGGGGTCGAGATTTTGTCGAGCGGCGCGTTATCATGGCCGGGGCGAGACGAATCACGAGGGCGTCCGCGAAGCATGACGGGGCCCACGGCTTTTCCGAAAAGTGCTTACGGGCCCCGGGAGTCCATCCGGATCAAAAGCTGTGCTCGTAAACGCGGGAATTTCGAGGTTTTTCGAGAAACGCTTGTTTTTGCTCACTTGTTCGTTCCCGAGCAATATCCCGTTAATTATCCGGTAATTGCGCGACGGGTCGTCAAAAACCGGAAATAGAAGTCCCAAAACATTTCTCGAGAAGAGGAAGGGCTTTAGTTCAAATACATTTGCAATGCGCAAAACGACGGGTGCGATCATACCAGCACTAATGCACCGGATCCCATCAGAACTCCGAAGTTAAGCGTGCTTGGGCGAGAGTAGTACTAGGATGGGTGACCTCCTGGGAAGTCCTCGTGTTGCACCCCTCTTTTTCGTTTTTCGTTTTATTTAACGATCGCCTTTTTGCGGGGTCGAGATTTTGTCGAGCGGCGCGTTATCATGGCCGGGGCGAGACGAATCACGAGGGCGTCCGCGAAGCATGACGGGGCCCACGGCTTTTCCGAAAAGTGCTTACGGGCCCCGGGAGTCCATCCGGATCAAAAGCTGTGCTCGTAAACGCGGGAATTTCGAGGTTTTTCGAGAAACGCTTGTTTTTGCTCACTTGTTCGTTCCCGAGCAATATCCCGTTAATTATCCGGTAATTGCGCGACGGGTCGTCAAAAACCGGAAATAGAAGTCCCAAAACATTTCTCGAGAAGAGGAAGGGCTTTAGTTCAAATACATTTGCAATGCGCAAAACGACGGGTGCGATCATACCAGCACTAATGCACCGGATCCCATCAGAACTCCGAAGTTAAGCGTGCTTGGGCGAGAGTAGTACTAGGATGGGTGACCTCCTGGGAAGTCCTCGTGTTGCACCCCTCTTTTTCGTTTTTCTTTTTATTTAACGATCGCCTTTTTGCGGGGTCGAGATTTTGTCGAGCGGCGCGTTATCATGGCCGGGGCGAGACGAATCACGAGGGCGTCCGCGAAGCATGACGGGGCCCACGGCTTTTCCGAAAAGTGCTTACGGGCCCCGTGAGTCCATCCGGATCAAAAGCTGTGCTCATAAACGCGGGAATTTCGAGGTTTTGCGAGAAACGCTTGTTTTTGCTCACTTGTTCGTTCCCGAGCAATATCCCGTTAATTATCCGGTAATTGCGCGACGGGTCGTTAAAAACCGGAAATAGAAGTCCCAAAACATTTTTCGAGAAGAGGAAGGGCTTTGGTTCAAATACATTTGCAATGCGCAAAACGACGGGTGCGATCATACCAGCAATAATGCACCGGATCCCATCACAACTCCGAAGTTAAGCGTGCTTGGGCGAGAGTAGTACTAGGATGGGTGACCTCCTGGGAAGTCCTCGTGTTGCACCCCTCTTTTTCGTTTTTCTTTTTATTTAACGATCGCCTTCTTGCGGGGTCGAGATTTTGCCGAAGCGGCGCGTTATCATGGCCGGGGCGAGACGAATCACGAGGGCGTCCGCGAAGCATGACGGGGCCCACGGCTTTTCCGAAAAGTGCTTACGGGCCCCGGGAGTCCATCCGGATCAAAAGCTGTGCTCGTAAACGCGGGAATTTCGAGGTTTTGCGAGAAACGCTTGTTTTTGCTCACTTGTTCGTTCCCGAGCAATATCCCGTTAATTATCCGGTAATTGCGCGACGGGTCGTCAAAAATCGAAAATAGAAGTCCCAAAACATTTCTCGAGAAGAGGAAGGGCTTTAGTTCAAATACATTTGCAATGCGCAAAACGACGGGTGCGATCATACCAGCACTAATGCACCGGATCCCATCAGAACTCCGAAGTTAAGCGTGCTTGGGCGAGAGTAGTACTAGGATGGGTGACCTCCTGGGAAGTCCTCGTGTTGCACCCCTCTTTTTCGTTTTTCTTTTTATTTAACGATCGCCTTTTTGCGGGGTCGAGATTTTGTCGAGCGGCGCGTTATCATGGCCGGGGCGAGACGAATCACGAGGGCGTCCGCGAAGCATGACGGGGCCCACGGCTTTTCCGAAAAGTGCTTACGGGCCCCGTGAGTCCATCCGGATCAAAAGCTGTGCTCGTAAACGCGGGAATTTCGAGGTTTTGCGAGAAACGCTTGTTTTTGCTCACTTGTTCGTTCCCGAGCAATATCCCGTTAATTATCCGGTAATTGCGCGACGGGTCGTCAAAAACCGGAAATAGAAGTCCCAAAACATTTCTCGAGAAGAGGAAGGGCTTTGGTTCAAATACATTTGCAATGCGCAAAACGACGGGTGCGATCACACCAGCACTAATGCACCGGATCCCATCAAAACTCCGAAGTTAAGCGTGCTTGGGCGAGAGTAGTACTAGGATGGGTGACCTCCTGGGAAGTCCTCGTGTTGCACCCCTCTTTTTCGTTTTTCGTTTTATTTAACGATCGCCTTTTTGCGGGGTCGAGATTTTGTCGAGCGGCGCGTTATCATGGCCGGGGCGAGACGAATCACGAGGGCGTCCGCGAAGCATGACGGGGCCCACGGCTTTTCCGAAAAGTGCTTACGGGCCCCGTGAGTACATCCGGATCAAAAGCTGTGCTCGTAAACGCGGGAATTTCGAGGTCTTGCGAGAAACGCTTGTTTTTGCTCACTTGTTCGTTCCCGAGTAATATCCCGTTAATTATCCGGTAATTGCGCGACGGGTCGTCAAAAACCGGAAATAGAAGTCCCAAAACATTTCTCGAGAAGAGGAAGGGCTTTGGTTCAAATACATTTGCAATGCGCAAAACGACGGGTGCGATCATACCAGCACTAATGCACCGGATCCCATCAGAACTCCGAAGTTAAGCGTGCTTGGGCGAGAGTAGTACTAGGATGGGTGACCTCCTGGGAAGTCCTCGTGTTGCACCCCTCTTTTTCGTTTTTCTTTTTATTTAACGATCGCCTTTTTGCGGGGTCGAGATTTTGTCGAGCGGCGCGTTATCATGGCCGGGGCGAGACGAATCACGAGGGCGTCCGCGAAGCATGACGGGGCCCACGGCATTTTCCGAAAAGTGCTTACGGGCCCCGTGAGTCCATCCGGATCAAAAGCTGTGCTCGTAAACGCGGGAATTTCGAGGTTTTGCGAGAACCGCTTGTTTTTGCTCACTTGTTCGTTCCCGAGCAATATCCCGTTAATTATCCGGTAATTGCGCGACGGGTCGTTAAAAACCGGAAATAGAAGTCCCAAAACATTTTTCGAGAAGAGGAAGGGCTTTGGTTCAAATACATTTGCAATGCGCAAAACGACGGGTGCGATCATACCAGCACTAATGCACCGGATCCCATCAGAACTCCGAAGTTAAGCGTGCTTGGGCGAGAGTAGTACTAGGATGGGTGACCTCCTGGGAAGTCCTCGTGTTGCACCCTTATTTTTAGTTTTTCTTTTTATTTAACGATCGCCTTTTTGCGGGGTCGAGATTTTGCCGAAGCGGCGCGTTATCATGGCCGGGGCGAGACGAATCACGAGGGCGTCCGCGAAGCATGACGGGGCCCACGGCTTTTCCGAAAAGTGCTTACGGGCCCCGTGAGTCCATCCGGATCAAAAGTTGTGCTCGTAAACGCGGGAATTTCGAGGTTTTGCGAGAAACGCTTGTTTTTGCTCACTTGTTCGTTCCCGAGCAATATCCCGTTAATAATCCGGTAATTGCGCGACGGGTCGTCAAAAACCGGAAATAGAAGTCCCAAAACATTTCTCGAGAAGAGGAAGGGCTTTGGTTCAAATACATTTGCAATGCGCAAAACGACGGGTGCGATCACACCAGCACTAATGCACCGGATCCCATCAGAACTCCGAAGTTAAGCGTGCTTGGGCGAGAGTAGTACTAGGATGGGTGACCTCCTGGGAAGTCCTCGTGTTGCACCCATCTTTTTCGTTTTTCTTTTTATTTAACGATCGCCTTTTTGCGGGGTCGAGATTTTGTCGAGCGGCGCGTTATCATGGCCGGGGCGAGACGAATCACGAGGGCGTCCGCGAAGCATGACGGGGCCCACGGCTTTTCCGAAAAGTGCTTACGGGCCCCGTGAGTCCATCCGGATCGAAAGCTGTGCTCGTAAACGCGGGAATTTCGAGGTCTTGCGAGAAACGCTTGTTTTTGCTCACTTGTTCGTTCCCGAGTAATATCCCGTTAATTATCCGGTAATTGCGCGACGGGTCGTCAAAAACCGGAAATAGAAGTCCCAAAACATTTCTCGAGAAGAGGAAGGGTTTTGGTTCAAATACATTTGCAATGCGCAAAACGACGGGTGCGATCATACCAGCACTAATGCACCGGATCCCATCAGAACTCCGAAGTTAAGCGTGCTTGGGCGAGAGTAGTACTAGGATGGGTGACCTCCTGGGAAGTCCTCGTGTTGCACCCCTCTTTTTCGTTTTTCTTTTTATTTAACGATCGCCTTTTTGCGGGGTCGAGATTTTGTCGAGCGGCGCGTTATCATGGCCGGGGCGAGACGAATCACGAGGGCGTCCGCGAAGCATGACGGGGCCCACGGCTTTTCCGAAAAGTGCTTACGGGCCCCGTGAGTCCATCCGGATCAAAAGCTGTGCTCGTAAACGCGGGAATTTCGAGATTTTGCGAGAAACGCTTGTTTTTGCTCACTTGTTCGTTCCCGAGCAATATCCCGTTAATAATCCGGTAATTGCGCGACGGGTCGTCAAAAACCGGAAATAGAAGTCCCAAAACATTTCTCGAGAAGAGGAAGGGCTTTGGTTCAAATACATTTGCAATGCGCAAAACGACGGGTGCGATCACACCAGCACTAATGCACCGGATCCCATCAGAACTCCGAAGTTAAGCGTGCTTGGGCGAGAGTAGTACTAGGATGGGTGACCTCCTGGGAAGTCCTCGTGTTGCACCCCTCTTTTTCGTTTTTCTTTTTATTTAACGATCGCCTTTTTGCGGGGTCGAGATTTTTTCGAGCGGCGCGTTATCATGGCCGGGGCGAGACGAATCACGAGGGCGTCCGCGAAGCATGACGGGGCCCACGGCTTTTCCGAAAAGTGCTTACGGGCCCCGTGAGTCCATCCGGATCGAAAGCTGTGCTCGTAAACGCGGGAATTTCGAGGTCTTGCGAGAAACGCTTGTTTTTGCTCACTTGTTCGTTCCCGAGCAATATCCCGTTAATTATCCAGTAATTGCGCGACGGGTCGTCAAAAACCGAAAATAGAAGTCCCAAAACATTTCTCGAGAAGAGGAAGGGCTTTAGTTCAAATACATTTGCAATGCGCAAAACGACGGGTGCGATCATACCAGCACTAATGCACCGGATCCCATCAGAACTCCGAAGTTAAGCGTGCTTGGGCGAGAGTAGTACTAGGATGGGTGACCTCCTGGGAAGTCCTCGTGTTGCACCCCTCTTTTTCGTTTTTCTTTTTATTTAACGATCGCCTTTTTGCGGGGTCGAGATTTTGTCGAGCGGCGCGTTATCATGGCCGGGGCGAGACGAATCACGAGGGCGTCCGCGAAGCATGACGGGGCCCACGGCTTTTCCGAAAAGTGCTTACGGGCCCCGTGAGTCCATCCGGATCAAAAGTTGTGCTCGTAAACGCGGGAATTTCGAGGTTTTGCGAGAAACGCTTGTTTTTGCTCACTTGTTCGTTCCCGAGCAATATCCCGTTAATAATCCGGTAATTGCGCGACGGGTCGTCAAAAACCGGAAATAGAAGTCCCAAAACATTTCTCGAGAAGAGGAAGGGCTTTGGTTCAAATACATTTGCAATGCGCAAAACGACGGGTGCGATCACACCAGCACTAATGCACCGGATCCCATCAGAACTCCGAAGTTAAGCGTGCTTGGGCGAGAGTAGTACTAGGATGGGTGACCTCCTGGGAAGTCCTCGTGTTGCACCCCTCTTTTTCGTTTTTCTTTTTATTTAACGATCGCCTTTTTGCGGGGTCGAGATTTTGTCGAGCGGCGCGTTATCATGGCCGGGGCGAGACGAATCACGAGGGCGTCCGCGAAGCATGACGGGGCCCACGGCTTTTCCGAAAAGTGCTTACGGGCCCCGTGAGTCCATCCGGATCGAAAGCTGTGCTCGTAAACGCGGGAATTTCGAGGTCTTGCGAGAAACGCTTGTTTTTGCTCACTTGTTCGTTCCCGAGTAATATCCCGTTAATTATCCGGTAATTGCGCGACGGGTCGTCAAAAACCGGAAATAGAAGTCCCAAAACATTTCTCGAGAAGAGGAAGGGCTTTGGTTCAAATACATTTGCAATGCGCAAAACGACGGGTGCGATCACACCAGCACTAATGCACCGGATCCCATCAGAACTCCGAAGTTAAGCGTGCTTGGGCGAGAGTAGTACTAGGATGGGTGACCTCCTGGGAAGTCCTCGTGTTGCACCCCTCTTTTTCGTTTTTCTTTTTATTTAACGATCGCCTTTTTGCGGGGTCGAGATTTTTTCGAGCGGCGCGTTATCATGGCCGGGGCGAGACGAATCACGAGGGCGTCCGCGAAGCATGACGGGGCCCACGGCTTTTCCGAAAAGTGCTTACGGGCCCCGTGAGTCCATCCGGATCGAAAGCTGTGCTCGTAAACGCGGGAATTTCGAGGTCTTGCGAGAAACGCTTGTTTTTGCTCACTTGTTCGTTCCCGAGCAATATCCCGTTAATTATCAGGTAATTGCGCGACGGGTCGTCAAAAACCGAAAATAGAAGTCCCAAAACATTTCTCGAGAAGAGGAAGGGCTTTAGTTCAAATACATTTGCAATGCGCAAAACGACGGGTGCGATCATACCAGCACTAATGCACCGGATCCCATCAGAACTCCGAAGTTAAGCGTGCTTGGGCGAGAGTAGTACTAGGATGGGTGACCTCCTGGGAAGTCCTCGTGTTGCACCCCTCTTTTTCGTTTTTCTTTTTATTTAACGATCGCATTTTTGCGGGGTCGAGATTTTGTCGAGCGGCGCGTTATCATGGCCGGGGCGAGACGAATCACGAGGGCGTCCGCGAAGCATGACGGGGCCCACGGCTTTTCCGAAAAGTGCTTACGGGCCCCGTGAGTCCATCCGGATCAAAAGCTGTGCTCGTAAACGCGGGAATTTCGAGGTTTTGCGAGAAACGCTTGTTTTTGCTCACTTGTTCGTTCCCGAGCAATATCCCGTTAATTATCCAGTAATTGCGCGACGGGTCGTCAAAAACCGGAAATAGAAGTCCCAAAACATTTCTCGAGAAGAGGAAGGGCTTTGGTTCAAATACATTTACAATGCGCAAAACGACGGGTGCGATCATACCAGCACTAATGCACCGGATCCCATCAGAACTCCGAAGTTAAGCGTGCTTGGGCGAGAGTAGTACTAGGATGGGTGACCTCCTGGGAAGTCCTCGTGTTGCACCCCTCTTTTTCGTTTTTCTTTTTATTTAACGATCGCCTTTTTGCGGGGTCGAGATTTTGTCGAGCGGCGCGTTATCATTGCCGGGGCGAGACGAATCACGAGGGCGTCCGCGAAGCATGACGGGGCCCACGGCTTTTCCGAAAAGTGCTTACGGGCCCCGTGAGTCCATCCGGATCAAAAGCTGTGCTCGTAAACGCGGGAATTTCGAGGTCTTGCGAGAAACGCTTGTTTTTGCTCACTTGTTCGTTCCCGAGCAATATCCCGTTAATTATCAGGTAATTGCGCGACGGGTCGTCAAAAACCGAAAATAGAAGTCCCAAAACATTTCTCGAGAAGAGGAAGGGCTTTAGTTCAAATACATTTGCAATGCGCAAAACGACGGGTGCGATCATACCAGCACTAATGCACCGGATCCCATCAGAACTCCGAAGTTAAGCGTGCTTGGGCGAGAGTAGTACTAGGATGGGTGACCTCCTGGGAAGTCCTCGTGTTGCACCCCTCTTTTTCGTTTTTCTTTTTATTTAACGATCGCCTTTTTGCGGGGTCGAGATTTTGTCGAGCGGCGCGTTATCATGGCCGGGGCGAGACGAATCACGAGGGCGTCCGCGAAGCATGACGGGGCCCACGGCTTTTCCGAAAAGTGCTTACGGGCCCCGTGAGTCCATCCGGATCAAAAGTTGTGCTCTTAAACGCGGGAATTTCGAGGTTTTGCGAGAAACGCTTGTTTTTGCTCACTTGTTCGTTCCCGAGCAATATCCCGTTAATTATCCGGTAATTGCGCGACGGGTCGTCAAAAACCGGAAATAGAAGTCCCAAAACATTTCTCGAGAAGAGGAAGGGCTTTGGTTCAAATACATTTGCAATGCGCAAAACGACGGGTGCGATCACACCAGCACTAATGCACCGGATCCCATCAGAACTCCGAAGTTAAGCGTGCTTGGGCGAGAGTAGTACTAGGATGGGTGACCTCCTGGGAAGTCCTCGTGTTGCACCCCTCTTTTTCGTTTTTCTTTTTATTTAACGATCGCCTTTTTGCGGGGTCGAGATTTTGTCGAGCGGCGCGTTATCATGGCCGGGGCGAGACGAATCACGAGGGCGTCCGCGAAGCATGACGGGGCCCACGGCTTTTCCGAAAAGTGCTTACGGGCCCCGTGAGTCCATCCGGATCAAAAGTTGTGCTCGTAAACGCGGGAATTTCGAGGTTTTGCGAGAAACGCTTGTTTTTGCTCACTTGTTCGTTCCCGAGCAATATCCCGTTAATAATCCGGTAATTGCGCGACGGGTCGTCAAAAACCGGAAATAGAAGTCCCAAAACATTTCTCGAGAAGAGGAAGGGCTTTGGTTCAAATACATTTGCAATGCGCAAAACGACGGGTGCGATCACACCAGCACTAATGCACCGGATCCCATCAGAACTCCGAAGTTAAGCGTGCTTGGGCGAGAGTAGTACTAGGATGGGTGACCTCCTGGGAAGTCCTCGTGTTGCACCCCTCTTTTTCGTTTTTCTTTTTATTTAACGATCGCCTTTTTGCGGGGTCGAGATTTTGTCGAGCGGCGCGTTATCATGGCCGGGGCGAGACGAATCACGAGGGCGTCCGCGAAGCATGACGGGGCCCACGGCTTTTCCGAAAAGTGCTTACGGGCCCCGTGAGTCCATCCGGATCGAAAGCTGTGCTCGTAAACGCGGGAATTTCGAGGTCTTGCGAGAAACGCTTGTTTTTGCTCACTTGTTCGTTCCCGAGTAATATCCCGTTAATTATCCGGTAATTGCGCGACGGGTCGTCAAAAACCGGAAATAGAAGTCCCAAAACATTTCTCGAGAAGAGGAAGGGCTTTGGTTCAAATACATTTGCAATGCGCAAAACGACGGGTGCGATCACACCAGCACTAATGCACCGGATCCCATCAGAACTCCGAAGTTAAGCGTGCTTGGGCGAGAGTAGTACTAGGATGGGTGACCTCCTGGGAAGTCCTCGTGTTGCACCCCTCTTTTTCGTTTTTCTTTTTATTTAACGATCGCCTTTTTGCGGGGTCGAGATTTTTTCGAGCGGCGCGTTATCATGGCCGGGGCGAGACGAATCACGAGGGCGTCCGCGAAGCATGACGGGGCCCACGGCTTTTCCGAAAAGTGCTTACGGGCCCCGTGAGTCCATCCGGATCGAAAGCTGTGCTCGTAAACGCGGGAATTTCGAGGTCTTGCGAGAAACGCTTGTTTTTGCTCACTTGTTCGTTCCCGAGCAATATCCCGTTAATTATCAGGTAATTGCGCGACGGGTCGTCAAAAACCGAAAATAGAAGTCCCAAAACATTTCTCGAGAAGAGGAAGGGCTTTAGTTCAAATACATTTGCAATGCGCAAAACGACGGGTGCGATCATACCAGCACTAATGCACCGGATCCCATCAGAACTCCGAAGTTAAGCGTGCTTGGGCGAGAGTAGTACTAGGATGGGTGACCTCCTGGGAAGTCCTCGTGTTGCACCCCTCTTTTTCGTTTTTCTTTTTATTTAACGATCGCATTTTTGCGGGGTCGAGATTTTGTCGAGCGGCGCGTTATCATGGCCGGGGCGAGACGAATCACGAGGGCGTCCGCGAAGCATGACGGGGCCCACGGCTTTTCCGAAAAGTGCTTACGGGCCCCGTGAGTCCATCCGGATCAAAAGCTGTGCTCGTAAACGCGGGAATTTCGAGGTTTTGCGAGAAACGCTTGTTTTTGCTCACTTGTTCGTTCCCGAGCAATATCCCGTTAATTATCCGGTAATTGCGCGACGGGTCGTCAAAAACCGGAAATAGAAGTCCCAAAACATTTCTCGAGAAGAGGAAGGGCTTTGGTTCAAATACATTTACAATGCGCAAAACGACGGGTGCGATCATACCAGCACTAATGCACCGGATCCCATCAGAACTCCGAAGTTAAGCGTGCTTGGGCGAGAGTAGTACTAGGATGGGTGACCTCCTGGGAAGTCCTCGTGTTGCACCCCTCTTTTTCGTTTTTCTTTTTATTTAACGATCGCCTTTTTGCGGGGTCGAGATTTTGTCGAGCGGCGCGTTATCATGGCCGGGGCGAGACGAATCACGAGGGCGTCCGCGAAGCATGACGGGGCCCACGGCTTTTCCGAAAAGTGCTTACGGGCCCCGTGAGTCCATCCGGATCAAAAGCTGTGCTCGTAAACGCGGGAATTTCGAGGTCTTGCGAGAAACGCTTGTTTTTGCTCACTTGTTCGTTCCCGAGCAATATCCCGTTAATTATCAGGTAATTGCGCGACGGGTCGTCAAAAACCGGAAATAGAAGTCCCAAAACATTTCTCGAGAAGAGGAAGGGCTTTGGTTCAAATACATTTACAATGCGCAAAACGACGGGTGCGATCATACCAGCACTAATGCACCGGATCCCATCAGAACTCCGAAGTTAAGCGTGCTTGGGCGAGAGTAGTACTAGGATGGGTGACCTCCTGGGAAGTCCTCGTGTTGCACCCCTCTTTTTCGTTTTTCTTTTTATTTAACGATCGCCTTTTTGCGGGGTCGAGATTTTGTCGAGCGGCGCGTTATCATGGCCGGGGCGAGACGAATCACGAGGGCGTCCGCGAAGCATGACGGGGCCCACGGCTTTTCCGAAAAGTGCTTACGGGCCCCGTGAGTCCATCCGGATCAAAAGTTGTGCTCTTAAACGCGGGAATTTCGAGGTTTTGCGAGAAACGCTTGTTTTTGCTCACTTGTTCGTTCCCGAGCAATATCCCGTTAATTATCAGGTAATTGCGCGACGGGTCGTCAAAAACCGAAAATAGAAGTCCCAAAACATTTCTCGAGAAGAGGAAGGGCTTTAGTTCAAATACATTTGCAATGCGCAAAACGACGGGTGCGATCATACCAGCACTAATGCACCGGATCCCATCAGAACTCCGAAGTTAAGCGTGCTTGGGCGAGAGTAGTACTAGGATGGGTGACCTCCTGGGAAGTCCTCGTGTTGCACCCCTCTTTTTCGTTTTTCTTTTTATTTAACGATCGCATTTTTGCGGGGTCGAGATTTTGTCGAGCGGCGCGTTATCATGGCCGGGGCGAGACGAATCACGAGGGCGTCCGCGAAGCATGACGGGGCCCACGGCTTTTCCGAAAAGTGCTTACGGGCCCCGTGAGTCCATCCGGATCGAAAGCTGTGCTCGTAAACGCGGGAATTTCGAGATTTTGCGAGAAACGCTTGTTTTTGCTCACTTGTTCGTTCCCGAGCAATATCCCGTTAATTATCCGGTAATTGCGCGACGGGTCGTCAAAAACCGGAAATAGAAGTCCCAAAACATTTCTCGAGAAGAGGAAGGGCTTTGGTTCAAATACATTTACAATGCGCAAAACGACGGGTGCGATCATACCAGCACTAATGCACCGGATCCCATCAGAACTCCGAAGTTAAGCGTGCTTGGGCGAGAGTAGTACTAGGATGGGTGACCTCCTGGGAAGTCCTCGTGTTGCACCCCTCTTTTTCGTTTTTCTTTTTATTTAACGATCGCCTTTTTGCGGGGTCGAGATTTTGTCGAGCGGCGCGTTATCATGGCCGGGGCGAGACGAATCACGAGGGCGTTCGCGAAGCATGACGGGGCCCACGGCTTTTCCGAAAAGTGCTTACGGGCCCCGTGAGTCCATCCGGATCAAAAGCTGTGCTCGTAAACGCTGGAATTTCGAGGTTTTGCGAGAAACGCTTGTTTTTGCTCACTTGTTCGTTCCCGAGCAATATCCCGTTAATTATCCGGTAATTGCGCGACGGGTCGTCAAAAACCGGAAATAGAAGTCCCAAAACATTTCTCGAGAAGAGGAAGGGCTTTGGTTCAAATACATTTGCAATGCGCAAAACGACGGGTGCGATCACACCAGCACTAATGCACCGGATCCCATCAGAACTCCGAAGTTAAGCGTGCTTGGGCGAGAGTAGTACTAGGATGGGTGACCTCCTGGGAAGTCCTCGTGTTGCACCCCTCTTTTTCGTTTTTCTTTTTATTTAACGATCGCCTTTTTGCGGGGTCGAGATTTTTTCGAGCGGCGCGTTATCATGGCCGGGGCGAGACGAATCACGAGGGCGTCCGCGAAGCATGACGGGGCCCACGGCTTTTCCGAAAAGTGCTTACGGGCCCCGTGAGTCCATCCGGATCAAAAGTTGTGCTCTTAAACGCGGGAATTTCGAGGTTTTGCGAGAAACGCTTGTTTTTGCTCACTTGTTCGTTCCCGAGCAATATCTCGTTAATTATCCGGTAATTGCGCGACGGGTCGTCAAAAACCGGAAATAGAAGTCCCAAAACATTTCTCGAGAAGAGGAAGGGCTTTGGTTCAAATACATTTGCAATGCGCAAAACGACGGGTGCGATCACACCAGCACTAATGCACCGGATCCCATCAGAACTCCGAAGTTAAGCGTGCTTGGGCGAGAGTAGTACTAGGATGGGTGACCTCCTGGGAAGTCCTCGTGTTGCACCCCTCTTTTTCGTTTTTCTTTTTATTTAACGATCGCCTTTTTGCGGGGTCGAGATTTTGTCGAGCGGCGCGTTATCATGGCCGGGGCGAGACGAATCACGAGGGCGTCCGCGAAGCATGACGGGGCCCACGGCTTTTCCGAAAAGTGCTTACGGGCCCCGTGAGTCCATCCGGATCAAAAGCTGTGCTCGTAAACGCGGGAATTTCGAGGTTTTGCGAGAAACGCTTATTTTTGCTCACTTGTTCGTTCCCGAGCAATATCCCGTTAATTATCAGGTAATTGCGCGACGGGTCGTCAAAAACCGGAAATAGAAGTCCCAAAACATTTCTCGAGAAGAGGAAGGGCTTTGGTTCAAATACATTTGCAATGCGCAAAACGACGGGTGCGATCACACCAGCACTAATGCACCGGATCCCATCAGAACTCCGAAGTTAAGCGTGCTTGGGCGAGAGTAGTACTAGGATGGGTGACCTCCTGGGAAGTCCTCGTGTTGCACCCCTCTTTTTCGTTTTTCTTTTTATTTAACGATCGCCTTTTTGCGGGGTCGAGATTTTGTCGAGCGGCGCGTTATCATGGCCGGGGCGAGACGAATCACGAGGGCGTCCGCGAAGCATGACGGGGCCCACGGCTTTTCCGAAAAGTGCTTACGGGCCCCGTGAGTCCATCCGGATCAAAAGCTGTGCTCGTAAACGCGGGAATTTCGAGGTCTTGCGAGAAACGCTTGTTTTTGCTCACTTGTTCGTTCCCGAGCAATATCCCGTTAATTATCAGGTAATTGCGCGACGGGTCGTCAAAAACCGGAAATAGAAGTCCCAAAACATTTCTCGAGAAGAGGAAGGGCTTTGGTTCAAATACATTTGCAATGCGCAAAACGACGGGTGCGATCACACCAGCACTAATGCACCGGATCCCATCAGAACTCCGAAGTTAAGCGTGCTTGGGCGAGAGTAGTACTAGGATGGGTGACCTCCTGGGAAGTCCTCGTGTTGCACCCCTCTTTTTCGTTTTTCTTTTTATTTAACGATCGCCTTTTTGCGGGGTCGAGATTTTGTCGAGCGGCGCGTTATCATGGCCGGGGCGAGACGAATCACGAGGGCGTCCGCGAAGCATGACGGGGCCCACGGCTTTTCCGAAAAGTGCTTACGGGCCCCGTGAGTCCATCCGGATCAAAAGCTGTGCTCGTAAACGCAGGAATTTCGAGGTTTTGCGAGAAACGCTTGTTTTTGCTCACTTGTTCGTTCCCGAGCAATATCCCGTTAATTATCCGGTAATTGCGCGACGGGTCGTCAAAAACCGAAAATAGAAGTCCCAAAACATTTCTCGAGAAGAGGAAGGGCTTTGGTTCAAATACATTTACAATGCGCAAAACGACGGGTGCGATCATACCAGCACTAATGCACCGGATCCCATCAGAACTCCGAAGTTAAGCGTGCTTGGGCGAGAGTAGTACTAGGATGGGTGACCTCCTGGGAAGTCCTCGTGTTGCACCCCTCTTTTTCGTTTTTCTTTTTATTTAACGATCGCCTTTTTGCGGGGTCGAGATTTTGTCGAGCGGCGCGTTATCATGGCCGGGGCGAGACGAATCACGAGGGCATCCGCGAAGCATGACGGGGCCCACGGCTTTTCCGAAAAGTGCTTACGGGCCCCGTGAGTCCATCCGGATCAAAAGCTGTGCTCGTAAACGCGGAAATTTCGAGGTTTTGCGAGAAACGCTTGTTTTTGCTCACTTGTTCGTTCCCGAGCAATATCCCGTTAATAATCCGGTAATTGCGCGACGGGTCGTCAAAAACCGGAAATAGAAGTCCCAAAACATTTCTCGAGAAGAGGAAGGGCTTTGGTTCAAATACATTTGCAATGCGCAAAACGACGGGTGCGATCACACCAGCACTAATGCACCGGATCCCATCAGAACTCCGAAGTTAAGCGTACTTGGGCGAGAGTAGTACTAGGATGGGTGACCTCCTGGGAAGTCCTCGTGTTGCACCCCTCTTTTTCGTTTTTCTTTTTATTTAACGATCGCCTTTTTGCGGGGTCGAGATTTTGTCGAGCGGCGCGTTATCATGGCCGGGGCGAGACGAATCACGAGGGCGTCCGCGAAGCATGACGGGGCCCACGGCTTTTCCGAAAAGTGCTTACGGGCCCCGGGAGTCCATCCGGATCAAAAGCTGTGCTCGTAAACGCGGGAATTTCGAGGTCTTGCGAGAAACGCTTGTTTTTGCTCACTTGTTCGTTCCCGAGCAATATCCCGTTAATAATCCGGTAATTGCGCGACGGGTCGTCAAAAACCGGAAATAGAAGTCCCAAAACATTTCTCGAGAAGAGGAAGGGCTTTGGTTCAAATACATTTGCAATGCGCAAAACGACGGGTGCGATCACACCAGCACTAATGCACCGGATCCCATCAGAACTCCGAAGTTAAGCGTGCTTGGGCGAGAGTAGTACTAGGATGGGTGACCTCCTGGGAAGTCCTCGTGTTGCACCCCTCTTTTTCGTTTTTCTTTTTATTTAACGATCGCCTTTTTGCGGGGTCGAGATTTTTTCGAGCGGCGCGTTATCATGGCCGGGGCGAGACGAATCACGAGGGCGTCCGCGAAGCATGACGGGGCCCACGGCTTTTCCGAAAAGTGCTTACGGGCCCCGGGAGTCCATCCGGATCAAAAGCTGTGCTCGTAAACGCGGGAATTTCGAGGTCTTGCGAGAAACGCTTGTTTTTGCTCACTTGTTCGTTCCCGAGCAATATCCCGTTAATTATCGGGTAATTGCGCGACGGGTCGTCAAAAACCGAAAATAGAAGTCCCAAAACATTTCTCGAGAAGAGGAAGGGCTTTAGTTCAAATACATTTGCAATGCGCAAAACGACGGGTGCGATCATACCAGCACTAATGCACCGGATCCCATCAGAACTCCGAAGTTAAGCGTGCTTGGGCGAGAGTAGTACTAGGATGGGTGACCTCCTGGGAAGTCCTCGTGTTGCACCCCTCTTTTTCGTTTTTCTTTTTATTTAACGATCGCCTTTTTGCGGGGTCGAGATTTTGTCGAGCGGCGCGTTATCATGGCCGGGGCGAGACGAATCACGAGGGCGTCCGCGAAGCATGACGGGGCCCACGGCTTTTCCGAAAAGTGCTTACGGGCCCCGTGAGTCCATCCGGATCAAAAGCTGTGCTCGTAAACGCGGGAATTTCGAGGTCTTGCGAGAAACGCTTGTTTTTGCTCACTTGTTCGTTCCCGAGCAATATCCCGTTAATTATCAGGTAATTGCGCGACGGGTCGTCAAAAACCGGAAATAGAAGTCCCAAAACATTTCTCGAGAAGAGGAAGGGCTTTGGTTCAAATACATTTGCAATGCGCAAAACGACGGGTGCGATCATACCAGCACTAATGCACCGGATCCCATCAGAACTCCGAAGTTAAGCGTGCTTGGGCGAGAGTAGTACTAGGATGGGTGACCTCCTGGGAAGTCCTCGTGTTGCACCCCTCTTTTTCGTTTTTCTTTTTATTTAACGATCGCCTTTTTGCGGGGTCGAGATTTTGTCGAGCGGCGCGTTATCATGGCCGGGGCGAGACGAATCACGAGGGCGTCCGCGAAGCATGACGGGGCCCACGGCTTTTCCGAAAAGTGCTTACGGGCCCCGTGAGTCCATCCGGATCGAAAGCTGTGCTCGTAAACGCGGGAATTTCGAGGTTTTGCGAGAAACGCTTGTTTTTGCTCACTTGTTCGTTCCCGAGCAATATCCCGTTAATAATCCGGTAATTGCGCGACGGGTCGTCAAAAACCGGAAATAGAAGTCCCAAAACATTTCTCGAGAAGAGGAAGGGCTTTGGTTCAAATACATTTGCAATGCGCAAAACGACGGGTGCGATCACACCAGCACTAATGCACCGGATCCCATCAGAACTCCGAAGTTAAGCGTGCTTGGGCGAGAGTAGTACTAGGATGGGTGACCTCCTGGGAAGTCCTCGTGTTGCACCCCTCTTTTTCGTTTTTCTTTTTATTTAACGATCGCCTTTTTGCGGGGTCGAGATTTTTTCGAGCGGCGCGTTATCATGGCCGGGGCGAGACGAATCACGAGGGCGTCCGCGAAGCATGACGGGGCCCACGGCTTTTCCGAAAAGTGCTTACGGGCCCCGTGAGTCCATCCGGATCAAAAGCTGTGCTCTTAAACGCGGGAATTTCGAGGTTTTGCGAGAAACGCTTGTTTTTGCTCACTTGTTCGTTCCCGAGCAATATCCCATTAATTATCCGGTAATTGCGCGACGGGTCGTCAAAAACCGAAAATAGAAGTCCCAAAACATTTCTCGAGAAGAGGAAGGGCTTTGGTTCAAATACATTTGCAATGCGCAAAACGACGGGTGCGATCACACCAGCACTAATGCACCGGATCCCATCAGAACTCCGAAGTTAAGCGTGCTTGGGCGAGAGTAGTACTAGGATGGGTGACCTCCTGGGAAGTCCTCGTGTTGCACCCCTCTTTTTCGTTTTTCGTTTTATTTAACGATCGCCTTTTTGCGGGGTCGAGATTTTGTCGAGCGGCGCGTTATCATGGCCGGGGCGAGACGAATCACGAGGGCGTCCGCGAAGCATGACGGGGCCCACGGCTTTTCCGAAAAGTGCTTACGGGCCCCGGGAGTCCATCCGGATCAAAAGCTGTGCTCGTAAACGCGGGAATTTCGAGATTTTGCGAGAAACGCTTGTTTTTGCTCACTTGTTCGTTCCCGAGCAATATCCCGTTAATTATCCGGTAATTGCGCGACGGGTCGTCAAAAACCGGAAATAGAAGTCCCAAAACATTTCTCGAGAAGAGGAAGGGCTTTGGTTCAAATACATTTGCAATGCGCAAAACGACGGGTGCGATCACACCAGCACTAATGCACCGGATCCCATCAGAACTCCGAAGTTAAGCGTGCTTGGGCGAGAGTAGTACTAGGATGGGTGACCTCCTGGGAAGTCCTCGTGTTGCACCCCTCTTTTTCGTTTTTCTTTTTATTTAACGATCGCCTTTTTGCGGGGTCGAGATTTTTTCGAGCGGCGCGTTATCATGGCCGGGGCGAGACGAATCACGAGGGCGTTCGCGAAGCATGACGGGGCCCACGGCTTTTCCGAAAAGTGCTTACGGGCCCCGTGAGTCCATCCGGATCAAAAGCTGTGCTCGTAAACGCGGGAATTTCGAGGTTTTGCGAGAAACGCTTGTTTTTGCTCACTTGTTCGTTCCCGAGCAATATCCCGTTAATTATCCGGTAATTGCGCGACGGGTCGTCAAAAACCGAAAATAGAAGTCCCAAAACATTTCTCGAGAAGAGGAAGGGCTTTGGTTCAAATACATTTGCAATGCGCAAAACGACGGGTGCGATCACACCAGCACTAATGCACCGGATCCCATCAGAACTCCGAAGTTAAGCGTGCTTGGGCGAGAGTAGTACTAGGATGGGTGACCTCCTGGGAAGTCCTCGTGTTGCACCCCTCTTTTTCGTTTTTCGTTTTATTTAACGATCGCCTTTTTGCGGGGTCGAGATTTTGTCGAGCGGTGCGTTATCATGGCCGGGACGAGACGAATCACGAGGGCGTCCGCGAAGCATGACGGGGCCCACGGCTTTTCCGAAAAGTGCTTACGGGCCCCGGGAGTCCATCCGGATCAAAAGCTGTGCTCGTAAACGCGGGAATTTCGAGATTTTGCGAGAAACGCTTGTTTTTGCTCACTTGTTCGTTCCCGAGCAATATCCCGTTAATTATCCGGTAATTGCGCGACGGGTCGTCAAAAACCGGAAATAGAAGTCCCAAAACATTTCTCGAGAAGAGGAAGGGCTTTGGTTCAAATACATTTGCAATGCGCAAAATGACGGGTGCGATCACACCAGCACTAATGCACCGGATCCCATCAGAACTCCGAAGTTAAGCGTGCTTGGGCGAGAGTAGTACTAGGATGGGTGACCTCCTGGGAAGTCCTCGTGTTGCACCCCTCTTTTTCGTTTTTCGTTTTATTTAACGATCGCCTTTTCGCGGGGTCGAGATTTTGTCGAGCGGCGCGTTATCATGGCCGGGGCGAGACGAATCACGAGGGCGTTCGCGAAGCATGACGGGGCCCACGGCTTTTCCGAAAAGTGCTTACGGGCCCCGTGAGTCCATCCGGATCAAAAGCTGTGCTCGTAAACGCGGGAATTTCGAGGTTTTGCGAGAAACGCTTGTTTTTGCTCAGTTGTTCGTTCCCGAGCAATATCCCGTTAATTATCCGGTAATTGCGCGACGGGTCGTTAAAAACCGGAAATAGAAGTCCCAAAACATTTCTCGAGAAGAGGAAGGGCTTTGGTTCAAATACATTTGCAATGCGCAAAATGACGGGTGCGATCACACCAGCACTAATGCACCGGATCCCATCAGAACTACGAAGTTGAGCGTGCTTGGGCGAGAGTAGTACTAGGATGGGTGACCTCCTGGGAAGTCCTCGTGTTGCACCCCTCTTTTTCGTTTTTCGTTTTATTTAACGATCGCCTTTTCGCGGGGTCGAGATTTTGTCGAGCGGCGCGTTATCATGGCCGGGGCGAGACGAATCACGAGGGCGTTCGCGAAGCATGACGGGGCCCACGGCTTTTCCGAAAAGTGCTTACGGGCCCCGTGAGTCCATCCGGATCAAAAGCTGTGCTCGTAAACGCGGGAATTTCGAGGTTTTGCGAGAAACGCTTGTTTTTGCTCAGTTGTTCGTTCCCGAGCAATATCCCGTTAATTATCCGGTAATTGCGCGACGGGTCGTTAAAAACCGGAAATAGAAGTCCCAAAACATTTCTCGAGAAGAGGAAGGGCTTTGGTTCAAATACATTTGCAATGCGCAAAATGACGGGTGCGATCACACCAGCACTAATGCACCGGATCCCATCAGAACTACGAAGTTGAGCGTGCTTGGGCGAGAGTAGTACTAGGATGGGTGACCTCCTGGGAAGTCCTCGTGTTGCACCCCTCTTTTTCGTTTTTCGTTTTATTTAACGATCGCCTTTTCGCGGGGTCGAGATTTTGTCGAGCGGCGCGTTATCATGGCCGGGGCGAGACGAATCACGAGGGCGTCCGCGAAGCATGACGGGGCCCACGGCTTTTCCGAAAAGTGCTTACGGGCCCCGTGAGTCCATCCGGATCAAAAGCTGTGCTCGTAAACGCGGGAATTTCGAGGTTTTGCGAGAAACGCTTGTTTTTGCTCAGTTGTTCGTTCCCGAGCAATATCCCGTTAATTATCCGGTAATTGCGCGACGGGTCGTTAAAAACCGGAAATAGAAGTCCCAAAACATTTCTCGAGAAGAGGAAGGGCTTTGGTTCAAATACATTTGCAATGCGCAAAATGACGGGTGCGATCACACCAGCACTAATGCACCGGATCCCATCAGAACTACGAAGTTGAGCGTGCTTGGGCGAGAGTAGTACTAGGATGGGTGACCTCCTGGGAAGTCCTCGTGTTGCACCCCTCTTTTTCGTTTTTCGTTTTATTTAACGATCGCCTTTTCGCGGGGTCGAGATTTTGTCGAGCGGCGCGTTATCATGGCCCGGGCGAGACGAATCACGAGGGCGTTCGCGAAGCATGACGGGGCCCACGGCTTTTCCGAAAAGTGCTTACGGGCCCCGTGAGTCCATCCGGATCAAAAGCTGTGCTCGTAAACGCGGGAATTTCGAGGTTTTGCGAGAAACGCTTGTTTTTGCTCAGTTGTTCGTTCCCGAGCAATATCCCGTTAATTATCCGGTAATTGCGCGACGGGTCGTTAAAAACCGGAAATAGAAGTCCCAAAACATTTCTCGAGAAGAGGAAGGGCTTTGGTTCAAATACATTTGCAATGCGCAAAACGACGGGTGCGATCACACCAGCACTAATGCACCGGATCCCATCAGAACTCCGAAGTTAAGCGTGCTTGGGCGAGAGTAGTACTAGGATGGGTGACCTCCTGGGAAGTCCTCGTGTTGCACCCCTCTTTTTCGTTTTTCGTTTTATTTAACGATCGCCTTTTCGCGGGGTCGAGATTTTGTCGAGCGGCGCGTTATCATGGCCGGGGCGAGACGAATCACGAGGGCGTTCGCGAAGCATGACGGGGCCCACGGCTTTTCCGAAAAGTGCTTACGGGCCCCGTGAGTCCATCCGGATCAAAAGCTGTGCTCGTAAACGCGGGAATTTCGAGGTTTTGCGAGAAACGCTTGTTTTTGCTCAGTTGTTCGTTCCCGAGCAATATCCCGTTAATTATCCGGTAATTGCGCGACGGGTCGTTAAAAACCGGAAATAGAAGTCCCAAAACATTTCTCGAGAAGAGGAAGGGCTTTGGTTCAAATACATTTGCAATGCGCAAAACGACGGGTGCGATCACACCAGCACTAATGCACCGGATCCCATCAGAACTCCGAAGTTAAGCGTGCTTGGGCGAGAGTAGTACTAGGATGGGTGACCTCCTGGGAAGTCCTCGTGTTGCACCCCTCTTTTTCGTTTTTCTTTTTATTTAACGATTGCCTTTTTGCGGGGTCGAGATTTTGTCGAGTGGCGCGTTATCATGGCCGGGGCGAGACGAATCACGAGGGCGTTCGCGAAGCATGACGGGGCCCACGGCTTTTCCGAAAAGTGCTTACGGGCCCCGTGAGTCCATCCGGATCAAAAGCTGTGCTCGTAAACGCGGGAATTTCGAGGTTTTGCGAGAAACGCTTGTTTTTGCTCACTTGTTCGTTCCCGAGCAATATCCCGTTAATTATCCGGTAATTGCGCGACGGTTCGTCAAAAACCGAAAATAGAAGTCCCAAAACATTTCTCGAGAAGAGGAAGGGCTTTGGTTCAAATACATTTGCAATGCGCAAAATGACGGGTGCGATCACACCAGCACTAATGCACCGGATCCCATCAGAACTACGAAGTTGAGCGTGCTTGGGCGAGAGTAGTACTAGGATGGGTGACCTCCTGGGAAGTCCTCGTGTTGCACCCCTCTTTTTCGTTTTTCGTTTTATTTAACGATCGCCTTTTCGCGGGGTCGAGATTTTGTCGAGCGGCGCGTTATCATGGCCCGGGCGAGACGAATCACGAGGGCGTTCGCGAAGCATGACGGGGCCCACGGCTTTTCCGAAAAGTGCTTACGGGCCCCGTGAGTCCATCCGGATCAAAAGCTGTGCTCGTAAACGCGGGAATTTCGAGGTTTTGCGAGAAACGCTTGTTTTTGCTCAGTTGTTCGTTCCCGAGCAATATCCCGTTAATTATCCGGTAATTGCGCGACGGGTCGTTAAAAACCGGAAATAGAAGTCCCAAAACATTTCTCGAGAAGAGGAAGGGCTTTGGTTCAAATACATTTGCAATGCGCAAAACGACGGGTGCGATCACACCAGCACTAATGCACCGGATCCCATCAGAACTCCGAAGTTAAGCGTGCTTGGGCGAGAGTAGTACTAGGATGGGTGACCTCCTGGGAAGTCCTCGTGTTGCACCCCTCTTTTTCGTTTTTCTTTTTATTTAACGATCGCCTTTTTGCGGGGTCGAGATTTTGTCGAGCGGCGCGTTATCATGGCCGGGGCGAGACGAATCACGAGGGCGTCCGCGAAGCATGACGGGGCCCACGGCATTTCCGAAAAGTGCTTACAGGCCCCGTGAGTCCATCCGGATCAAAAGCTGTGCTCGTAAACGCGGGAATTTCGAGGTTTTGCGAGAACCGCTTGTTTTTGCTCACTTGTTCGTTCCCGAGCAATATCCCGTTAATTATCCGGTAATTGCGCGACGGGTCGTTAAAAACCGGAAATAGAAGTCCCAAAACATTTTTCGAGAAGAGGAAGGGCTTTGGTTCAAATACATTTGCAATGCGCAAAACGACGCGTGCGATCATACCAGCACTAATGCACCGGATCCCATCACAACTCCGAAGTTAAGCGTGCTTGGGCGAGAGTAGTACTAGGATGGGTGACCTCCTGGGAAGTCCTCGTGTTGCACCCTTCTTTTTAGTTTTTCTTTTTATTTAACGATCGCCTTTTTGCGGGGTCGAGATTTTGCCGAAGCGGCGCGTTATCATGGCCGGGGCGAGACGAATCACGAGGGCGTTCGCGAAGCATGACGGGGCCCACGGCTTTTCCGAAAAGTGCTTACGGGCCCCGTGAGTCCATCCGGATCAAAAGTTGTGCTCGTAAACGCGGGAATTTCGAGGTGTTGCGAGAAACGCTTGTTTTTGCTCACTTGTTCGTTCCCGAGCAATATCCCGTTAATAATCCGGTAATTGCGCGA
Organism: Syzygium jambos; assembly: GCA_031216235.1. Taxonomy (NCBI): domain Eukaryota; kingdom Viridiplantae; phylum Streptophyta; class Magnoliopsida; order Myrtales; family Myrtaceae; genus Syzygium; species Syzygium jambos. Next base: position 37,027 of record JASUUC010000025.1, on the reverse strand, counting down.
CGGGTCGTCAAAAACCGGAAATAGAAGTCCCAAAACATTTCTCGAGAAGAGGAAGGGCTTTGGTTCAAATACATTTGCAATGCGCAAAACGACGGGTGCGATCATACCAGCACTAATGCGCCGGATCCCATCAGAACTCCGAAGTTAAGCGTGCTTGGGCGAGAGTAGTACTAGGATGGGTGACCTCCTGGGAAGTCCTCGTGTTGCACCCCTCTTTTTCGTTTTTCTTTTTATTTAGCGATCGCCTTTTTGCGGGGTCGAGATTTTGTCGAGCGGCGCGTTATCATGGCCGGGGCGAGACGAATCACGAGGGCGTCCGCGAAGCATGACGGGGCCCACGGCTTTTCCGAAAAGTGCTTACGGGCCCCGTGAGTCCATCCGGATCGAAAGCTGTGCTCGTAAACGCGGAAATTTCGAGGTTTTGCGAGAAACGCTTGTTTTTGCTCACTTGTTCGTTCCCGAGCAATATCCCGTTAATAATCCGGTAATTGCGCGACGGGTCGTCAAAAACCGGAAATAGAAGTCCCAAAACATTTCTCGAGAAGAGGAAGGGCTTTGGTTCAAATACATTTGCAATGCGCAAAACGACGGGTGCGATCACACCAGCACTAATGCACCGGATCCCATCAGAACTCCGAAGTTAAGCGTGCTTGGGCGAGAGTAGTACTAGGATGGGTGACCTCCTGGGAAGTCCTCGTGTTGCACCCCTCTTTTTCGTTTTTCTTTTTATTTAACGATTGCCTTTTTGCGGGGTCGAGATTTTTTCAAGCGGCGCGTTATCATGGCCGGGGCGAGACGAATCACGAGGGCGTCCGCGAAGCATGACGGGGCCCACGGCTTTTCCGAAAAGTGCTTACGGGCCCCGTGAGTCCATCCGGATCAAAAGCTGTGCTCGTAAACGCGGGAATTTCGAGGTTTTGCGAGAAACGCTTGTTTTTGCTCACTTGTTCGTTCCCGAGCAATATCCCGTTAATTATCCGGTAATTGCGCGACGGTTCGTCAAAAACCGAAAATAGAAGTCCCAAAACATTTCTCGAGAAGAGGAAGGGCTTTGGTTCAAATACATTTGCAATGCGCAAAATGACGGGTGCGATCACACCAGCACTAATGCACCGGATCCCATCAGAACTACGAAGTTGAGCGTGCTTGGGCGAGAGTAGTACTAGGATGGGTGACCTCCTGGGAAGTCCTCGTGTTGCACCCCTCTTTTTCGTTTTTCGTTTTATTTAACGATCGCCTTTTCGCGGGGTCGAGATTTTGTCGAGCGGCGCGTTATCATGGCCGGGGCGAGACGAATCACGAGGGCGTTCGCGAAGCATGACGGGGCCCACGGCTTTTCCGAAAAGTGCTTACGGGCCCCGTGAGTCCATCCGGATCAAAAGCTGTGCTCGTAAACGCGGGAATTTCGAGGTTTTGCGAGAAACGCTTGTTTTTGCTCAGTTGTTCGTTCCCGAGCAATATCCCGTTAATTATCCGGTAATTGCGCGACGGGTCGTTAAAAACCGGAAATAGAAGTCCCAAAACATTTCTCGAGAAGAGGAAGGGCTTTGGTTCAAATACATTTGCAATGCGCAAAACGACGGGTGCGATCACACCAGCACTAATGCACCGGATCCCATCAGAACTCCGAAGTTAAGCGTGCTTGGGCGAGAGTAGTACTAGGATGGGTGACCTCCTGGGAAGTCCTCGTGTTGCACCCCTCTTTTTCGTTTTTCTTTTTATTTAACGATCGCCTTTTTGCGGGGTCGAGATTTTGTCGAGCGGCGCGTTATCATGGCCGGGGCGAGACGAATCACGAGGGCGTCCGCGAAGCATGACGGGGCCCACGGCTTTTCCGAAAAGTGCTTACGGGCCCCGTGAGTACATCCGGATCAAAAGCTGTGCTCGTAAACGCGGGAATTTCGAGGTCTTGCGAGAAACGCTTGTTTTTGCTCACTTGTTCGTTCCCGAGTAATATCCCGTTAATTATCCGGTAATTGCGCGACGGGTCGTTAAAAACCGGAAATAGAAGTCCCAAAACATTTTTCGAGAAGAGGAAGGGCTTTGGTTCAAATACATTTGCAATGCGCAAAACGACGCGTGCGATCATACCAGCACTAATGCACCGGATCCCATCACAACTCTGAAGTTAAGCGTGCTTGGGCGAGAGTAGTACTAGGATGGGTGACCTCCTGGGAAGTCCTCGTGTTGCACCCTTCTTTTTAGTTTTTCTTTTTATTTAACGATCCCCTTTTTGCGGGGTCGAGATTTTGCCGAAGCGGCGCGTTATCATGGACGGGGCGAGACGAATCACGAGGGCGTTCGCGAAGCATGACGGGGCCCACGGCTTTTCCGAAAAGTGCTTACGGGCCCCGTGAGTCCATCCGGATCAAAAGTTGTGCTCGTAAACGCGGGAATTTCGAGGTTTTGCGAGAAACGCTTGTTTTTGCTCACTTGTTCGTTCCCGAGCAATATCCCGTTAATAATCCGGTAATTGCGCGACGGGTCGTCAAAAACCGGAAATAGAAGTCCCAAAACATTTCTCGAGAAGAGGAAGGGCTTTGGTTCAAATACATTTGCAATGCGCAAAACGACGGGTGCGATCATACCAGCACTAATGCACCGGATCCCATCAGAACTCCGAAGTTAAGCGTGCTTGGGCGAGAGTAGTACTAGGATGGGTGACCTCCTGGGAAGTCCTCGTGTTGCACCCCTCTTTTTCGTTTTTCTTTTTATTTAACGATCGCCTTTTTGCGGGGTCGAGATTTTGTCGAGCGGCGCGTTATCATGGCCGGGGCGAGACGAATCACGAGGGCGTCCGCGAAGCATGACGGGGCCCACGGCTTTTCCGAAAAGTGCTTACGGGCCCCGTGAGTCCATCCGGATCAAAAGTTGTGCTCTTAAACGCGGGAATTTCGAGGTTTTCCGAGAAACGCTTGTTTTTGCTCACTTGTTCGTTCCCGAGCAATATCCCGTTAATTATCCGGTAATTGCGCGACGGGTCGTCAGAAACCGGAAATAGAAGTCCCAAAACATTTCTCGAGAAGAGGAAGGGCTTTGGTTCAAATACATTTGCAATGCGCAAAACGACGGGTGCGATCACACCAGCACTAATGCACCGGATCCCATCAGAACTCCGAAGTTAAGCGTGCTTGGGCGAGAGTAGTACTAGGATGGGTGACCTCCTGGGAAGTCCTCGTGTTGCACTCCTCTTTTTCGTTTTTCTTTTTATTTAACGATTGCCTTTTTGCGGGGTCGAGATTTTTTCAAGCGGCGCGTTATCATGGCCGGGGCGAGACGAATCACGAGGGCGTCCGCGAAGCATGACGGGGCCCACGGCTTTTCCGAAAAGTGCTTACGGGCCCCGTGAGTCCATCCGGATCAAAAGCTGTGCTCGTAAACGCGGGAATTTCGAGGTTTTGCGAGAAACGCTTGTTTTTGCTCACTTGTTCGTTCCCGAGCAATATCCCGTTAATTATCCGGTAATTGCGCGACGGGTCGTTAAAAACCGGAAATAGAAGTCCCAAAACATTTCTCGAGAAGAGGAAGGGCTTTGGTTCAAATACATTTGCAATGCGCAAAATGACGGGTGCGATCACACCAGCACTAATGCACCGGATCCCATCAGAACTCCGAAGTTAAGCGTGCTTGGGCGAGAGTAGTACTAGGATGGGTGACCTCCTGGGAAGTCCTCGTGTTGCACCCCTCTTTTTCGTTTTTCTTTTTATTTAACGATCGCCTTTTTGCGGGGTCGAGATTTTGTCGAGCGGCGCGTTATCATGGCCGGGGCGAGACGAATCACGAGGGCGTCCGCGAAGCATGACGGGGCCCACGGCTTTTCCGAAAAGTGCTTACGGGCCCCGTGAGTACATCCGGATCAAAAGCTGTGCTCGTAAACGCGGGAATTTCGAGGTCTTGCGAGAAACGCTTGTTTTTGCTCACTTGTTCGTTCCCGAGTAATATCCCGTTAATTATCCGGTAATTGCGCGACGGGTCGTTAAAAACCGGAAATAGAAGTCCCAAAACATTTTTCGAGAAGAGGAAGGGCTTTGGTTCAAATACATTTGCAATGCGCAAAACGACGCGTGCGATCATACCAGCACTAATGCACCGGATCCCATCACAACTCCGAAGTTAAGCGTGCTTGGGCGAGAGTAGTACTAGGATGGGTGACCTCCTGGGAAGTCCTCGTGTTGCACCCTTCTTTTTAGTTTTTCTTTTTATTTAACGATCCCCTTTTTGCGGGGTCGAGATTTTGCCGAAGCGGCGCGTTATCATGGACGGGGCGAGACGAATCACGAGGGCGTTCGCGAAGCATGACGGGGCCCACGGCTTTTCCGAAAAGTGCTTACGGGCCCCGTGAGTCCATCCGGATCAAAAGTTGTGCTCGTAAACGCGGGAATTTCGAGGTGTTGCGAGAAACGCTTGTTTTTGCTCACTTGTTCGTTCCCGAGCAATATCCCGTTAATGATCCGGTAATTGCGCGACGGGTCGTCAAAAACCGGAAATAGAAGTCCCAAAACATTTCTCGAGAAGAGGAAGGGCTTTGGTTCAAATACATTTGCAATGCGCAAAACGACGGGTGCGATCATACCAGCACTAATGCACCGGATCCCATCAGAACTCCGAAGTTAAGCGTGCTTGGGCGAGAGTAGTACTAGGATGGGTGACCTCCTGGGAAGTCCTCGTGTTGCACCCCTCTTTTTCGTTTTTCTTTTTATTTAACGATCGCCTTTTTGCGGGGTCGAGATTTTGTCGAGCGGCGCGTTATCATGGCCGGGGCGAGACGAATCACGAGGGCGTCCGCGAAGCATGACGGGGCCCACGGCTTTTCCGAAAAGTGCTTACGGGCCCCGTGAGTCCATCCGGATCGAAAGTTGTGCTCGTAAACGCGGGAATTTCGAGGTTTTCCGAGAAACGCTTGTTTTTGCTCACTTGTTCGTTCCCGAGCAATATCCCGTTAATAATCCGGTAATTGCGCGACGGGTCGTCAAAAACCGGAAATAGAAGTCCCAAAACATTTCTCGAGAAGAGGAAGGGCTTTGGTTCAAATACATTTGCAATGCGCAAAACGACGGGTGCGATCACACCAGCACTAATGCACCGGATCCCATCAGAACTCCGAAGTTAAGCGTGCTTGGGCGAGAGTAGTACTAGGATGGGTGACCTCCTGGGAAGTCCTCGTGTTGCACCCCTCTTTTTCGTTTTTCTTTTTATTTAACGATCGCCTTTTTGCGGGGTCGAGATTTTGTCGAGCGGCGCGTTATCATGGCCGGGGCGAGACGAATCACGAGGGCGTCCGCGAAGCATGACGGGGCCCACGGCTTTTCCGAAAAGTGCTTACGGGCCCCGTGAGTCCATCCGGATCAAAAGCTGTGCTCGTAAACGCGGGAATTTCGAGGTTTTGCGAGAACCGCTTGTTTTTGCTCAGTTGTTCGTTCCCGAGCAATATCCCGTTAATTATCCGGTAATTGCGCGACGGGTCGTCAAAAATCGGAAATAGAAGTCCCAAAACATTTCTCGAGAAGAGGAAGGGCTTTGGTTCAAATACATTTGCAATGCGCAAAACGACTGGTGCGATCATACCAGCACTAATGCACCGGATCCCATCAGAACTCCGAAGTTAAGCGTGCTTGGGCGAGAGTACTACTAGGATGGGTGACCTCCTGGGAAGTCCTCGTGTTGCACCCCTCTTTTTCGTTTTTCTTTTTATTTAACGATCGCCTTTTTGCGGGGTCGAGATTTTGTCGAGCGGCGCGTTATCATGGCCGGGACGAGACGAATCACAAGGGCGTCCGCGAAGCATGACGGGGCCCACGGCTTTTCCGAAAAGTGCTTACGGGCCCCGTGAGTACATCCGGATCAAAAGCTGTGCTCGTAAACGCGGGAATTTCGAGGTCTTGCGAGAAACGCTTGTTTTTGCTCACTTGTTCGTTCCCGAGCAATATCCCGTTAATTATCCGGTAATTGCGCGACGGGTCGTCAAAAACCGAAAATAGAAGTCCCAAAACATTTCTCGAGAAGAGGAAGGGCTTTAGTTCAAATACATTTGCAATGCGCAAAACGACGGGTGCGATCATACCAGCACTAATGCACCGGATCCCATCAGAACTACGAAGTTGAGCGTGCTTGGGCGAGAGTAGTACTATGATGGGTGACCTCCTGGGAAGTTCTCGTGTTGCACCCCTCTTTTTCGTTTTTCGTTTTATTTAACGATCGCCTTTTTACGGGGTAGAGATTTTGTCGAGCGGCGCGTTATCATGGCCTGGGCGAGACGAATCACGAGGGCGTTCGCGAAGCATGACGGGGCCCACGGCTTTTTCGAAAAGTGCTTACAGGCCCCGTGAGTCCATCCGGATCAAAAGCTGTGCTCGTAAAAGCGGGAATTTCGAGGTTTTGCGAGAACCGCTTGTTTTTGCTCACTTGTTCGTTCCCGAGCAATATCCCGTTAATTATCCGGTAATTGCGCGACGGGTCGTTAAAAATCGGAAATAGAAGTCCCAAAACATTTTTCGAGAAGAGGAAGGGCTTTGGTTCAAATACATTTACAATGCGCAAAACGACGCGTGCGATCATACCAGCACTAATGCACCGGATCCCATCACAACTCCGAAGTTAAGCGTTCTTGGGCGAGAGTAGTACTAGGATGGGTGACCTCCTGGGAAGTCCTCGTGTTGCACCCCTCTTTTTCGTTTTTCTTTTTATTTAACGATCGCCTTTTTGCGGGGTCGAGATTTTGTCGAGCGGCGCGTTATCATGGCCGGGGCGAGACGAATCACGAGGGCGTCCGCGAAGCATGACGGGGCCCACGGCTTTTCCGAAAAGTGCTTACGGGCCCCGGGAGTCCATCCGGATCAAAAGCTGTGCTCGTAAACGCGGGAATTTCGAGATTTTGCGAGAAACGCTTGTTTTTGCTCACTTGTTCGTTCCCGAGCAATATCCCGTTAATTATCCGGTAATTGCGCGACGGGTCGTCAAAAACCGGAAATAGAAGTCCCAAAACATTTCTCGAGAAGAGGAAGGGCTTTGGTTCAAATACATTTGCAATGCGCAAAACGACGGGTGCGATCACACCAGCACTAATGCACCGGATCCCATCAAAACTCCGAAGTTAAGCGTGCTTGGGCGAGAGTAGTACTAGGATGGGTGACCTCCTGGGAAGTCCTCGTGTTGCACCCCTCTTTTTCGTTTTTCTTTTTATTTAACGATCGCCTTTTTGCGGGGTCGAGATTTTTTCAAGCGGCGCGTTATCATGGCCGGGGCGAGACGAATCACGAGGGCGTCCGCGAAGCATGACGGGGCCCACGGCTTTTCCGAAAAGTGCTTACGGGCCCCGTGAGTCCATCCGGATCAAAAGCTGTGCTCGTAAACGCGGGAATTTCGAGGTTTTGCGAGAAACGCTTGTTTTTGCTCACTTGTTCGTTCCCGAGCAATATCCCGTTATTTATCCGGTAATTGCGCGACGGGTCGTCAAAAACCGAAAATAGAAGTCCCAAAACATTTCTCGAGAAGAGGAAGGGCTTTAGTTCAAATACATTTGCAATGCGCAAAACGACGGGTGCGATCATACCAGCACTAATGCACCGGATCCCATCAGAACTACGAAGTTGAGCGTGCTTGGGCGAGAGTAGTACTAGGATGGGTGATCTCCTGGGAAGTCCTCGTGTTGCACCCCTCTTTTTCGTTTTTCGTTTTATTTAACGATCGCCTTTTTGCGGGGTCGAGATTTTGTCGAGCGGCGCGTTATCATGGCCTGGGCGAGACGAATCACGAGGGCGTTCGCGAAGCATGACGGGGCCCACGGCTTTTCCGAAAAGTGCTTACGGGCCCCGTGAGTCCATCTGGATCAAAAGCTGTGCTCGTAAACGCGGGAATTTCGAGGTTTTGCGAGAAACGCTTGTTTTTGCTCAGTTGTTCGTTCCCGAGCAATATCCCGTTAATTATTCGGTAATTGCGCGACGGGTCGTCAAAAACCGGAAATAGAAGTCCCAAAACATTTCTCGAGAAGAGGAAGGGCTTTGGTTCAAATACATTTGCAATGCGCAAAATGACGGGTGCGATCATACCGGCACTAATGCACCGGATCCCATCAGAACTCCGAAGTTAAGCGTGCTTGGGCGAGAGTAGTACTAGGATGGGTGACCTCCTGGGAAGTCCTCGTGTTGCATCCCTCTTTTTATTTAACGATCGCCTTTTTGCGGGGTCGAGATTTTGTCAAGCGGCGCGTTATCATGGCCGGGGCGAGACGAATCACGAGGGCGTCCGCGAAGTATGACGGGGCCCACGGCTTTTCCGAAAATTGCTTACGGGCCCCGTGAGTACATCCGGATCAAAAGCTGTGCTCGTAAACGCGGGAATTTCGAGGTCTTGCGAGAAACGCTTATTTTTGCTCACTTGTTCGTTCTCGAGTAATATCCCGTTAATTATCCGGTAATTGCGCGACTGGTCGTCAAAAACCGGAAATAGAAGTCCCAAAACATTTCTCGAGAAGAGGAAGGGCTTTGGTTCAAATACATTTGCAATGCGCAAAACGACGGGTGCGATCATACCAGCACTAATGCACTGGATCCCAAAACATTTCTTTTTAGTTTTTCTTTTTATTTAACGATCGCCTTTTTGCTGGGTCGAGATTTTGCCGAAGCGGCGCGTTATCATGGCCGGGGCGAGACGAATCACGAGGGCGTCCGCGAAGCATGACGGGGCCCACGGCTTTTCCGAAAAGTGCTTACGGGCCCGGTGAGTCCATCCGGATCAAAAGTTGTGCTCGTAAACGCGGGAATATCGAGGTTTTGCGAGAAACGCTTGTTTTTGCTCACTTGTTCGTTCCCGAGCAATATCCCGTTAATAATCCGGTAATTGCGCGACTGGTCGTCAAAAACCGGAAATAGAAGTCCCAAAACATTTCTCGAGAAGAGGAAGGGCTTTGGTTCAAATACATTTACAATGCGCAAAACGACGCGTGCGATCATACCAGCACTAATGCACCGGATCCCATCACAACTCCGAAGTTAAACGTGCTTGGGCGAGAGTAGTACTAGGATGGGTGACCTCCTGGGAAGTCCTCGTGTTGCACCCCTCTTTTTCGTTTTTCTTTTTATTTAACGATCGCCTTTTTGCGGGGTCGAGATTTTGTCGAGCGGCGCGTTATCATGGCCGGGGCGAGACGAATCACGAGGGCGTCCGCGAAGCATGACGGGGCCCACGGCTTTTCCGAAAAGTGCTTACGGGCCCGGTGAGTCCATCCGGATCAAAAGTTGTGCTCGTAAACGCGGGAATATCGAGGTTTTGCGAGAAACGCTTGTTTTTGCTCACTTGTTCGTTCCCGAGCAATATCCCGTTAATAATCCGGTAATTGCGCGACTGGTCGTCAAAAACCGGAAATAGAAGTCCCAAAACATTTCTCGAGAAGAGGAAGGGCTTTGGTTCAAATACATTTACAATGCGCAAAACGACGCGTGCGATCATACCAGCACTAATGCACCGGATCCCATCACAACTCCGAAGTTAAACGTGCTTGGGCGAGAGTAGTACTAGGATGGGTGACCTCCTGGGAAGTCCTCGTGTTGCACCCCTCTTTTTCGTTTTTCTTTTTATTTAACGATCGCCTTTTTGCGGGGTCGAGATTTTGTCGAGCGGCGCGTTATCATGGCCGGGGCGAGACGAATCACGAGGGCGTCCGCGAAGCATGACGGGGCCCACGGCTTTTCCGAAAAGTGCTTACGGGCCCGGTGAGTCCATCCGGATCAAAAGTTGTGCTCGTAAACGCGGGAATATCGAGGTTTTGCGAGAAACGCTTGTTTTTGCTCACTTGTTCGTTCCCGAGCAATATCCCGTTAATTATGCGGTAATTGCGCGACGGGTCGTCAAAAACCGAAAATAGAAGTCCCAAAACATTTCTCGAGAAGAGGAAGGGCTTTGGTTCAAATACATTTGCAATGCGCAAAACGACGGGTGCGATCACACCAGCACTAATGCACCGGATCCCATCAGAACTCCGAAGTTAAGCGTGCTTGGGCGAGAGTAGTACTAGGATGGGTGACCTCCTGGGAAGTCCTCGTGTTGCACCCCTCTTTTTCGTTTTTCTTTTTATTTAACGATCGCCTTTTTGCGGGGTCGAGATTTTTTCAAGCGGCGCGTTATCATGGCCGGGGCGAGACGAATCACGAGGGCGTCCGCGAAGCATGACGGGGCCCACGGCTTTTCCGAAAAGTGCTTACGGGCCCCGTGAGTCCATCCGGATCAAAAGCTGTGCTCGTAAACGCGGGAATTTCGAGGTTTTGCGAGAAACGCTTGTTTTTGCTCACTTGTTCGTTCCCGAGCAATATCCCGTTATTTATCCGGTAATTGCGCGACGGGTCGTCAAAAACCGAAAATAGAAGTCCCAAAACATTTCTCGAGAAGAGGAAGGGCTTTAGTTCAAATACATTTGCAATGCGCAAAACGACGGGTGCGATCATACTAGCACTAATGCACCGGATCCCATCAGAACTACGAAGTTGAGCGTGCTTGGGCGAGAGTAGTACTAGGATGGGTGATCTCCTGGGAAGTCCTCGTGTTGCACCCCTCCTTTTCGTTTTTCGTTTTATTTAACGATAGCCTTTTTGCGGGGTCGAGATTTTGTCGAGCGGCGCGTTATCATGGCCTGGGCGAGACGAATCACGAGGGCGTTCGCGAAGCATGACGGGGCCCACGGCTTTTCCGAAAAGTGCTTACGGGCCCCGTGAGTCCATCTGGATCAAAAGCTGTGCTCGTAAACGCGGGGATTTCGAGGTTTTGCGAGAAACGCTTGTTTTTGCTCAGTTGTTCGTTCCCGAGCAATATCCCGTTAATTATCCGGTAATTGCGCGACGGGTCGTCAAAAACCGGAAATAGAAGTCCCAAAACATTTCTCGAGAAGAGGAAGGGCTTTGGTTCAAATACATTTGCAATGCGCAAAACGACGGGTGCGATCATACCAGCACTAATGCACCGGATCCCATCAGAACTCCGAAGTTAAGCGTGCTTGGGCGAGAGTAGTACTAGGATGGGTGACCTCCTGGGAAGTCCTCGTGTTGCACCCCTCTTTTTCGTTTTTCTTTTTATTTAACGATCGCCTTTTTGCGGGGTCGAGATTTTGTCGAGCGGCGCGTTATCATGGCCGGGGCGAGACGAATCACGAGGGCGTCCGCGAAGCATGACGGGGCCCACGGCTTTTCCGAAAAGTGCTTACGGGCCCCGTGAGTCCATCCGGATCGAAAGTTGTGCTCGTAAACGCGGGAATTTCGAGGTTTTCCGAGAAACGCTTGTTTTTGCTCACTTGTTCGTTCCCGAGCAATATCCCGTTAATAATCCGGTAATTGCGCGACGGGTCGTCAAAAACCGGAAATAGAAGTCCCAAAACATTTCTCGAGAAGAGGAAGGGCTTTGGTTCAAATACATTTGCAATGCGCAAAACGACGGGTGCGATCACACCAGCACTAATGCACCGGATCCCATCAGAACTCCGAAGTTAAGCGTGCTTGGGCGAGAGTAGTACTAGGATGGGTGACCTCCTGGGAAGTCCTCGTGTTGCACCCCTCTTTTTCGTTTTTCTTTTTATTTAACGATCGCCTTTTTGCGGGGTCGAGATTTTGTCGAGCGGCGCGTTATCATGGCCGGGGCGAGACGAATCACGAGGGCGTCCGCGAAGCATGACGGGGCCCACGGCTTTTCCGAAAAGTGCTTACGGGCCCCGTGAGTCCATCCGGATCAAAAGCTGTGCTCGTAAACGCGGGAATTTCGAGGTTTTGCGAGAACCGCTTGTTTTTGCTCAGTTGTTCGTTCCCGAGCAATATCCCGTTAATTATCCGGTAATTGCGCGACGGGTCGTCAAAAATCGGAAATAGAAGTCCCAAAACATTTCTCGAGAAGAGGAAGGGCTTTGGTTCAAATACATTTGCAATGCGCAAAACGACGGGTGCGATCATACCAGCACTAATGCACCGGATCCCATCAGAACTCCGAAGTTAAGCGTGCTTGGGCGAGAGTACTACTAGGATGGGTGACCTCCTGGGAAGTCCTCGTGTTGCACCCCTCTTTTTCGTTTTTCTTTTTATTTAACGATCGCCTTTTTGCGGGGTCGAGATTTTGTCGAGCGGCGCGTTATCATGGCCGGGACGAGACGAATCACAAGGGCGTCCGCGAAGCATGACGGGGCCCACGGCTTTTCCGAAAAGTGCTTACGGGCCCCGTGAGTACATCCGGATCAAAAGCTGTGCTCGTAAACGCGGGAATTTCGAGGTCTTGCGAGAAACGCTTGTTTTTGCTCACTTGTTCGTTCCCGAGCAATATCCCGTTAATTATCCGGTAATTGCGCGACGGGTCGTCAAAAACCGAAAATAGAAGTCCCAAAACATTTCTCGAGAAGAGGAAGGGCTTTAGTTCAAATACATTTGCAATGCGCAAAACGACGGGTGCGATCATACCAGCACTAATGCACCGGATCCCATCAGAACTACGAAGTTGAGCGTGCTTGGGCGAGAGTAGTACTATGATGGGTGACCTCCTGGGAAGTTCTCGTGTTGCACCCCTCTTTTTCGTTTTTCGTTTTATTTAACGATCGCCTTTTTACGGGGTAGAGATTTTGTCGAGCGGCGCGTTATCATGGCCTGGGCGAGACGAATCACGAGGGCGTTCGCGAAGCATGACGGGGCCCACGGCTTTTTCGAAAAGTGCTTACGGGCCCCGTGAGTCCATCCGGATCAAAAGCTGTGCTCGTAAACGCGGGAATTTCGAGGTTTTGCGAGAACCGCTTGTTTTTGCTCACTTGTTCGTTCCCGAGCAATATCCCGTTAATTATCCGGTAATTGCGCGACGGGTCGTTAAAAATCGGAAATAGAAGTCCCAAAACATTTTTCGAGAAGAGGAAGGGCTTTGGTTCAAATACATTTACAATGCGCAAAACGACGCGTGCGATCATACCAGCACTAATGCACCGGATCCCATCACAACTCCGAAGTTAAGCGTGCTTGGGCGAGAGTAGTACTAGGATGGGTGACCTCCTGGGAAGTCCTCGTGTTGCACCCCTCTTTTTCGTTTTTCTTTTTATTTAACGATCGCCTTTTTGCGGGGTCGAGATTTTGTCGAGCGGCGCGTTATCATGGCCGGGGCGAGACGAATCACGAGGGCGTCCGCGAAGCATGACGGGGCCCACGGCTTTTCCGAAAAGTGCTTACGGGCCCCGGGAGTCCATCCGGATCAAAAGCTGTGCTCGTAAACGCGGGAATTTCGAGATTTTGCGAGAAACGCTTGTTTTTGCTCACTTGTTCGTTCCCGAGCAATATCCCGTTAATTATGCGGTAATTGCGCGACGGGTCGTCAAAAACCGGAAATAGAAGTCCCAAAACATTTCTCGAGAAGAGGAAGGGCTTTGGTTCAAATACATTTGCAATGCGCAAAACGACGGGTGCGATCACACCAGCACTAATGCACCGGATCCCATCAAAACTCCGAAGTTAAGCGTGCTTGGGCGAGAGTAGTACTAGGATGGGTGACCTCCTGGGAAGTCCTCGTGTTGCACCCCTCTTTTTCGTTTTTCTTTTTATTTAACGATCGCCTTTTTCCGGGGTCGAGATTTTTTCAAGCGGCGCGTTATCATGGCCGGGGCGAGACGAATCACGAGGGCGTCCGCGAAGCATGACGGGGCCCACGGCTTTTCCGAAAAGTGCTTACGGGCCCCGTGAGTCCATCCGGATCAAAAGCTGTGCTCGTAAACGCGGGAATTTCGAGGTTTTGCGAGAAACGCTTGTTTTTGCTCACTTGTTCGTTCCCGAGCAATATCCCGTTATTTATCCGGTAATTGCGCGACGGGTCGTCAAAAACCGAAAATAGAAGTCCCAAAACATTTCTCGAGAAGAGGAAGGGCTTTAGTTCAAATACATTTGCAATGCGCAAAACGACGGGTGCGATCATACCAGCACTAATGCACCGGATCCCATCAGAACTACGAAGTTGAGCGTGCTTGGGCGAGAGTAGTACTAGGATGGGTGATCTCCTGGGAAGTCCTCGTGTTGCACCCCTCTTTTTCGTTTTTCGTTTTATTTAACGATCGCCTTTTTGCGGGGTCGAGATTTTGTCGAGCGGCGCGTTATCATGGCCTGGGCGAGACGAATCACGAGGGCGTTCGCGAAGCATGACGGGGCCCACGGCTTTTCCGAAAAGTGCTTACGGGCCCCGTGAGTCCATCTGGATCAAAAGCTGTGCTCGTAAACGCGGGAATTTCGAGGTTTTGCGAGAAACGCTTGTTTTTGCTCAGTTGTTCGTTCCCGAGCAATATTCCGTTAATTATTCGGTAATTGCGCGACGGGTCGTCAAAAACCGGAAATAGAAGTCCCAAAACATTTCTCGAGAAGAGGAAGGGCTTTGGTTCAAATACATTTGCAATGCGCAAAATGACGGGTGCGATCATACCGGCACTAATGCACCGGATCCCATCAGAACTCCGAAGTTAAGCGTGCTTGGGCGAGAGTAGTACTAGGATGGGTGACCTCCTGGGAAGTCCTCGTGTTGCATCCCTCTTTTTATTTAACGATCGCCTTTTTGCGGGGTCGAGATTTTGTCAAGCGGCGCGTTATCATGGCCGGGGCGAGACGAATCACGAGGGCGTCCGCGAAGTATGACGGGGCCCACGGCTTTTCCGAAAATTGCTTACGGGCCCCGTGAGTACATCCGGATCAAAAGCTGTGCTCGTAAACGCGGGAATTTCGAGGTCTTGCGAGAAACGCTTATTTTTGCTCACTTGTTCGTTCTCGAGTAATATCCCGTTAATTATCCGGTAATTGCGCGACTGGTCGTCAAAAACCGGAAATAGAAGTCCCAAAACATTTCTCGAGAAGAGGAAGGGCTTTGGTTCAAATACATTTGCAATGCGCAAAACGACGGGTGCGATCATACCAGCACTAATGCACTGGATCCCAAAACATTTCTTTTTAGTTTTTCTTTTTATTTAACGATCGCCTTTTTGCTGGGTCGAGATTTTGCCGAAGCGGCGCGTTATCATGGCCGGGGCGAGACGAATCACGAGGGCGTCCGCGAAGCATGACGGGGCCCACGGCTTTTCCGAAAAGTGCTTACGGGCCCGGTGAGTCCATCCGGATCAAAAGTTGTGCTCGTAAACGCGGGAATATCGAGGTTTTGCGAGAAACGCTTGTTTTTGCTCACTTGTTCGTTCCCGAGCAATATCCCGTTAATAATCCGGTAATTGCGCGACTGGTCGTCAAAAACCGGAAATAGAAGTCCCAAAACATTTCTCGAGAAGAGGAAGGGCTTTGGTTCAAATACATTTACAATGCGCAAAACGACGCGTGCGATCATACCAGCACTAATGCACCGGATCCCATCACAACTCCGAAGTTAAACGTGCTTGGGCGAGAGTAGTACTAGGATGGGTGACCTCCTGGGAAGTCCTCGTGTTGCACCCCTCTTTTTCGTTTTTCTTTTTATTTAACGATCGCCTTTTTGCGGGGTCGAGATTTTGTCGAGCGGCGCGTTATCATGGCCGGGGCGAGACGAATCACGAGGGCGTCCGCGAAGCATGACGGGGCCCACGGCTTTTCCGAAAAGTGCTTACGGGCCCGGTGAGTCCATCCGGATCAAAAGTTGTGCTCGTAAACGCGGGAATATCGAGGTTTTGCGAGAAACGCTTGTTTTTGCTCACTTGTTCGTTCCCGAGCAATATCCCGTTAATAATCCGGTAATTGCGCGACTGGTCGTCAAAAACCGGAAATAGAAGTCCCAAAACATTTCTCGAGAAGAGGAAGGGCTTTGGTTCAAATACATTTACAATGCGCAAAACGACGCGTGCGATCATACCAGCACTAATGCACCGGATCCCATCACAACTCCGAAGTTAAACGTGCTTGGGCGAGAGTAGTACTAGGATGGGTGACCTCCTGGGAAGTCCTCGTGTTGCACCCCTCTTTTTCGTTTTTCTTTTTATTTAACGATCGCCTTTTTGCGGGGTCGAGATTTTGTCGAGCGGCGCGTTATCATGGCCGGGGCGAGACGAATCACGAGGGCGTCCGCGAAGCATGACGGGGCCCACGGCTTTTCCGAAAAGTGCTTACGGGCCCGGTGAGTCCATCCGGATCAAAAGTTGTGCTCGTAAACGCGGGAATATCGAGGTTTTGCGAGAAACGCTTGTTTTTGCTCACTTGTTCGTTCCCGAGCAATATCCCGTTAATTATGCGGTAATTGCGCGACGGGTCGTCAAAAACCGAAAATAGAAGTCCCAAAACATTTCTCGAGAAGAGGAAGGGCTTTGGTTCAAATACATTTGCAATGCGCAAAACGACGGGTGCGATCACACCAGCACTAATGCACCGGATCCCATCAGAACTCCGAAGTTAAGCGTGCTTGGGCGAGAGTAGTACTAGGATGGGTGACCTCCTGGGAAGTCCTCGTGTTGCACCCCTCTTTTTCGTTTTTCTTTTTATTTAACGATCGCCTTTTTCCGGGGTCGAGATTTTTTCAAGCGGCGCGTTATCATGGCCGGGGCGAGACGAATCACGAGGGCGTCCGCGAAGCATGACGGGGCCCACGGCTTTTCCGAAAAGTGCTTACGGGCCCCGTGAGTCCATCCGGATCAAAAGCTGTGCTCGTAAACGCGGGAATTTCGAGGTTTTGCGAGAAACGCTTGTTTTTGCTCACTTGTTCGTTCCCGAGCAATATCCCGTTATTTATCCGGTAATTGCGCGACGGGTCGTCAAAAACCGAAAATAGAAGTCCCAAAACATTTCTCGAGAAGAGGAAGGGCTTTAGTTCAAATACATTTGCAATGCGCAAAACGACGGGTGCGATCATACTAGCACTAATGCACCGGATCCCATCAGAACTACGAAGTTGAGCGTGCTTGGGCGAGAGTAGTACTAGGATGGGTGATCTCCTGGGAAGTCCTCGTGTTGCACCCCTCCTTTTCGTTTTTCGTTTTATTTAACGATAGCCTTTTTGCGGGGTCGAGATTTTGTCGAGCGGCGCGTTATCATGGCCTGGGCGAGACGAATCACGAGGGCGTTCGCGAAGCATGACGGGGCCCACGGCTTTTCCGAAAAGTGCTTACGGGCCCCGTGAGTCCATCTGGATCAAAAGCTGTGCTCGTAAACGCGGGGATTTCGAGGTTTTGCGAGAAACGCTTGTTTTTGCTCAGTTGTTCGTTCCCGAGCAATATCCCGTTAATTATCCGGTAATTGCGCGACGGGTCGTCAAAAACCGGAAATAGAAGTCCCAAAACATTTCTCGAGAAGAGGAAGGGCTTTGGTTCAAATACATTTGCAATGCGCAAAACGACTGGTGCGATCATACCGGCACTAATGCATCGGATCCCATCAGAACTCCGAAGTTAAGCGTGCTTGGGCGAGAGTAGTACTAGGATGGGTGACCTCCTGGGAAGTCCTCGTGTTGCACCCCTCTTTTTCGTTTTTCTTTTTATTTAACGATCGCCTTTTTGCGGGGTCGAGATTTTGTCGAGCGGCGCGTTATCATGGCCGGGGCGAGACGAATCACGAGGGCGTCCGCGAAGTATGACGGGGCCCACGGCTTTTCCGAAAATTGCTTACGGGCCCCGTGAGTACATCCGGATCAAAAGCTGTGCTCGTAAACGCGGGAATTTCGAGGTCTTGCGAGAAACGCTTATTTTTGCTCACTTGTTCGTTCTCGAGTAATATCCCGTTAATTATCCGGTAATTGCGCGACTGGTCGTCAAAAACCGGAAATAGAAGTCCCAAAACATTTCTCGAGAAGAGGAAGGGCTTTGGTTCAAATACATTTGCAATGCGCAAAACGACGGGTGCGATCATACCAGCACTAATGCACTGGATCCCATCAGAACTCCGAAGTTAAGCGTGCTTGGGCGAGAGTAGTACTAGGATGGGTGACCTCCTGGGAAGTCCTCGTGTTGCACCCCTCTTTTTCGTTTTTCTTTTTATTTAACGATCGCCTTTTTGCGGGGTCGAGATTTTGTCGAGCGGCGCGTTATCATGGCCGGGGCGAGACGAATCACGAGGGCGTCCGCGAAGCATGACGGGGCCCACGGCTTTTCCGAAAAGTGCTTACGGGCCCCGTGAGTCCATCCGGATCAAAAGCTGTGCTCGTAAACGCGGGAATTTCGAGGTTTTGCGAGAACCGCTTGTTTTTTCTCACTTGTTCGTTCCCGAGCAATATCCCGTTAATAATCCGGTAATTGCGCGACGGGTCGTCAAAAACCGGAAATAGAAGTCCCAAAACATTTCTCGAGAAGAGGAAGGGCTTTGGTTCAAATACATTTGCAATGCGCAAAACGACGCGTGCGATCATACCAGCACTAATGCACCGGATCCCATCACAACTCCGAAGTTAAGCGTGCTTGGGCGAGAGTAGTACTAGGATGGGTGACCTCCTGGGAAGTCCTCGTGTTGCACCCTTCTTTTTAGTTTTTCTTTTTATTTAACGATCCCCTTTTTGCGGGGTCGAGATTTTGCCGAAGCGGCGCGTTATCATGGACGGGGCGAGACGAATCACGAGGGCGTTCGCGAAGCATGACGGGGCCCACGGCTTTTCCGAAAAGTGCTTACGGGCCCCGTGAGTCCATCCGGATCAAAAGTTGTGCTCGTAAACGCGGGAATTTCGAGGTGTTGCGAGAAACGCTTGTTTTTGCTCACTTGTTCGTTCCCGAGCAATATCACGATAATGATCCGGTAATTGCGCGACGTGTCGTCAAAAACCGGAAATAGAAGTCCCAAAACATTTCTCGAGAAGAGGAAGGGCTTTGGTTCAAATACATTTGCAATGCGCAAAACGACGGGTGCGATCATACCAGCACTAATGCACCGGATCCCATCAGAACTCCGAAGTTAAGCGTGCTTGGGCGAGAGTAGTACTAGGATGGGTGACCTCCTGGGAAGTCCTCGTGTTGCACCCCTCTTTTTCGTTTTTCTTTTTATTTAACGATCGCCTTTTTGCGGGGTCGAGATTTTGTCGAGCGGCGCGTTATCATGGCCGGGGCGAGACGAATCACGAGGGCGTCCGCGAAGTATGACGGGGCCCACGGCTTTTCCGAAAATTGCTTACGGGCCCCGTGAGTACATCCGGATCAAAAGCTGTGCTCGTAAACGCGGGAATTTCGAGGTCTTGCGAGAAACGCTTATTTTTGCTCACTTGTTCGTTCTCGAGTAATATCCCGTTAATTATCCGGTAATTGCGCGACTGGTCGTCAAAAACCGGAAATAGAAGTCCCAAAACATTTCTCGAGAAGAGGAAGGGCTTTGGTTCAAATACATTTGCAATGCGCAAAACGACGGGTGCGATCATACCAGCACTAATGCACTGGATCCCATCAGAACTCCGAAGTTAAGCGTGCTTGGGCGAGAGTAGTACTAGGATGGGTGACCTCCTGGGAAGTCCTCGTGTTGCACCCCTCTTTTTCGTTTTTCTTTTTATTTAACGATCGCCTTTTTGCGGGGTCGAGATTTTGTCGAGCGGCGCGTTATCATGGCCGGGGCGAGACGAATCACGAGGGCGTCCGCGAAGCATGACGGGGCCCACGGCTTTTTCGAAAAGTGCTTACGGGCCCCGTGAGTCCATCCGGATCAAAAGCTGTGCTCGTAAACGCGGGAATTTCGAGGTTTTGCGAGAACCGCTTGTTTTTTCTCACTTGTTCGTTCCCGAGCAATATCCCGTTAATAATCCGGTAATTGCGCGACGGGTCGTCAAAAACCGGAAATAGAAGTCCCAAAACATTTCTCGAGAAGAGGAAGGGCTTTGGTTCAAATACATTTGCAATGCGCAAAACGACGCGTGCGATCAAACCAGCACTAATGCACCGGATCCCATCACAACTCCGAAGTTAAGCGTGCTTGGGCGAGAGTAGTACTAGGATGGGTGACCTCCTGGGAAGTCCTCGTGTTGCACCCTTCTTTTTAGTTTTTCTTTTTATTTAACGATCCCCTTTTTGCGGGGTCGAGATTTTGCCGAAGCGGCGCGTTATCATGGACGGGGCGAGACGAATCACGAGGGCGTTCGCGAAGCATGACGGGGCCCACGGCTTTTCCGAAAAGTGCTTACGGGCCCCGTGAGTCCATCCGGATCAAAAGTTGTGCTCGTAAACGCGGGAATTTCGAGGTGTTGCGAGAAACGCTTGTTTTTGCTCACTTGTTCGTTCCCGAGCAATATCACGATAATGATCCGGTAATTGCGCGACGTGTCGTCAAAAACCGGAAATAGAAGTCCCAAAACATTTCTCGAGAAGAGGAAGGGCTTTGGTTCAAATACATTTGCAATGCGCAAAACGACGGGTGCGATCATACCAGCACTAATGCACCGGATCCCATCAGAACTCCGAAGTTAAGCGTGCTTGGGCGAGAGTAGTACTAGGATGGGTGACCTCCTGGGAAGTCCTCGTGTTGCACCCCTCTTTTTCGTTTTTCTTTTTATTTAACGATCGCCTTTTTGCGGGGTCGAGATTTTGTCGAGCGGCGCGTTATCATGGCCGGGGCGAGACTAATCACGAGGGCGTCCGCGAAGCATGACGGGGCCCACGGCATTTCCGAAAAGTGCTTACGGGCCCCGTGAGTCCATCCGGATCGAAAGTTGTGCTCGTAAACGCGGGAATTTCGAGGTTTTCCGAGAAACGCTTGTTTTTGCTCACTTGTTCGTTCCCGAGCAATATCCCGTTAATAATCCGGTAATTGCGCGACGGGTCGTCAAAAACCGGAAATAGAAGTCCCAAAACATTTCTCGAGAAGAGGAAGGGCTTTGGTTCAAATACATTTGCAATGCGCAAAACGACGGGTGCGATCACACCAGCACTAATGCACCGGATCCCATCAGAACTCCGAAGTTAAGCGTGCTTGGGCGAGAGTAGTACTAGGATGGGTGACCTCCTGGGAAGTCCTCGTGTTGCACCCCTCTTTTTCGTTTTTCTTTTTATTTAACGATCGCCTTTTTGCGGGGTCGAGATTTTGTCGAGCGGCGCGTTATCATGGCCGGGGCGAGACGAATCACGAGGGCGTCCGCGAAGCATGACGGGGCCCACGGCTTTTCCGAAAAGTGCTTACGGGCCCCGTGAGTACATCCGGATCAAAAGCTGTGCTCGTAAACGCGGGAATTTCGAGGTCTTGCGAGAAACGCTTGTTTTTGCTCACTTGTTCGTTCCCGAGTAATATCCCGTTAATTATCCGGTAATTGCGCGACGGGTCGTTAAAAACCGGAAATAGAAGTCCCAAAACATTTTTCGAGAAGAGGAAGGGCTTTGGTTCAAATACATTTGCAATGCGCAAAACGACGGGTGCGATCATACCAGCACTAATGCACCGGATCCCATCACAACTCCGAAGTTAAGCGTGCTTGGGCGAGAGTAGTACTAGGATGGGTGACCTCCTGGGAAGTCCTCGTGTTGCACCCT
Organism: Syzygium jambos; assembly: GCA_031216235.1. Lineage (NCBI taxonomy): Eukaryota > Viridiplantae > Streptophyta > Magnoliopsida > Myrtales > Myrtaceae > Syzygium > Syzygium jambos. Next base: position 15,657 of record JASUUC010000025.1, on the reverse strand, counting down.
TCTTTTTAGTTTTTCTTTTTATTTAACGATCCCCTTTTTGCGGGGTCGAGATTTTGCCGAAGCGGCGCGTTATCATGGACGGGGCGAGACGAATCACGAGGGCATTCGCGAAGCATGACGGGGCCCACGGCTTTTCCGAAAAGTGCTTACGGGCCCCGTGAGTCCATCCGGATCAAAAGTTGTGCTCGTAAACGCGGGAATTTCGAGGTTTTGCGAGAAACGTTTGTTTTTGCTCACTTGTTCGTTCCCGAGCAATATCCCGTTAATTATCCGGTAATTGCGCGACGGGTCGTCAAAAACCGGAAATAGAAGTCCCAAAACATTTCTCGAGAAGAGGAAGGGCTTTGGTTCAAATACATTTGCAATGCGCAAAACGACGGGTGCGATCATACCAGCACTAATGCACCGGATCCCATCAGAACTCCGAAGTTAAGCGTGCTTGGGCGAGAGTAGTACTAGGATGGGTGACCTCCTGGGAAGTCCTCGTGTTGCACCCCTCTTTTTCGTTTTTCTTTTTATTTAACGATCGCCTTTTTGCGGGGTCGAGATTTTGTCGAGCGGCGCGTTATCATGGCCGGGGCGAGACGAATCACGAGGGCGTCCGCGAAGCATGACGGGGCCCACGGCTTTTCCGAAAAGTGCTTACGGGCCCCGTGAGTCCATCCGGATCGAAAGCTGTGCTCGTAAACGCGGGAATTTCGAGGTTTTCCGAGAAACGCTTGTTTTTGCTCACTTGTTCGTTCCCGAGCAATATCCCGTTAATAATCCGGTAATTGCGCGACGGGTCGTCAAAAACCGGAAATAGAAGTCCCAAAACATTTCTCGAGAAGAGGAAGGGCTTTGGTTCAAATACATTTGCAATGCGCAAAACGACGGGTGCGATCACACCAGCACTAATGCACCGGATCCCATCAGAACTCCGAAGTTAAGCGTGCTTGGGCGAGAGTAGTACTAGGATGGGTGACCTCCTGGGAAGTCCTCGTGTTGCACCCCTCTTTTTCGTTTTTCTTTTTATTTAACGATCGCCTTTTTGCGGGGTCGAGATTTTGTCGAGCGGCGCGTTATCATGGCCGGGGCGAGACGAATCACGAGGGCGTCCGCGAAGCATGACGGGGCCCACGGCTTTTCCGAAAAGTGCTTACGGGCCCCGTGAGTCCATCCGGATCAAAAGCTGTGCTCGTAAACGCGGGAATTTCGAGGTTTTGCGAGAAACGCTTGTTTTTGCTCAGTTGTTCGTTCCCGAGCAATATCCCGTTAATTATCCGGTAATTGCGCGACGGGTCGTCAAAAATCGGAAATAGAAGTCCCAAAACATTTCTCGAGAAGAGGAAGGGCTTTGGTTCAAATACATTTGCAATGCGCAAAACGACTGGTGCGATCATACCAGCACTAATGCACCGGATCCCATCAGAACTCCGAAGTTAAGCGTGCTTGGGCGAGAGTACTACTAGGATGGGTGACCTCCTGGGAAGTCCTCGTGTTGCACCCCTCTTTTTCGTTTTTCTTTTTATTTAACGATCGCCTTTTTGCGGGGTCGAGATTTTGTCGAGCGGCGCGTTATCATGGCCGGGACGAGACGAATCACGAGGGCGTCCGCGAAGCATGACGGGGCCCACGGCTTTTCCGAAAAGTGCTTACGGGCCCCGTGAGTACATCCGGATCAAAAGCTGTGCTCGTAAACGCGGGAATTTCGAGGTCTTGCGAGAAACGCTTGTTTTTGCTCACTTGTTCGTTCCCGAGCAATATCCCGTTAATTATCCGGTAATTGCGCGACGGGTCGTCAAAAACCGAAAATAGAAGTCCCAAAACATTTCTCGAGAAGAGGAAGGGCTTTAGTTCAAATACATTTGCAATGCGCAAAACGACGGGTGCGATCATACCAGCACTAATGCACCGGATCCCATCAGAACTACGAAGTTGAGCGTGCTTGGGCGAGAGTAGTACTATGATGGGTGACCTCCTGGGAAGTTCTCGTGTTGCACCCCTCTTTTTCGTTTTTCGTTTTATTTAACGATCGCCTTTTTGCGGGGTAGAGATTTTGTCGAGCGGCGCGTTATCATGGCCTGGGCGAGACGAATCACGAGGGCGTTCGCGAAGCATGACGGGGCCCACGGCTTTTTCGAAAAGTGCTTACGGGCCCCGTGAGTCCATCCGGATCAAAAGCTGTGCTCGTAAACGCGGGAATTTCGAGGTTTTGCGAGAACCGCTTGTTTTTGCTCACTTGTTCGTTCCCGAGCAATATCCCGTTAATTATCCGGTAATTGCGCGACGGGTCGTTAAAAATCGGAAATAGAAGTCCCAAAACATTTTTCGAGAAGAGGAAGGGCTTTGGTTCAAATACATTTACAATGCGCAAAACGACGCGTGCGATCATACCAGCACTAATGCACCGGATCCCATCACAACTCCGAAGTTAAGCGTGCTTGGGCGAGAGTAGTACTAGGATGGGTGACCTCCTGGGAAGTCCTCGTGTTGCACCCCTCTTTTTCGTTTTTCTTTTTATTTAACGATTGCCTTTTTGCGGGGTCGAGATTTTGTCGAGCGGCGCGTTATCATGGCCGGGGCGAGACGAATCACGAGGGCGTCCGCGAAGCATGACGGGGCCCACGGCTTTTCCGAAAAGTGCTTACGGGCCCCGGGAGTCCATCCGGATCAAAAGCTGTGCTCGTAAACGCGGGAATTTCGAGATTTTGCGAGAAACGCTTGTTTTTGCTCACTTGTTCGTTCCCGAGCAATATCCCGTTAATTATGCGGTAATTGCGCGACGGGTCGTCAAAAACCGGAAATAGAAGTCCCAAAACATTTCTCGAGAAGAGGAAGGGCTTTGGTTCAAATACATTTGCAATGCGCAAAACGACGGGTGCGATCACACCAGCACTAATGCACCGGATCCCATCAAAACTCCGAAGTTAAGCGTGCTTGGGCGAGAGTAGTACTAGGATGGGTGACCTCCTGGGAAGTCCTCGTGTTGCACCCCTCTTTTTCGTTTTTCTTTTTATTTAACGATCGCCTTTTTGCGGGGTCGAGATTTTGTCAAGCGGCGCGTTATCATGGCCGGGGCGAGACGAATCACGAGGGCGTCCGCGAAGCATGACGGGGCCCACGGCTTTTCCGAAAAGTGCTTACGGGCCCCGTGAGTCCATCCGGATCAAAAGCTGTGCTCGTAAACGCGGGAATTTCGAGGTTTTGCGAGAAACGCTTGTTTTTGCTCACTTGTTCGTTCCCGAGCAATATCCCGTTATTTATCCGGTAATTGCGCGACGGGTCGTCAAAAATCGAAAATAGAAGTCCCAAAACATTTCTCGAGAAGAGGAAGGGCTTTAGTTCAAATACATTTGCAATGCGCAAAACGACGGGTGCGATCATACCAGCACTAATGCACCGGATCCCATCAGAACTACGAAGTTGAGCGTGCTTGGGCGAGAGTAGTACTAGGATGGGTGACCTCCTGGGAAGTCCTCGTGTTGCACCCCTCTTTTTCGTTTTTCGTTTTATTTAACGATCGCCTTTTTGCGGGGTCGAGATTTTGTCGAGCGGCGCGTTATCATGGCCTGGGCGAGACGAATCACGAGGGCGTTCGCGAAGCATGACGGGGCCCACGGCTTTTCCGAAAAGTGCTTACGGGCCCCGTGAGTCCATCTGGATCAAAAGCTGTGCTCGTAAACGCGGGAATTTCGAGGTTTTGCGAGAAACGCTTGTTTTTGCTCAGTTGTTCGTTCCCGAGCAATATTCCGTTAATTATTCGGTAATTGCGCGACGGGTCGTCAAAAACCGGAAATAGAAGTCCCAAAACATTTCTCGAGAAGAGGAAGGGCTTTGGTTCAAATACATTTGCAATGCGCAAAATGACGGGTGCGATCATACCGGCACTAATGCACCGGATCCCATCAGAACTCCGAAGTTAAGCGTGCTTGGGCGAGAGTAGTACTAGGATGGGTGACCTCCTGGGAAGTCCTCGTGTTGCATCCCTCTTTTTATTTAACGATCGCCTTTTTGCGGGGTCGAGATTTTGTCAAGCGGCGCGTTATCATGGCCGGGGCGAGACGAATCACGAGGGCGTCCGCGAAGTATGACGGGGCCCACGGCTTTTCCGAAAATTGCTTACGGGCCCCGTGAGTACATCCGGATCAAAAGCTGTGCTCGTAAACGCGGGAATTTCGAGGTCTTGCGAGAAACGCTTATTTTTGCTCACTTGTTCGTTCTCGAGTAATATCCCGTTAATTATCCGGTAATTGCGCGACTGGTCGTCAAAAACCGGAAATAGAAGTCCCAAAACATTTCTCGAGAAGAGGAAGGGCTTTGGTTCAAATACATTTGCAATGCGCAAAACGACGGGTGCGATCATACCAGCACTAATGCACTGGATCCCAAAACATTTCTTTTTAGTTTTTCTTTTTATTTAACGATCGCCTTTTTGCGGGGTCGAGATTTTGCCGAAGCGGCGCGTTATCATGGCCGGGGCGAGACGAATCACGAGGGCGTCCGCGAAGCATGACGGGGCCCACGGCTTTTCCGAAAAGTGCTTACGGGCCCGGTGAGTCCATCCGGATCAAAAGTTGTGCTCGTAAACGCGGGAATATCGAGGTTTTGCGAGAAACGCTTGTTTTTGCTCACTTGTTCGTTCCCGAGCAATATCCCGTTAATAATCCGGTAATTGCGCGACTGGTCGTCAAAAACCGGAAATAGAAGTCCCAAAACATTTCTCGAGAAGAGGAAGGGCTTTGGTTCAAATACATTTACAATGCGCAAAACGACGCGTGCGATCATACCAGCACTAATGCACCGGATCCCATCACAACTCCGAAGTTAAACGTGCTTGGGCGAGAGTAGTACTAGGATGGGTGACCTCCTGGGAAGTCCTCGTGTTGCACCCCTCTTTTTCGTTTTTCTTTTTATTTAACGATCGCCTTTTTGCGGGGTCGAGATTTTGTCGAGCGGCGCGTTATCATGGCCGGGGCGAGACGAATCACGAGGGCGTCCGCGAAGCATGACGGGGCCCACGGCTTTTCCGAAAAGTGCTTACGGGCCCGGTGAGTCCATCCGGATCAAAAGTTGTGCTCGTAAACGCGGGAATATCGAGGTTTTGCGAGAAACGCTTGTTTTTGCTCACTTGTTCGTTCCCGAGCAATATCCCGTTAATAATCCGGTAATTGCGCGACTGGTCGTCAAAAACCGGAAATAGAAGTCCCAAAACATTTCTCGAGAAGAGGAAGGGCTTTGGTTCAAATACATTTACAATGCGCAAAACGACGCGTGCGATCATACCAGCACTAATGCACCGGATCCCATCACAACTCCGAAGTTAAACGTGCTTGGGCGAGAGTAGTACTAGGATGGGTGACCTCCTGGGAAGTCCTCGTGTTGCACCCCTCTTTTTCGTTTTTCTTTTTATTTAACGATCGCCTTTTTGCGGGGTCGAGATTTTGTCGAGCGGCGCGTTATCATGGCCGGGGCGAGACGAATCACGAGGGCGTCCGCGAAGCATGACGGGGCCCACGGCTTTTCCGAAAAGTGCTTACGGGCCCGGTGAGTCCATCCGGATCAAAAGTTGTGCTCGTAAACGCGGGAATATCGAGGTTTTGCGAGAAACGCTTGTTTTTGCTCACTTGTTCGTTCCCGAGCAATATCCCGTTAATTATGCGGTAATTGCGCGACGGGTCGTCAAAAACCGAAAATAGAAGTCCCAAAACATTTCTCGAGAAGAGGAAGGGCTTTGGTTCAAATACATTTGCAATGCGCAAAACGACGGGTGCGATCACACCAGCACTAATGCACCGGATCCCATCAGAACTCCGAAGTTAAGCGTGCTTGGGCGAGAGTAGTACTAGGATGGGTGACCTCCTGGGAAGTCCTCGTGTTGCACCCCTCTTTTTCGTTTTTCTTTTTATTTAACGATCGCCTTTTTCCGGGGTCGAGATTTTTTCAAGCGGCGCGTTATCATGGCCGGGGCGAGACGAATCACGAGGGCGTCCGCGAAGCATGACGGGGCCCACGGCTTTTCCGAAAAGTGCTTACGGGCCCCGTGAGTCCATCCGGATCAAAAGCTGTGCTCGTAAACGCGGGAATTTCGAGGTTTTGCGAGAAACGCTTGTTTTTGCTCACTTGTTCGTTCCCGAGCAATATCCCGTTATTTATCCGGTAATTGCGCGACGGGTCGTCAAAAACCGAAAATAGAAGTCCCAAAACATTTCTCGAGAAGAGGAAGGGCTTTAGTTCAAATACATTTGCAATGCGCAAAACGACGGGTGCGATCATACTAGCACTAATGCACCGGATCCCATCAGAACTACGAAGTTGAGCGTGCTTGGGCGAGAGTAGTACTAGGATGGGTGATCTCCTGGGAAGTCCTCGTGTTGCACCCCTCCTTTTCGTTTTTCGTTTTATTTAACGATAGCCTTTTTGCGGGGTCGAGATTTTGTCGAGCGGCGCGTTATCATGGCCTGGGCGAGACGAATCACGAGGGCGTTCGCGAAGCATGACGGGGCCCACGGCTTTTCCGAAAAGTGCTTACGGGCCCCGTGAGTCCATCTGGATCAAAAGCTGTGCTCGTAAACGCGGGAATTTCGAGGTTTTGCGAGAAACGCTTGTTTTTGCTCAGTTGTTCGTTCCCGAGCAATATTCCGTTAATTATCCGGTAATTGCGCGACGGGTCGTCAAAAACCGGAAATAGAAGTCCCAAAACATTTCTCGAGAAGAGGAAGGGCTTTGGTTCAAATACATTTGCAATGCGCAAAACGACTGGTGCGATCATACCGGCACTAATGCACCGGATCCCATCAGAACTCCGAAGTTAAGCGTGCTTGGGCGAGAGTAGTACTAGGATGGGTGACCTCCTGGGAAGTCCTCGTGTTGCATCCCTCTTTTTATTTAACGATCGCCTTTTTGCGGGGTCGAGATTTTGTCAAGCGGCGCGTTATCATGGCCGGGGCGAGACGAATCACGAGGGCGTCCGCGAAGTATGACGGGGCCCACGGCTTTTCCGAAAATTGCTTACGGGCCCCGTGAGTACATCCGGATCAAAAGCTGTGCTCGTAAACGCGGGAATTTCGAGGTCTTGCGAGAAACGCTTATTTTTGCTCACTTGTTCGTTCTCGAGTAATATCCCGTTAATTATCCGGTAATTGCGCGACTGGTCGTCAAAAACCGGAAATAGAAGTCCCAAAACATTTCTCGAGAAGAGGAAGGGCTTTGGTTCAAATACATTTGCAATGCGCAAAACGACGGGTGCGATCATACCAGCACTAATGCACTGGATCCCAAAACATTTCTTTTTAGTTTTTCTTTTTATTTAACGATCGCCTTTTTGCGGGGTCGAGATTTTGCCGAAGCGGCGCGTTATCATGGCCGGGGCGAGACGAATCACGAGGGCGTCCGCGAAGCATGACGGGGCCCACGGCTTTTCCGAAAAGTGCTTACGGGCCCGGTGAGTCCATCCGGATCAAAAGTTGTGCTCGTAAACGCGGGAATATCGAGGTTTTGCGAGAAACGCTTGTTTTTGCTCACTTGTTCGTTCCCGAGCAATATCCCGTTAATAATCCGGTAATTGCGCGACGGGTCGTCAAAAACCGGAAATAGAAGTCCCAAAACATTTCTCGAGAAGAGGAAGGGCTTTGGTTCAAATACATTTACAATGCGCAAAACGACGCGTGCGATCATACCAGCACTAATGCACCGGATCCCATCACAACTCCGAAGTTAAACGTGCTTGGGCGAGAGTAGTACTAGGATGGGTGACCTCCTGGGAAGTCCTCGTGTTGCACCCCTCTTTTTCGTTTTTCTTTTTATTTAACGATCGCCTTTTTGCGGGGTCGAGATTTTGTCGAGCGGCGCGTTATCATGGCCGGGGCGAGACGAATCACGAGGGCGTCCGCGAAGCATGACGGGGCCCACGGCTTTTCCGAAAAGTGCTTACGGGCCCGGTGAGTCCATCCGGATCAAAAGTTGTGCTCGTAAACGCGGGAATATCGAGGTTTTGCGAGAAACGCTTGTTTTTGCTCACTTGTTCGTTCCCGAGCAATATCCCGTTAATAATCCGGTAATTGCGCGACTGGTCGTCAAAAACCGGAAATAGAAGTCCCAAAACATTTCTCGAGAAGAGGAAGGGCTTTGGTTCAAATACATTTACAATGCGCAAAACGACGCGTGCGATCATACCAGCACTAATGCACCGGATCCCATCACAACTCCGAAGTTAAACGTGCTTGGGCGAGAGTAGTACTAGGATGGGTGACCTCCTGGGAAGTCCTCGTGTTGCACCCCTCTTTTTCGTTTTTCTTTTTATTTAACGATCGCCTTTTTGCGGGGTCGAGATTTTGTCGAGCGGCGCGTTATCATGGCCGGGGCGAGACGAATCACGAGGGCGTCCGCGAAGCATGACGGGGCCCACGGCTTTTCCGAAAAGTGCTTACGGGCCCGGTGAGTCCATCCGGATCAAAAGTTGTGCTCGTAAACGCGGGAATATCGAGGTTTTGCGAGAAACGCTTGTTTTTGCTCACTTGTTCGTTCCCGAGCAATATCCCGTTAATTATGCGGTAATTGCGCGACGGGTCGTCAAAAACCGAAAATAGAAGTCCCAAAACATTTCTCGAGAAGAGGAAGGGCTTTGGTTCAAATACATTTGCAATGCGCAAAACGACGGGTGCGATCACACCAGCACTAATGCACCGGATCCCATCAGAACTCCGAAGTTAAGCGTGCTTGGGCGAGAGTAGTACTAGGATGGGTGACCTCCTGGGAAGTCCTCGTGTTGCACCCCTCTTTTTCGTTTTTCTTTTTATTTAACGATCGCCTTTTTGCGGGGTCGAGATTTTGTCAAGCGGCGCGTTATCATGGCCGGGGCGAGACGAATCACGAGGGCGTCCGCGAAGCATGACGGGGCCCACGGCTTTTCCGAAAAGTGCTTACGGGCCCCGTGAGTCCATCCGGATCAAAAGCTGTGCTCGTAAACGCGGGAATTTCGAGGTTTTGCGAGAAACGCTTGTTTTTGCTCACTTGTTCGTTCCCGAGCAATATCCCGTTATTTATCCGGTAATTGCGCGACGGGTCGTCAAAAACCGAAAATAGAAGTCCCAAAACATTTCTCGAGAAGAGGAAGGGCTTTGGTTCAAATACATTTGCAATGCGCAAAATGACGGGTGCGATCATACCGGCACTAATGCACCGGATCCCATCAGAACTCCGAAGTTAAGCGTGCTTGGGCGAGAGTAGTACTAGGATGGGTGACCTCCTGGGAAGTCCTCGTGTTGCATCCCTCTTTTTATTTAACGATCGCCTTTTTGCGGGGTCGAGATTTTGTCAAGCGGCGCGTTATCATGGCCGGGGCGAGACGAATCACGAGGGCGTCCGCGAAGTATGACGGGGCCCACGGCTTTTCCGAAAATTGCTTACGGGCCCCGTGAGTACATCCGGATCAAAAGCTGTGCTCGTAAACGCGGGAATTTCGAGGTCTTGCGAGAAACGCTTATTTTTGCTCACTTGTTCGTTCTCGAGTAATATCCCGTTAATTATCCGGTAATTGCGCGACTGGTCGTCAAAAACCGGAAATAGAAGTCCCAAAACATTTCTCGAGAAGAGGAAGGGCTTTGGTTCAAATACATTTGCAATGCGCAAAACGACGGGTGCGATCATACCAGCACTAATGCACCGGATCCCATCAGAACATCTTCTTTTTAGTTTTTCTTTTTATTTAACGATCGCCTTTTTGCGGGGTCGAGATTTTGCCGAAGCGGCGCGTTATCATGGCCGGGGCGAGACGAATCACGAGGGCGTCCGCGAAGCATGACGGGGCCCACGGCTTTTCCGAAAAGTGCTTACGGGCCCGGTGAGTCCATCCGGATCAAAAGTTGTGCTCGTAAACGCGGGAATATCGAGGTTTTGCGAGAAACGCTTGTTTTTGCTCACTTGTTCGTTCCCGAGCAATATCCCGTTAATAATCCGGTAATTGCGCGACTGGTCGTCAAAAACCGGAAATAGAAGTCCCAAAACATTTCTCGAGAAGAGGAAGGGCTTTGGTTCAAATACATTTACAATGCGCAAAACGACGCGTGCGATCATACCAGCACTAATGCACCGGATCCCATCACAACTCCGAAGTTAAACGTGCTTGGGCGAGAGTAGTACTAGGATGGGTGACCTCCTGGGAAGTCCTCGTGTTGCACCCCTCTTTTTCGTTTTTCTTTTTATTTAACGATCGCCTTTTTGCGGGGTCGAGATTTTGTCGAGCGGCGCGTTATCATGGCCGGGGCGAGACGAATCACGAGGGCGTCCGCGAAGCATGACGGGGCCCACGGCTTTTCCGAAAAGTGCTTACGGGCCCGGTGAGTCCATCCGGATCAAAAGTTGTGCTCGTAAACGCGGGAATATCGAGGTTTTGCGAGAAACGCTTGTTTTTGCTCACTTGTTCGTTCCCGAGCAATATCCCGTTAATAATCCGGTAATTGCGCGACGGGTCGTCAAAAACCGGAAATAGAAGTCCCAAAACATTTCTCGAGAAGAGGAAGGGCTTTGGTTCAAATACATTTACAATGCGCAAAACGACGCGTGCGATCATACCAGCACTAATGCACCGGATCCCATCACAACTCCGAAGTTAAGCGTGCTTGGGCGAGAGTAGTACTAGGATGGGTGACCTCCTGGGAAGTCCTCGTGTTGCACCCCTCTTTTTCGTTTTTCTTTTTATTTAACGATCGCCTTTTTGCGGGGTCGAGATTTTGTCGAGCGGCGCGTTATCATGGCCGGGGCGAGACGAATCACGAGGGCGTCCGCGAAGCATGACGGGGCCCACGGCTTTTCCGAAAAGTGCTTACGGGCCCCGTGAGTCCATCCGGATCAAAAGCTGTGCTCGTAAACGCGGGAATTTCGAGGTTTTGCGAGAAACGCTTGTTTTTGCTCACTTGTTCGTTCCCGAGCAATATCCCGTTAATTATCCGGTAATTGCGCGACGGGTCGTCAAAAACCGAAAATAGAAGTCCCAAAACATTTCTCGAGAAGAGGAAGGGCTTTGGTTCAAATACATTTGCAATGCGCAAAACGACGGGTGCGATCATACCAGCACTAATGCACCGGATCCCATCAGAACTCCGAAGTTAAGCGTGCTTGGGCGAGAGTAGTACTAGGATGGGTGACCTCCTGGGAAGTCCTCGTGTTGCACCCCTCTTTTTCGTTTTTCTTTTTATTTAACGATCGCCTTTTTGCGGGGTCGAGATTTTTTCGAGCGGCGCGTTATCATGGCCGGGGCGAGACGAATCACGAGGGCGTCCGCGAAGCATGACGGGGCCCACGGCTTTTCCGAAAAGTGCTTACGGGCCCCGTGAGTCCATCCGGATCAAAAGCTGTGCTCGTAAACGCGGGAATTTCGAGGTTTTGCGAGAAACGCTTGTTTTTGCTCACTTGTTCGTTCCCGAGCAATATCCCGTTAATTATCCGGTAATTGCGCGACGGGTCGTCAAAAACCGAAAATAGAAGTCCCAAAACATTTCTCGAGAAGAGGAAGGGCTTTGGTTCAAATACATTTGCAATGCGCAAAACGACGGGTGCGATCATACCAGCACTAATGCACCGGATCCCATCAGAACTCCGAAGTTAAGCGTGCTTGGGCGAGAGTAGTACTAGGATGGGTGACCTCCTGGGAAGTCCTCGTGTTGCACTCCTCTTTTTCGTTTTTCTTTTTATTTAACGATCGCCTTTTTGCGGGGTCGAGATTTTGTCAAGCGGCGCGTTATCATGGCCGGGGCGAGACGAATCACGAGGGCGTCCGCGAAGTATGACGGGGCCCACGGCTTTTCCGAAAATTGCTTACGGGCCCCGTGAGTACATCCGGATCAAAAGCTGTGCTCGTAAACGCGGGAATTTCGAGGTCTTGCGAGAAACGCTTATTTTTGCTCACTTGTTCGTTCTCGAGTAATATCCCGTTAATTATCCGGTAATTGCGCGACTGGTCGTCAAAAACCGGAAATAGAAGTCCCAAAACATTTCTCGAGAAGAGGAAGGGCTTTGGTTCAAATACATTTGCAATGCGCAAAACGACGGGTGCGATCATACCAGCACTAATGCACCGGATCCCATCAGAACATTCTCTTTGTTAAGTTTTTCTTTTTATTTAACGATCGCCTTTTTGCGGGGTCGAGATTTTGCCGAAGCGGCGCGTTATCATGGCCGGGGCGAGACGAATCACGAGGGCGTCCGCGAAGCATGACGGGGCCCACGGCTTTTCCGAAAAGTGCTTACGGGCCCCGTGAGTCCATCCGGATCAAAAGTTGTGCTCGTAAACGCGGGAATATCGAGGTTTTGCGAGAAACGCTTGTTTTTGCTCACTTGTTCGTTCCCGAGCAATATCCCGTTAATAATCCGGTAATTGCGCGACTGGTCGTCAAAAACCGGAAATAGAAGTCCCAAAACATTTCTCGAGAAGAGGAAGGGCTTTGGTTCAAATACATTTACAATGCGCAAAACGACGCGTGCGATCATACCAGCACTAATGCACCGGATCCCATCACAACTCCGAAGTTAAGCGTGCTTGGGCGAGAGTAGTACTAGGATGGGTGACCTCCTGGGAAGTCCTCGTGTTGCACCCCTCTTTTTCGTTTTTCTTTTTATTTAACGATCGCCTTTTTGCGGGGTCGAGATTTTGTCGAGCGGCGCGTTATCATGGCCGGGGCGAGACGAATCACGAGGGCGTCCGCGAAGCATGACGGGGCCCACGGCTTTTCCGAAAAGTGCTTACGGGCCCGGTGAGTCCATCCGGATCAAAAGTTGTGCTCGTAAACGCGGGAATATCGAGGTTTTGCGAGAAACGCTTGTTTTTGCTCACTTGTTCGTTCCCGAGCAATATCCCGTTAATAATCCGGTAATTGCGCGACTGGTCGTCAAAAACCGGAAATAGAAGTCCCAAAACATTTCTCGAGAAGAGGAAGGGCTTTGGTTCAAATACATTTACAATGCGCAAAACGACGCGTGCGATCATACCAGCACTAATGCACCGGATCCCATCACAACTCCGAAGTTAAGCGTGCTTGGGCGAGAGTAGTACTAGGATGGGTGACCTCCTGGGAAGTCCTCGTGTTGCACCCCTCTTTTTCGTTTTTCTTTTTATTTAACGATCGCCTTTTTGCGGGGTCGAGATTTTGTCGAGCGGCGCGTTATCATGGCCGGGGCGAGACGAATCACGAGGGCGTCCGCGAAGCATGACGGGGCCCACGGCTTTTCCGAAAAGTGCTTACGGGCCCGGTGAGTCCATCCGGATCAAAAGCTGTGCTCGTAAACGCGGGAATTTCGAGGTTTTGCGAGAAACGCTTGTTTTTGCTCACTTGTTCGTTCCCGAGCAATATCCCGTTAATTATGCGGTAATTGCGCGACGGGTCGTCAAAAACCGAAAATAGAAGTCCCAAAACATTTCTCGAGAAGAGGAAGGGCTTTGGTTCAAATACATTTGCAATGCGCAAAACGACGGGTGCGATCACACCAGCACTAATGCACCGGATCCCATCAGAACTCCGAAGTTAAGCGTGCTTGGGCGAGAGTAGTACTAGGATGGGTGACCTCCTGGGAAGTCCTCGTGTTGCACCCCTCTTTTTCGTTTTTCTTTTTATTTAACGATCGCCTTTTTGCGGGGTCGAGATTTTGTCGAGCGGCGCGTTATCATGGCCGGGGCGAGACGAATCACGAGGGCGTCCGCGAAGCATGACGGGGCCCACGGCTTTTCCGAAAAGTGCTTACGGGCCCCGTGAGTCCATCCGGATCAAAAGCTGTGCTCGTAAACGCGGGAATTTCGAGGTTTTGCGAGAAACGCTTGTTTTTGCTCACTTGTTCGTTCCCGAGCAATATCCCGTTAATTATCCGGTAATTGCGCGACGGGTCGTCAAAAACCGAAAATAGAAGTCCCAAAACATTTCTCGAGAAGAGGAAGGGCTTTAGTTCAAATACATTTGCAATGCGCAAAACGACGGGTGCGATCATACCAGCACTAATGCACCGGATCCCATCAGAACTACGAAGTTGAGCGTGCTTGGGCGAGAGTAGTACTAGGATGGGTGATCTCCTGGGAAGTCCTCGTGTTGCACCCCTCTTTTTCGTTTTTCGTTTTATTTAACGATCGCCTTTTTGCGGGGTCGAGATTTTGTCGAGCGGCGCGTTATCATGGCCTGGGCGAGACGAATCACGAGGGCGTTCGCGAAGCATGACGGGGCCCACGGCTTTTCCGAAAAGTGCTTACGGGCCCCGTGAGTCCATCTGGATCAAAAGCTGTGCTCGTAAACGCGGGAATTTCGAGGTTTTGCGAGAAACGCTTGTTTTTGCTCAGTTGTTCGTTCCCGAGCAATATCCCGTTAATTATCCGGTAATTGCGCGACGGGTCGTCAAAAACCGGAAATAGAAGTCCCAAAACATTTCTCGAGAAGAGGAAGGGCTTTGGTTCAAATACATTTGCAATGCGCAAAACGACGGGTGCGATCATACCAGCACTAATGCACCGGATCCCATCAGAACTCCGAAGTTAAGCGTGCTTGGGCGAGAGTAGTACTAGGATGGGTGACCTCCTGGGAAGTCCTCGTGTTGCACCCCTCTTTTTCGTTTTTCTTTTTATTTAACGATCGCCTTTTTGCGGGGTCGAGATTTTGTCGAGCGGCGCGTTATCATGGCCGGGGCGAGACGAATCACGAGGGCGTCCGCGAAGCATGACGGGGCCCACGGCTTTTCCGAAAAGTGCTTACGGGCCCCGTGAGTCCATCCGGATCAAAAGCTGTGCTCGTAAACGCGGGAATTTCGAGGTTTTGCGAGAAACGCTTATTTTTGCTCACTTGTTCGTTCCCGAGCAATATCCCGTTAATTATCCGGTAATTGCGCGACTGGTCGTCAAAAACCGGAAATAGAAGTCCCAAAACATTTCTCGAGAAGAGGAAGGGCTTTGGTTCAAATACATTTGCAATGCGCAAAACGACGGGTGCGATCATACCAGCACTAATGCACCGGATCCCATCAGAACTCCGAAGTTAAGCGTGCTTGGGCGAGAGTAGTACTAGGATGGGTGACCTCCTGGGAAGTCCTCGTGTTGCACCCCTCTTTTTCGTTTTTCTTTTTATTTAACGATCGCCTTTTTGCGGGGTCGAGATTTTGTCGAGCGGCGCGTTATCATGGCCGGGGCGAGACGAATCACGAGGGCGTCCGCGAAGCATGACGGGGCCCACGGCTTTTCCGAAAAGTGCTTACGGGCCCCGTGAGTCCATCCGGATCAAAAGCTGTGCTCGTAAACGCGGGAATTTCGAGGTTTTGCGAGAAACGCTTGTTTTTGCTCACTTGTTCGTTCCCGAGCAATATCCCGTTAATTATCCGGTAATTGCGCGACGGGTCGTCAAAAACCGGAAATAGAAGTCCCAAAACATTTCTCGAGAAGAGGAAGGGCTTTGGTTCAAATACATTTGCAATGCGCAAAACGACGGGTGCGATCATACCAGCACTAATGCACCGGATCCCATCACAACTCCGAAGTTAAGCGTGCTTGGGCGAGAGTAGTACTAGGATGGGTGACCTCCTGGGAAGTCCTCGTGTTGCACCCCTCTTTTTCGTTTTTCTTTTTATTTAACGATCGCCTTTTTGCGGGGTCGAGATTTTGTCGAGCGGCGCGTTATCATGGCCGGGGCGAGACGAATCACGAGGGCGTCCGCG